>CM049837.1:388952-471452 GCA_027422435.1 Schizopygopsis pylzovi | reverse complement strand
TTCACAGTTTAGACGAAAATTTCAATAAAATCTTTTTCATAACGACCATGTCTCTATCTGTGTCAACTTTCCCGGGGATTTATTGTGGAATTTGGGAGAAAATGAAAGTCAAAGTCTCACAATACATTATAGCACTCCTTGACATTCATACAGGCATTACTCAAATTCCTTCACAGTTAACATGACATTTTCTATACATTCCTCTTCAGGACACCCAAGACTCTGTCTGTGTCAACTTTCACTGGGTTTTACTGTAGAATTTGGAAGAAAATGAAAGACAAAGTCTGTCAGAATGCAGTTTTTGTCTGAGCTGTCGAGTGTGTTTTGGATGAAATGATGGTCCAGATGTGGTGGAAATATGCAAATTCAATAAAGATCTGAAGAGACTGAGAATTAAAGAACCAAACAGAGGTTTATCTTTGTCTTGCATTTAATTTCTGCAGAAATGATCTGGTCTACACACACAGCTTGAGTATGTGAGCAACGAGATAAGAATCTGGCTCACAGCTCAGCCTTATATCTCACCAAATGATACATTGAAGGACAGATAAAGACCTGTAAGCCAATTATGTTATGCCCAATTATGTTATGCCCATTTATGTTATGCCCAATTATGTTATGCCCAATTATGTTATGCCCATTTATGTTATGCCCAATTATGTTATGCACATTCACAGTTCTGTCTATGGACTTTTTTTTCTGTATATTTGTATTACTGTTGTTATTTATAATTTATTGTATATTATCTTCATTATTAGTGTTTTATTACCTTAATTATACTGACTTGTGTTGTAGATATTTTTCTCTTTAATAAAGAACACGCATTTTTACTTTTTAAAAATGTAGAAACTGTAACTTGAATGCAATTTAAGTCGCTTTGGATAAAAGCGTCTGCTAAATGCATAAATGTAAATGTAGAACACGGTCAGAGACAGAGTCTTTTGAGATTTTATTCTTGCAAGAAGGTCAGACAATACAGTAAATACATGGTTCATGGTACAGGTACATGGAACATGGTTCTCTGCTTTTATACCGATTTGCCCCATGTTTTCAATAGCTATCTCCCAATATGACTATATATGGCTAAGCAAGCATCATGAACACATTCGATATGTTTCATTCCTCACGTTGTGTCTTCCCGAAATCCTCATGATATCCTGTTTTTCCTAAGCAAGCAAGAACAAGCAGGTTATAGTGTCATATTCTTATGCAAGGCAGAGAAAGGCAGAAGCAGGCCTCATAGGTCCTGTGCTCAAACAGTTATATGATGTTATAGGATTACGTGTGGTATAAAAGAATATTAAACATATGAATATGAATATATCTGATTAAATATGAATAATATGCATATAGTAAATATATATAGGCTACATATGATAAAATGAGAAATTTCTCACACAGTTCCCCCCTTTTTGTCATTCTTTAACAAGTTTTAGGATACATATTTATCAGAACATCGAGTGTATGTGCTCCTTTAAGGCTTTAACATACCCCTTCATTAGCTGATAAGCGAAAAACACATCACAAGCTTAAGGCATTTTTTTTGTGTGGAGAAAATTATAAATCTCCTGACACATAAGCAAGCAAGAGGGGAATCTCATCTCTTCATTAACCTTCTGTTTACAGTACCTCATACAATGGATTCAGACCTGCTTGCACACCTTTCATTAAAGAAATTTCAGTTTACTCAATATCAGAATCAGTCAAATCAACAATAATGTCATGCATAGGTGGTTTTGGTACAAAGGATGGTGCCAGACGCACATCTGGCATTTCATACTCTTTGTCGGGTCGTCTTTGCATATTTACCGAAGTGACGGTTCTAGTTACTGCTTTCCTTATCAGGGATGAAAAACACTTCATCACTTCATCATTTAACAGCAAAAGTGCAGTTTCAGTCAGATTTGCTAGTGCCAGAACGCTCCAAGCCAATCCATTGATCATGTTGATCGCTGCTGCTGTTCCTCCTCTTCCTCCTATCAGAAGAAGCGACCATCCTAGATTTTCTGCTGGAGTCGTCCATGGGTTATACAACTTGTAGCCATTATACCAAATTGGCATGGTGTCCATCAGTTCACTTGGCAATTGTCTCCTTGCTCCTTGTGTCACATCTTGCTGCAGTACCTTTGCAGGCTCAGGTGGCCTGCCCACTATGTGGTCGGGGTGTTGTTATCCAGCTTTGATATCAATGGGAACCACAGTATATGCAGCTCCTGGAAAGAATGCGACTGCAAAGAGGGCAAGGAGACAATTCACTTGACAATCAGTTCACTTGACAATTGTCTCCTTGCCCTCTTTGCAGTCGCATTCTTCCCAGGAGCTGCATATACTGCAAAGCTGGATAACAACACCCCGACCACATAGTGGGCAGGCCACCTGAGCCTGCAAAGGTACTGCAGCAAGATGTGACACAAGGAGCAAGGAGACAATTGTCAATTCATTTTCTCCCAAATTCTACAGTAAAACCCAGTCAAAGTTGACACAGACAGAGTCTTGGGTGTCCTGAAGAGGAATGTATAGAAAATGTCATGTTAACTGTGAAATAATTTGAGTAATGCCTGTATGAATGTCAAGGAGTGCTATAATGTATTCTGACAGACTTTGACTTTCATTTTCTCCCAAATTCCACAATAAATCCCCGGGAAAGTTGACACAGATAGAGACATGGTCGTTATGAAAAAGATTTTATTGAAATTTTCGTCTAAACTGTGAAGGAATTTGAATAATGCATGTAGAAAAAAGTAGGACATAATCAGTGTTATAATGTATTTTAACAGACTTTATTTTTGTGGAAAATACCACAGTATAATATATTCGAACATAATATAACTGAATCTTTTATAATGTCCAATATTAATACGCTTGTTAATAGTTTTGTTTCCTGTTTTTGAGCACATTTAATTAATAACCGCTGAAATATAGGTCTTCGTCATCTTTTTGGCCGCTTCGTGTCTCCGTACCGTAATACCACATACAGACGTGCAGCAGAATCCAGGTGGCGGCTGGCTTGACCGCGGTTGATGAGGGACTTGTGTTAAATGTAATAATAGTTAATTTATGAAACACTTTCTTAGTAGCTTGTACCCGCGATTGTTGATCAGTTAGTACAGCTGTGAGAAAAATGGAAAATATACTATTAATTTCCCAGGATATTATCCATTGTAACCCTGTAATCTGAAAACACAATGTGTAATTTAAAATGCAAGTAAAAAACAATACGGGAAATTATTTCATATTACCATAGTTAGTAGATTGTGCCCTATTTTTACAGACTTTTCTTAGAGTGTAGCACACTAACTAACTACTAATACACTGCTTAAAGCATAAGTGATGAGAATATGTAATATTACTAGCAAGCGTGTGATTTGAGTGTCTGCGTTTGCTTGTTTATTTGCCTCTTTATGACGAATTGCTTGTATTCATCAAGTCGTTTTGGATAAAAGCATCATGTTTATATAGCGTGTGTGTTTCTGGGTTGTGTTCGTTGTGCGTCTGTGGTAAACATAATGAAGTGGTTTTCTATCTGCATGTGTTTTCTTCAGTTGCAGCGTGTTGAGCTCTCTCGGCCACCGTAACAACACATCTCGTGCACGTCTTTCGAAACAAGTGTCTTGCAGCAGAAACACAAAACTGAAGTATGTCGTTGTTTCTTTGACGGCACTCTTCACGATACACCAGCCGAGAAACACTCTACCTTTCCTATGTGTGACCCTGGAGCACAAAACAAGCCTTAGGTGACAATTTTTAGAAATTGAGATTTATGCAACATCTGAATGAATATTTCCATTGATGTATGGTTTGGACAATATTTGTAAATCTGGAATCTGCGGGTGCAAAACAATCTAAATATTGAGAAAATCACCTTTAAATTGTTCAAATGAAGTTCTTAGCCATGCATATTAATAATCTAAAATTAAGTTATATATTTACAGTAGGAATCTTCATGCAACATGATCTTTATTTAATGTCCTAATGATTTTTGTCATAAAAGAAAAATGTATAATTTTGACTCATACAATGTATTGTTGTCTATTGCTACAAATATACCTGTGCTGCTTATGACTGCTTTTGTGCTCCAGGGTCACATATTTATACATCACATCTACATTTAAAATATAGCCCACTCCCGCAGAGTTTATCTCTAGCCCTAATCAAACACACCTGAGCGTGCTAATCAGAGTCTTCAAGGTCATTAGAGAATCACAGGTAGTGAGTTTAGCTCTAACCCTAATCAAACACACCTGAGCGTGCTAATCAGAGTCTTCAAGGTCATTAGAGAATCACAGGTAGTGAGTTTAGCGCGAACCCTTTAGAGTTTAGCTCTAAGTTTAGCACTCTGTTAGGCTTATTGGCTGGGCTAATCAGAAGCCATTCACAGCAACTGTTAAAGTATTTAAACTGCGTGGTTGCTGCTTAAGCTGGGAGAAGCCGATTAGTCACCAGAAGAAACGGACGTCAGCTTGTGAGTGTGTCTTTAATACCTGTTCGTAGATCTGTTGTTTAAATTATTTACTTGCTGCTAGGAAGGAATATTTCGTTTCCTACCTATTTGTAGTCTGCATTTTCGTTGGTTTATTGTTTTGATTGCACTTACTGGTAAATTATAATCATTTGCGCCTCCATTGCTCCTTGGGCAAGATGTTAGTTTCGTCTTGAGCTATTAGCACTCTGTTAGGCTTATTGGCTGGGCTAATCAGAAGCTGTTTGCACTCTATTCTCTTAATTAGACTATGTATTTATGTGATGTCCCAGCGCTGAAGCGTTGAGGATGCTGAACGCTTCAGCGCTGGGACATCACATAAATACATTTTCCCCCTTCCCTCACACACTCTCCTTTGCTATCCTCTGTCCTTCCACCTCTATCATGTGTTTCAAAACCATTCCGGTTGTCTCTCGACCACGCTCTATAACATCACACGCAGACGGCATAGTAATCCTGCTAACCTTCGCCACATCTCTACATCTTCTACTACACCACTTTCTTTCTCTATGGCTCTCTGGAATTTTAAGTCAGCTGTCAACAAAGCAGACTTCATTTCCGCTTTTTCTTTACAATCCACTCTCAGCATCTTGGGCTTGACTGAGACCTGGATTCCTCCAGAAGACTCAGCAACTCCAGCTGCCCTCTCTAACAACTTCTCTTTCTCTCACACCCCACGTCAGGTTGGCCGGGGTGGGGGCAATGGTCTGCTCATTTCAAATAATTGGAAATACTCAACCCACTCGCCCCTATGCAATTACAACTCATTTGAATCTCATGCGATTACTGTAATGGCTCCTATAAAACTCCAGATTGTGGTAATCTACCGTCCCCCTGGCCAAATTCTAGCCCCCTTCCTAGAGGAGCTGGATGGGTTGCTGTCCTCTTTCATGGAGGATGGAACTCCACTCTTAGTTTTTGGTGATTTCAACATTCATCTAGAAAAGCCTTATGCTACAGACATTCATTCGCTCCTAGCTTCATTTGATCTCAAACGCCTTACCACTACTAGCACTCACAAATCAGGCAACCAACTTGATTTAATTTACACACGCGATTGTACTGCAGATAACATTCTGGTACAACCACTACATATCTCTGACCATTTCTTCATTAAATTCACATTACATTTTGCTACCCGGGTGCCACCAACCCCCTTACCGGTTACTTTTAGACGAAACCTACGCTCCCTTTCTCCCTCACATCTTTCCTCTGTAGTATCCTCCTCTCTTCCCTCACCTACACATTTCTCATCTCTGGATGTGAATGCTGCTACTGATACCTTATGCTCTACTTTAACCACTTGTCTAGATGACATTTGTCCTCTCTCCTCCAGGCCAGCACGGACTGCCCCTTCTAACCCCTGGTTATCTGATGTTCTTCGTGAACATCGGACCGGACTCCGAGCGGCAGAGAGAAAATGGCGAAAATCAAACGAGCCGTCGGACCTGAGTATGTATCAATCGTTTCTTTCATCTTTCTCCGCTGAAGTCCACACTGCCAAATCGTCACATTTCCATAAGATCAACAATGCTCCAGATATGCGTAATCTCTTCAGAACATTTAATTCTGTCCTCTGTCCCCCTTCACCCCCTCCCACCACGTCTATAACAGCTGATGACTTTGCAACTTTTTTTACAAACAAAACTAAAACAATCAGTAGTCAGTTTTCACCTCCACTCACACAGGACCCCCAACCAACTAGATCCACTGCTCAAACTCCCATCTTCTCCTTCTGTCCCCTCACTGAGGCGGAAGTATCCAAACTTCTCCTCTCCAGCCATCCTACAACATGTCCTCTCGACCCCATCCGCTCACACCTTCTTCAAGCTATCTCTCCCACACTCTTACCAGCACTCACACACATCATCAACACCTCTCTCCTCACAGGCATCTTCCCTACTGCATTCAAGCAGGCTCGGGTAACCCCACTGCTCAAAAAACCTACATTAAACACTTCTCTTTTAGAAAACTACAGACCTGTCTCTCTCCTTCCATTCATTGCCAAAACACTCGAACGAGTTGTCTTTAACCAGGTCTCATTGTTTCTTTCACAGAACAACAAACTGGACGCTAAACAGTCAGGTTTCAGGAGTGGCCATTCAACTGAGACTGCGCTACTCTCGGTCACTGAAGCCCTGCGAATTGCAAAAGCTGATTCCAAATCATCAGTCCTCATTCTGCTGGATCTGTCTGCCGCTTTTGACACCGTCAATCATCAGATCCTCCTGTCCACCCTCTCATCACTGGATATCACTGGGATTCCACTTCGCTGGTTTGAATCCTATCTCACTGGTCGGTCTTTCAGGGTGGCCTGGGGAGGGGAGGTATCCACAGAACATAAATTGGTCACTGGGGTTCCCCAGGGGTCGGTTCTTGGACCCCTCCTCTTCTCCACATACACTACATCACTGGCTCCCATCATACAGGCACATGGCTTCTCCTACCACTTCTATGCTGATGACACACAGCTCTATCTCTCATTTCGACCAGATGATCCAACGGTAGCTGCACGGATCTCAGGCTGCCTGGCAGACATCTCAGCATGGATGAAAGAAAACCATCTACAGCTCAACCTGGCAAAGACTGAGCTTCTTGTCTTCCCTGCAACTCCAACTCTACAGCATGATTTCACGATTCAGTTAGGTTCATCAACAATTACCCCATCAGCTTCGGTCAGAAATCTTGGTGTAATCTTCGATGGCCAGCTGTCCTTCAAAGAGCACATTGCAAAGACTGCTCGATCTTGCTGGTTTGCATTGCACAACATCAGAAAGATCAGGCCCTTTCTGACAGAGCAGGCTGTACAACTTCTTGTCCAGGCCCTTGTCATTTTTAGACTGGACTACTGCAATGCTCTTCTAGCTGGACTTCCATCAAACACAATCAAACCTCTACAAATGATTCAGAATGCAGCGGCACGACTGGTCTTCAACGAGCCCATGTTACACCTCTCTTTGTGTCCTTGCACTGGCTACCAGTTGCAGCTCGCATCCAGTTCAAGACACTGATGCTTGCATATAGAACAGCTACAGGCTCAGCACCCAC
Organism: Schizopygopsis pylzovi; assembly: GCA_027422435.1. Lineage (NCBI taxonomy): Eukaryota > Metazoa > Chordata > Actinopteri > Cypriniformes > Cyprinidae > Schizopygopsis > Schizopygopsis pylzovi. The sequence continues at coordinate 463,924 of CM049837.1, read as the reverse complement.
CTACTTCCATTCACTATTACGAATCTACATCCCCTCCAGAAGTCTGAGATCTGCTAGTGAGCGACGCCTCGTGGTACCATCACAGAGAGGCTCAAAATCACTCTCCAGAACATTCTCTTTCACCGTTCCTGACTGCTGGAATGATCTTCCCACCCACATCCGGACCGCTGGTTCCCTGTCAAATTTCAAGCACCAACTGAAAACTCATCTTTCAACTCTACTTGACTACATAAAAATAATAATAATAATTTCACTTTTTTTCAAAATCTTCATCTTTCTCTTTCTCTCCTTCCCTTGCTAGCTTGTACTTATTTGAACAATGCCTGAGACTTGGTGTTATTGGCACTTCCTCTGTATGTTTGCCTCTTCGAGATTAATCGCTTTATGTACTCCCCAACTGTAAGTCGCTTTGGATAAAAGCGTCTGCTAAATGTAAATGTAAACCCTAATGAAACACACAAGCGTGCTAATCAGAGTCTTCAATGTCATTAGAGAATCACAGGTAGTGAGTTAGATCAGGGTTGGAGCTAAACTCTGCAGCCAAAAAAAATCTCTGGGGGAAAGATTTGAGGAACCCTGGCCTACACATTGTGCACGCTAACGCCAGCAATCAAACACGAGTGTCGCAGGTTCAAGACTCACTTTATTGATGATCAACAGGTTAAAGCAAATTTAGTTCGGCACTAGATGTGTTACCTTAGTTCGTGGTCCGCTCCTATTTTCTGTTCATTAATAAAAGTCACCTTCCGCCCCGTCCTCTGGCCAAAGGTGTACACCGTAGATACTGGATGGTTTTAACTGTTTTCTGGCAGGTGTCAAATGAGCTCCAGCAGGTCCTCCCCACGAGCTCGTGCATACTCTCGCAGGGAGTCGTTCTGAAGGCAGCTCATCAGCCCTGACTTTCTTTTTCTGCTTCTCTGTAGAAAAAAAAGGCAAGCCTTACTTGGTACTTTTGTCTGGTTTCAAAAATTATTAAATTAAGATGTTTACTAGATAGCAAAATTATATAGATAAATAAACATTTAGTCTTGTGTTTGGGGGATCTTTTTTTAGTTTTAAGTGAATTTTCCATAAAACAAGAAAAATAATCTGCCAGACAATTGTACTTATTTGAATCAAAATGCAATTACAGTAGTTTAGTTTTTTTTGTCCCTAGGAAACATTTAGTCATTCAAATGACTAAGAACTCAAAAACAAGACTGAATATCTTACGTCATTTTGCTTGGTGTCAAATTAATTAAGGTTTGAGGTTCATATCGCCATCTACTGTGCTGGAGAGAAATAGTTTTTTTGGGGGGGGGGGGGGGGATACTGCACTTGATGTCTTTTTGTCTTCCGGTTTGTATTTCCACAGCAAACAAATTTATGAATAAACCGCTCATTTTAAAATCACCATAACATCTGCTTCAAACATTGCAATGCTCACGATAACATTCATTAACTCTACAATTAAATCCGCTTCAGCTAATTGCTTGTGGACAGTAGAGTCTCCGCAAACGTTCAAAGACATCAATCTAAAGATGGCTGTGCACTTGTTCTCTGAAGCATTCGCCGCTAATTATTATTATTATTATTATTATTAATTCAAGATTTTCCTGTAGGGTTTTTAATTTGTGAATATTAACAGAAAGCCTGTGGTACACATAGCATGACAATACTTCAACGTTTTGATCTAAAACATAAACCGCACACCCCAAACATTCATACCTGGTACTTAATACTTATCTAATAACTTACTGTTTTTGTTTTTATAAACATAACTGCTTCAATTCAAAATAAAACAAACAAAATACAAATATTTGCAACTTTTTCTCACATTTCTGACTCTTTTCCAAATGTCTGACTCAAAACAGCAAGAAACAAAGCCAGAACTGTGAGATAAAAATAACTTTTTTTTAATATATATATTTTATTTTATTCCGTGGAGGAGGCAAGCTTTCAGTTATCATCTCCCACAAAAATGTTACTACAACTAAAGATGCATTTTCCACCACAAACTGCTACTCGTCTTTCTGTGATGCTGAAGCACAGGATTATAGTTCAAAACTCAATGCATCATAATAATGATCTTTTTAGATTCACATGTGGGAGGATATAGTTTCAGGTGCAGGTGGCTAGTCATCTGATCAAGACACATCATAAACAGATGTTGTTTCTGCAGTTCTGTCCTGTTTTTGATGGTGTGCTCGACGTGTATGTTATTAGCTGTGTGTTGTTTGCGTTGAATAGCTGCAACTTGACGGCACAATTCTCTCATCTTTAGGTGATCTTTTCTTCTTTTAGGCTGATTGTTTAAGAGGTTTTTATTTTCTGTCTGGGAAGCGGAGCAGACAAGCATTTATTGCTGCGGTACTTCAATGGGCTGACGGCCGTGTGGGAATGCTGAATAATGGTAAATGCAGCATACACCTTGCTTATGAGTTTGATGTGGTTCATCTCTGTGCTCTTGTTTTATAGTACCTTTGATCTGTCATGTTATTGAGAGCTGAGATTGGGTAACTGTGCTGCAGTTGTACTTCCGATTAAAGTTTGTTTTATATTGTGGACTGTCTTGATGTGTATTAACGTGCATGTTTTCTTTGTTAAAGGGGCAGTCCAGCCACTGTTTCTTGTATATTTAAGTGTTATATTGTGCGTGTCATCAAGGTCAAGGTTTCTTTATTTGTCACATAATAGTTATACAGGGTATAATTAGAAGTGAAATGTAATCGAATCAGGTCCGCTCAGTGGACAGTGCAAAATAATAAGAATACAAATTATATAAAGTAACATAACACAAGGGCATACATGTGGTAAGAAAAGGAGAAATAAGAGTAAAATGTGCAATGAAATAAAAAAAGTGCAAAACAATAAGATGTGCAAAAAAACAATACGATGTGCAAAAAGACAATAGGATGTGCAAAAAGGATGTGCAAAAAAAAAAAAAGAAAAACAATAATAATAAGATGTGCAAAAAACAATAAGATGTACAAAAAAAGAAAAACAGTGTACTGGGACTTAATAAATAGTAATGTGAATAAGAGGGATGTGCAGACGGTTGTTCAGGGTATTGTACATAGCAGCAATGATGAGAATGTGATAATATTTACAGTTAATTAAGTTACAATGGGTCATGTGAGTGTTTATGAAACAGAGTTTGTGTTTAGGAGCCTGATGGCCTGAGGGAAGAAGCTCTTCCTCAGTCTTTCAGTCTTTGCCATCATACTCCTGAAGCGCCTGCCAGATGGCAGTAAACAGAAAAGATGGTTACCGGGGTGGTTTGAGTCTTTGATGATTTTAGCAGCTCTGCTTTTACAGCGTTTGATGTAGATGCCCTGCAGAGAGGGGAGTGTAGATCCTGAGATGCGCTCAGCTAAGCGCACGACTCTCTGTAGAGCTTTGCAGTCCTGGTTTGAGGAATTACCATACCACACTGAGATGCACTGAGTCAGTACGCTTTCTATGGCCCCTGAATAGAAAGTTTTCAGGATAGCTGGTGAGACCCTGAATTTCCTCAGCTGTCGCAGATGGTACAGTCTTTGCCTGGCTTTCTTAACCTGTGTTTGAATGTGTGTAGTCCAAGTCAGGTCCTCGGAGATGTTTACACCGAGGTACTTGAAGCTACTCACCCTCTCCACAGGGGTCCCATTGATCATAAGGGGAGTGTAGGGCCGCTGCTGTCTCTTCCTGAAGTCCACGATCAGCTCCTTAGTTTTGCTCACGTTCAGAGAGAGACAGTTGTCCTGACACCATGATGTAAGTCTCTCCACCTCATCCAAGTATGCGGCCTCATCATTGTTGGAAACGAGGCCCAGAACCACAGTATCGTCAGCAAATTTAACAATAGAGGTGGAGCTGTGTGAGGACACGCAGTCGTGTGTGTAGAGAGAGTATAGCAGGGGGCTCAGGACACAGCCCTGTGGGGCTCCTATGTTCAGGGTGATGGAGTTGGAGGTGAACTGGCCGACTTTCACCACCTGTGGTCTGGCGGTGAGGAAATCTTGAATCCAGTCACAAAGTGAGGTGTTTAGGCCAAGGTCTGAGAGTTTAACAGTCAGCTTGGTGGGGACTATAGTGTTGAAAGCTGAGCTGTAGTCTATGAATAGCAGCCTGACATAGTTGCCATTTTTGCTGTCGATGTGGGTGAGGGAGGAGTGCAGTACCTGGGAGATGGCATCATCAGTAGATCTATTTGGCCGATAGGCAAACTGAAGAGGGTCCAAAGTAGCAGGGATGGAGGAGCAAATGTGTTTCTTTAAAAGTCTCTCAAAAACCTTCATGACCGTCGATGTGAGGGCAACTGGACGATAGTCATTCAGGCAAGAGGGTTTACTGTTCTTAGGCACAGGGATGATGACAGATTTTTTAAATGAGGTGGGAACCACAGAGGTAGCAAGGGACTCATTAAATATGGAAGTAAACAAACCAGCAAGCTGATCAGCACAGGACCTCAGAACGCGGCCAGTAATCCCATCAGGTCCTGCTGCTTTCCTTACGTTCACTCTCTTTAGTTCCCTCCGAACGTCGTCCTCTGAAAAGGTGATGGCATGATCATTGCTGCTCTGTCTGCTGCTTCCTGACGGGCTGTTCGGCAGATTTGCGCCGCCATTGCAGTCAAAGCGACCGTAGAAGGTGTTTAGCTCTTCGGCCAGCAGCGGATCTGCTCTCACCTCTGCGGAGGATTTATTTCCAGAGGAACAGATGGTCTTCAGTCCCTGCCACATGCGTCGAGAGTCATTGAGCTGGAAATGTGACTCAATTTTCTCACTGTACCGGCGCTTAGCGGCTCGTATTGCACGCCGGAGAGCGTAGCATGATGTTTTGTACTCGCTCATGTTCCCTGACAACAGACCGGCATTGTATGCGGCAGTGCGATTGTTAACCGCATCACGGATAGATCTGTCCACCCACGGTTTCTGATTAGTAAATGTCCTTATTGTTACCGTTTCAGTGGCTTGCTCGGTTAGCGTGTTTACGAAGCTTACTGCTACATCCGTGAATTCGCTGACGTCAGATGAACTCGCCCGGAACATGTCCCAGTCGACGTCATCAAGAGACGCCTGTAGCGTAGCTTCAGAGTGGGGGGACCAACGCGTCACTTCCCTCTCCACCGGCGGATCGCGAGCGATCTTTTGTTTGTATTCCGGCATGAGAAAGATGGCGACATGATCTGATTTGCCAAAAGCCGGCAGTGAGTGGGCTTTGTAGGCGTTATTGAGCGGAGTGTAGCAGTGATCCAGTGTATTCAGTCCTCTGGTTGGACAGGATATGTGTTGATGAAAGTTTGGCAGGACTTTCTTGAGGTTGGCCTTGTTAAAGTCCCCAGCGATAATACAAGCAGCGTCGGGATGTTTGTTGACATATCCGCTGATTTCATCGTGGAGATTGGACAAAGCCACGCTAGTGTCTGCTTGTGGAGGAATATAAACGGCAGACACGAGGATCGATGTAAATTCCCGGGGCAGATAGAAGGGGCGGCAGATAATGGAAAGATGCTCCAGATGAGGCGAACAGGAACGCGACAGAATGGAGATATTCCTGGGGTCACACCATTTCTTGTTAATAAAGAAACACACTCCACCACCTTTGTTTTTTCCGGCCTCGGCTGATCTGTCCATCCGTAAAACAGAGAAGTTATCAGACGGCGTTACAGCGTTGTCCGGGACCATCGGCGTGAGCCATGTCTCGGTCAAACAAAAGATGTTACAATCCCTAATGTCTCGTTGGAAACTAATCCTGGCTCTAAGATCGTCCATCTTATTCTCCAAGGATTGGACATTAGCGAGCAGAATACTCGGCAGAGGAGGGCAGTGAGCCTTTTTCCTCAGTCTGTTGCGTATTCCAGCACGTCTCCCGCGGTGTTTCCTTCGCCTCCTGCGGTTGTTCAGGTGGTCGTTGTTCAACTCGGTGCTCCGGAGTATCTCCAATGGCCACGCTGGGTCCGTGGATAAAGTATCCTTAATCAGGTTAGTGTAGCGATGTCCAATGTCCAAAAGTGTTCTTCTGTCGTACATAATCATTGCAGACGATACACGTATCAAAAGAGAAGTAAAAAAAAAAAAAAAAAATAAGTAAAGAAACACACATAAAAGCACAATTCTGAGCGGAGCTAATTCACAGGCGACTGAACTCAGCAGCGCCACCGGAAGCAATTTGTTTCATTTGTGTTTCTGTCGTGTCAAATCATGTCATTTTTTGTTTCTGTGGTACTGCTCTCCTCTTTTGGTGCTTTTCCACTGCATGGTACGGTTCGGCACGGCTCGGTACGGTTCGGGTCGGTTTGCATTTCCACCGCAGTTTAGTACCGCTATAGAGTGGGCGGGATTATTCACGTGTTATAGCTGCACCGCCTCTACTGCTGTGACATCATCGTAAACGCGCCACAAAGAAAGGAGACAGAATAGTGTTCTTCATTCTCGACATGTGGATGTTTTTAACAGCAATGGAGAGGTCTATGAGAATGCTTGTGATTTACCCGCAGAGACTGTGGTGACAGTGACACGGGCTGTAGATGAGGAGAGCAGGGATGTTCGTGCAGGTGTGCTGCGTTACTTGATTAGTTAACTATTCATGCAGCGTGTTCTGTAAAGTGAATTATCAATAAACTTTTGAATATTTCAAAATGTACAACGTATCTCTTGTTTTTTTTATGTATGTGATGGTTTTTAAAATCGTGGCATTAATCATTTGTCTTTTTCAAGAGGTTCATTTCGTGCTCATACAATAATACATATTTAATATAGTCTGGAGGTACACTTATTCGATCAGATTGTTTTTAATTGAAGCAAAACACAGATACAAAGGTAAAAATATAAACAAGACATACTCTGAAAAATATAGCAAGTTCAAAAGTATATACATAAGGCTTTTTCCTTCGGAGTCGCGCCATCAAGCTCTCACTGGATCCGCTCCTCGGCTATCAACGAGAGGAACGTCTGAACTTCCTCAACAGACAACGAAACAGATAATTTGTGGTTGATGCAAAAAGGTGCGTTTGTTTAAACAAAGTTGTGTCCGATCCTTCGCTGGCTGTGCTGATTTAAATCTAGCGGGTCGGGCTGTAGAGGAGGGTCTCGTGTCGCAAGTTCAGTGACGCAGTAATGACGATTTTCTCCGGCCAATCAGTGATCAGCAGAGTTTACACGTCACGTTTTGGTAACGGTACGGATCGCTTGGAACCTCGGCTGAGGTGGTACTAAAAAAGTACCAAGTACAGTACCCAGTGGAAAACCCCCCAAAAGTGAACCGTACCGTGCCGTACCATGCAGTGGAAAAGCGCCACAAGTAATATACAAAAGGCAAAATAAACAGAATTAACTAAGAAAGATAACATTTTGAAAATAAGTGAGTTTTGATTCCGACAGACTATTGGTAAGGCAGAGTGATCTTGGTAGAGAGTATTGTATTGAAGTTAAATGCATGATAGCCTCACATAATCTATAGAAATATAGTCATACAGTGATAAGTGCTACAGCATTCAAACTACCATAATGTTTACTATCACATATTAGTTTTTCTGGTTATAATGGGATTTGTTTTGGTTTTAATGGACACTGTAATGGATGTTGGTATCTGCTGGTAATTATTGTTAAAACCAATGAATCCTTATGGAATATGTCCCCAAACACACCACAGAAAACCATTATTTAATGTTTTAATGGTTAAAAGTTTATGGTTTGTACTGGAAACCATTAGAATTTCTGTGATGATTTCTATAGTTTTTTTTCACTGCAGCATCCATTCTCCAAACCGTTGATCCTTGATTTTCAGTTTTGTTAACCCGTTTTTAATAACTGAAGAAAAAGTATGGTGTTTGTGTTAAAAAAAGTGCCCTTGCTGTTGTGTCTTAATGCACAATAATTAACACGATATAATGTATAGCTGGATGATTTTAACTTGTTGACATGGCGTTGATGGATTAAACATTTTAATATAAGAGATAATCAACATATTTATAATGAAACAGTCATATTTCAATGAATCATAAAATAAAATGTATTCATTGTTCCTACAGTAAAGGCATATTAAATACTTTTATTTATCAAAATAAACAGAAAATAGCTCATTTTCCTTAAAACATTAACATGAAAACATTACTCTGAAGCCATATCTTAATAAAGAAGACTTGATCTGAGCAAGTGAACATGACACTCAGGTGTTTGTTGTTCTAGTTGTGTTTTGCATCTACAGATGAAGGCTGTGTGCTTCGGTGCATTAACACGACTCTGTTTCACGATCATCGAACACTAGGCTCTTACTGCGTTAAACACAGTGATGTTATTGAGGGGTTGCATGAAAATATGTATTACAACAGCATTTAGAATTATTTAAAGCATCTCGTTATAGTCTTAAAACTGATCTTAGACATCATGATAGATGAGGCCGGGGCTAGTTGTCACAAAGTCCACAAATGCTTGTTCTCTTAGGCAGTGCTTCCAATAGGAATATTATTTAGTTCCATGCTCATGAATCTGTTATGAATATCAATTATGATACATTTCATTTCTAAGAAATTTTAGAAATAAAAGTTTTACAGTTTATTCAATGTCAGCCTAAACATTGGTTTGTGTGCAGAGTTTTGTGACAACATGCTCCCTATGAGATATCGGCTACACTATATCTGTCCAGTGAGCAATAACAGTTTAAAAGATCAAGAGTTGTCTACAGAAAGTGACAACTAATCCAAGTTTCCCCTTCATGGCAATATAAATTGAAATTGTATCCTGATTAGAGTAAAAGACCTTTGCACCTTCACACAATTAAAGGTACTGAAAGACTCAGCGTCAGGTCTTTTCTTGTTCTGTTCCAAACATAAGAACTACAAAGTCCTTTGAATGTGGTAAAGTAATATCCAGGACTGATGGGGGGGGAATCTGAAAACTTTTTATGCATTTTCTTGTTTACATGACAAAAGGGTTTTGGGGACCTGAAAATGCAAACTTTTGAAATCTGGTTATAAAAGTGAAAAGTTTTGAAAACTATAATGTTATCGTCTCGAATTTGTGAAAACAGTGACGTAGTGTTTTTTTTATATATAAAGTGACATCGCCAACTACTGGCCTGGCGTGAATAATACAGTGGTTTTAGTCATTTTCACAGATCCATGTGAACGGGATCATTTTGACAATATTGTTGTCTGTTCGCAAAACTTTTCAGAAATACAAAGAAAAAAAGGTTACATTTTTAGTACAATCGTTGTCATGTAAACACCCTGAATCTGTCAAACTGAATGTAAAATAGTGTAGTATAAGATGGTGTTTTCAGGTATGATTTCATATATCTGTACATTCATATGCAAATATAATATATGACTATTTATTTTGCTTACATGTATTAAATCAAACATGCTCTTGAATGTTTTTATGTTGTGAGCATTGTTTTCTTTCCTTGTCCTTTAATTAGCCAAATCAGTGTAAAGATTATGTAAATGATGGTAGTTAGCAAAACTGTTGTTAACTGTAGTTAGCAAAACTGACATTTTCTACCAAGATTAATTTGTAAACTGTTTTGTTTTGCACTCGGAAACACCTTTAATTGACGTTTTAAAACAACATTTAGTTAGATTAATGTGTGTGTGCATGCGTCTATGTGTGTGTGTGTGTGTGTGCAAATGTATAAATCCACTTACTTAGGCTATTTGGTTAATTTTCTTGCAGGACACACCTCAACATGACTTTCCAACAGTGATGGAGAAGTAAAATGACAAAAATAATACATGAAAAACACTGTAAAATTACAATAAATAACTACATGATAATGATTTTAAGCACAATGTTATGACAATAACATGTAACTCTTTAGGCATATTTAATATAACAATATAAACTGCATTTGTATCGAAGATTATGATGCATACACATAGCCTGTACAAATTATATAAATATATAGAAAAACACTTCTGGAAGAGAGCTGGTAAAAAGGGGGCAGAGCACTATTTTTGGTGAATTAGTGTTACTTACAGTGAAAGTAAAAATAAACAGCGCATTTTGAATTAATTTTAAATTCTACATAAAATTTGCACATGCAAATTGAATGCAATTTTTACTAAGGAGATGGATGGGAAAACCAGAAGAGTATGTGTGAATTCAGAGGAGGAACTGAAGAATGTGACTTAAAGATTCATTTATAAGAAGACCGTAAGTCCAATCATTTCTAAGCTCAAGGTCACGTATGTTTGTGAAACTCATTTAAAAATACCATTAATTATTATAAAAGAAAATCCTATAAACATTAGGAAAAACTGCATAAACATTTAAACGTCGAGAGAAGTGTGCAGTATCTGGTGGATTTACCATGAACAGTACTAGAGTAACCATAATCTTTACCGTGCTATTTAATTAAAGTATGCTAATTACTGAAAACCCTCTTAATGATGAAATGATACATCTTCATGAACAGAAAGGATCTTTAGAAAGGAGTTGATTCTGCAAGGTTCAAGGTTTCTTTATTTGTCACATAATAAATTATACAGGGTATAATCAAAAGTGAAATGTAGCAACGAAAACAATCAGAGCGCCTTGTTATCGCAAGTTTTACTTTGATTTCCCGAGTCCGCTATTAGCTTATAGCCCGTTAGCAAAGCCAGCGCGGGTTCCGCTAACACAGCTAATACCCTATTCACACACGCATACACACATTCACCATTGTTTCACTGTTACTTGCTCTAATGGCGGATTTGTGTCTACCTTTGAGTGCAGGTGAGGACACGTTCGAGCTGCATTCGGTGCAGCTGGAGCTGGAGGCCGTGGAGAGACGGATCCACGAGCTGCTTGGGAAGCAGGCCCAGCTGAGGAAATAGATAGCGCGCTGCTAACACTCCCACCACCTCTACTCCGTGTGTTTCTCTGCACAGGCCCCGTGCACCCGGGACGCGATCGTCACAGATGGCCTTCACTCCGGCGCCGGGAAACCACGGACCCTGGGTGCAGCAGCGGAAGACGCGATCCAGGCCCCGGGCGACGACTTCTCCCCCCCCGGTCTTCGACATCTCATCCCGGAACCGCTTCGCCCCTCTCTGCGAGACTGATCGTGACGCTGTGGTCATCGGAGACTCAATCGTCCGGCATGTCCGTGCTACATTAGCTGAAGGTAAAGTGCACACTCATTGTCTCCCTGGTGCTCGTGTTCTTGATGTTTCTGTGCAGATACCCGCGATCCTGAAGGATGACGAGAGCGTTGCAGCTGTTGTGATTCACGCGGGGGCTAACGACACCAAGCTGCGGCAGTCGGAGACACTGAAGAGGGACTTCAGGAGCCTGATCGAGACGGTACGCAGCACATCGCCCGCGGCGACGATCATCGTGTCAGGACCTCTTCCCACGTATCGACGAGGACACAAACGGTTCAGTAGACCGTTTGCTTTAAGGTTCAAGATTTAAGGTTTCTTTATTTGTCACATAATAAATTATACCAGGTATAATTAGAAGTGAAATGTAATCGAATCAGGTCCGCTCAGTGGACAGTGCAAAATAATACAAATAAAAATTATATAAAGTAACAACACAAGAGCATATATATGGTAAAAAAAGAGAAATAAGAGTAAAATGTGCAATGAAATAAAAAAACAATAAGATGTGCAAAAAAAAAACAGTGTACTGGGACTTAATAAATAGTAATGTGAATAAGAGGGATGTGCAGACGGGTTGTTCAGGGTATAGTACATAAAGCAGCAGGTTCAGTAGACCGTTTGCTTTAAATGAATGGTTGTTGTTGTGACACACACAAAGTATGTACACAGTTGTGTCATGTTTACTTTATTTTCCTCTGATTATTTGTATTATTTTAAGTTCATTGATCGCATTATTTTCTGATGCAGTGTTTATGTGCAAATTAGCAACTGTATATTGATCTACAACATGGAGATAAAAAAAGGGACTTTTATTTTGAACGTTTGCTTAGAGAGTCGCAGACAGAACGACGAACTGCGCATGCGTTCTCAGATCACCAGAGGAGCTGTGAAAGAGCAGACTCCCGTTTTTCTGACATTATTCCTGTTTTACAGGTTTTAAAGACACAGATTAAAAGAGAAACCTATATCGGTTGTACTGCAGTTGCATTATTACAATGTATGAAGAAGGGAAAGTGTTAATTGGGATGCGGTTTGAGAATGTATTGTCCGTGTAAGATGTGATGTTCACACTAACGTGAAGAAAAGTCATTTAAGTATGCTCCAGTGATCTTTATATCTGACTACAGTGTTGTATTGCTTGGTTTTAGTCACAAAATGTTTGTTTGTTCATGCTATGAGCAGGGGCGCGGGAACAGGGGGTGCTGAGGGTGCTGCAGCACCCCCTGTTTTTTTCTGTGGGAAACTGTAAACTGTTGTGAATAAAAAAAATATATAGGCTAAATTTCTTATAATAAAGATTCATTTAAACATTTCTATGGTTGCTCCGATGTTTATAACATTTAGTTTACATTGGCTATTTTGCTATCTATTTCTATGTGATCTTCGACATATTTACCATTTGCCCATTAATTTAACAGTTGTAAGAATTAAAGTTATCAAAGTTATTAAACTGATGCAGGGCTATTTGATGCACATCCTGCCAAATCACGCACGCAGCACTACCAATGCTTGCTTTTATGTTTGTGAATGTTATGTTTGTGTTGTGGGATCTGTAGGTTGTGGCTTAAAAGCGGAACATATAAATATCATGGATGTACTGGAAGAAAAAAAACCTTTTTTTTTTGTTCTCAGCGATATGAGTTTTTCCCTTCTCCCAAAACAGCTTATAGCTACCTATTAAAATAGTTCAGTTTTGTATGTAATGGAAAAGTGATTAGACTATGTTTCGTTTTTTTTTTTTCATAAAGTTAATTTAGAAAAACCTTGGGAGCATTTTTTGTTCGTTAAATGTTTTCTTTTTCTTTTAAGCAACGACCAAGCGGCCAGCATCAGAGTTGATCGCCTATGTTTGATTAATTTAGCCTTATCAAATCATCACGACTTGACTAAAATAAAATCGATAGATAGGCCTATAAACAGTTCAAGCATATCACAGTGTTAGTTTAAATGTTTAACCTATATAAATGTGCAATAATAACAGTTTGTGTGGAGAGTGGAAGCTGAAGCGAGCTTTACAGGACATGGATGCTCCAGCGTGCAGGTCACTTGGATTTTTTTCTTACAGTAAAAACAACTTAAAATACGCTGTGTGTTTTTTTTTTTCTCATAAAAGGTAAGAGTAATACATCATTTGGAACTGTAAAGGGTCAACTTTTATTTGTGTGCATTCACAATATCAACATTGTGCTTTTATAAAATAGGAAAACAGAGAATGCACTTTCTGCCGGTTTTGAACAAGAGCGCTTCAATGATGAACCGAAACTGGGTCAGAGATATGATAAATATATCTATAGAAAGCTTTAAAATACTACTTTAAAACGAAATAATTCAAAGCAAAGCAAAAAAACTCTTCATTAGCCTATGTAATCCGTTAAGATGCATATATTTCTCTCTGCGCGTCCAATGAGGAGATGGCGAGTCATTTTTCCCCGTCACCTCACCATCTAAAATATCAAAATAAGGGAAAGCCTAAACAGGCCGATTATAATTTGTGTTTTATTTTATAATTGTATTCAATAATAAAAAAAAGTATGTAAATCTTTGTCCTTGAAATTTAAAGGATTTGCTGCAATGCAATTTTGTCTGACTGATAGGACTATGTGAATTATTTATTGGCTTATCTTTTTAATCCATGCAGCAAATGCTTTAAAAACAGCTTTAAAATTACTTTATTGCATTCCAGATGCTTTAAAAAGAACTTTTCACTATACATTTTAAGGGTTTTTAAGCTTGAATGTAAAACATTGTTATGAATTCATTGTAGCCTATTCCCATTTGTAAAATTGCTAATTGTTGTCTAACACGATCTCATGAAAGTGTGTAGGCTATAGCACGATTTTCTGTTTCTATTTGGCGTAATATTTATACGCAGAAATTGACTACCCCCCCCACAGCACCCCCTACATAAAACACCTTCCCGCGCCCCTGGCTATGAGTTAATTAATAGCGTTAAGTATCTCTGGGAGGCTCACTCTCTGGTCGCGTATGGCGCGCTTTGTGGTCACATGACCACTCACTGATGAAGGCATAGAAAGCAGCTAGATCTGTGTGTGATCCATAGTTAATATACTCCTATGGGGAGAAAAGGAGTGCATTGCATTTCACATTGGTTTTAAGAAACAAGAGTAGTTTGTAATTTTACAGTTAATATGATGAGTAAATTCATATAATATAACTTTCTGGTTACTAATATCATTATTGATGTTTATAAAATGTCTGTTGAGTATTTAGTTATCATCTAAAAATGGTAAAATGAAGAAAGGAGACAAGAGAGTGTCAGAATGTGATTTATTTTAATGTCGGTGGCACTTAAGTGATGTAATTATAGCAAATCAGACAAAAGAATGTAAAGTAGTGTTTTAAAAGCAATTGTTTGTACTGGAATTTTACTGTTTATGTATTTAATAAAGAGATCAGCAGAGGAGCTGTGAAAGAGAAACCTATATATAACAGTAATCTGTCTGCGGGGTCCCTGAAGCCTGCAACACTTACAGAGAATAAAAAACATGAGAATGGAAATAGTGAGAAACATGGGTTAACAGAAAATGTAGAACATGTACTGATTAAATGTGAGGCTTATGAAACGGAACGTTTCCAACTAAGTCAAGCTTTAAGATATTTGAAAATACATGTCAATCCAGGTTTTGTTAGGTGATAAACAATCAAGAATGATCATCCAAGCTCTTCTCTCCATAAACAGTGACACTTGAGTACCGGGGTGAGCAGTCTATCAGCGTCTGGTCTGAGTAACACCTGTAGGCCTTGATCGTCCTGGTAAAGCAGGGAGAGGAGCAGCAGGGCTTGGTTTGGTCTTGAGATCGTCCTGGTAAAGCAGGGAGAGGAGCAGCAGGGCTTGGTTTGGTCTTGAGATCGTTCTGGTAAAGCAGGGAAAGGAGCAGCAGGGCTTGGTTTGGTCTTGAGATCGTCCTGGTAAAGCAGGGAAAGGAGCAGCAGGGCTTGGTTTGGTCTTGAGATCGTTCTGGTAAAGCAGGGAAAGGAGCAGCAGGGCTTGGTTTGGTCTTGAGATCGTCCTGGTAAAGCAGGGAAAGGAGCAGCAGGGCTTGGTTTGGTCTTGAGATCGTCCTGGTAAAGCAGGGAAAGGAGCAGCAGGGCTTGGTTTGGTCTTGAGATCGTTCTGGTAAAGCAGGGAAAGGAGCAGCAGGGCTTGGTTTGGTCTTGAGATCGTCCTGGTAAAGCAGGGAGAGGAGCAGCAGGGCTTGGTTTGGTCTTGAGATCGTCCTGGTGAAGCAGGGAAAGGAGCAGCAGGGCTTGGTTTGGTCTTGAGATCGTCCTGGTAAAGCAGGGAAAGGAGCAGCAGGGCTTGGTTTGGTCTTGAGATCGTCCGTTGTGGTGAGCAGGAGGGAGAGGAGCAGCAGGGCTCGGTTTAGTCTTGAGATCGTCCTGGTGAAGCAGGGAGAGGAGCAGCAGGGCTCGGTTTAGTCTTGAGATCGTCCTGGTAAAGCAGGGAAAGGAGCAGCAGGGCTTGGTTTCACCTCCTGTGTCACATCGATAGCTGTAACCAGATTCATAGACACTTGAGCAGAGTGAGCCGTCAGCTGTAGTCTTCTTCTTCGCTGGGACCATTTGACTCTGCAGATACCTCCCTTTTTCCAATCTCAGGCCGTTTCCATGCTACTGGTTTAGCATATGTTATAAGACCAGCACTTCTACCAAAAACCTTCAGGTCCTCTGCCACTTTGTAGTAAGTGCTCATGCTGTCAAAGGCTATTTTTACTGTCATCTCACTCATTTCTTGTTGTTGTTGTATATAGACGTGATGTCACTTCGGACAGCTCTATTCACTGCCAGATACGTGTCTCGTATGCCGGAGTTAATTTGGACTGCTTGGTTCACTGGTAATTTCTCAAACTTGCCCTTAACCTTAGATCATTTATAATTGTCACTGAAACAATCTTGATTAAAAAATGTAAATGTTCTGGTTGGGCCCTATTGGTATACTCTCTATAGAGAGATATTCAGATCTAAAACACTCATCAGGCATATGCCAGGCTCTGCGGGATGGTTTCTTCCAATATAACTGAAGGAAAAGGGCTTTGTGTCATCAGTATTGTGTTTATAACAGACGGCCGTCCAGATGAGAGAGGGTACCGTCACCCTTTCAGGCTCTTTAGAGGTTCCCGTGTGTGGTTTCAGGTACTGTACCTGGACAATGAAAGCTGTTGCCGAACCACGATCACTGTTGAGCTTCTGTGTTAAATAATCCCTGAGCGTCCTCTCCCAGTTCTTCCAGTGGTTACGGTTGAAACACGCATCCACAGGAGCAGCGTTGGTCGTTGTGAACGTTGCTGTACGGCCTTCACCGCACTGAAGCTGTTGGGGTTCAAGTGTCCACGATCATATCCAGTGCCGCTGTAGTCTCTGCTGATGCCTTGACTTTCTTTATAAAGGAAATTCCTTTCTCCATAAACTAATATAAGAGAGCCTCTGTAAGTCTAAACTGAGTATATTTCAGATGCATCACAATCTCCTCGTCCAGAATGATGCACTAAATGAACTTGTTCTTCATCTGTTTTCTGATTATTCTGTGTTTTACTCATGTCTGTATTCATGCTCAATTCTCCTTTAATATATTCATGTAGTAACTGGTAAAATCACTCATATCTGTGCTACAATTTCACGTCAATGAAGTGAATGTTTAACGGACTTAAATGATTTGTTAATTGCGTTTAATAGGCTTTCAGTAAAACACTTGGATTAGTTTGTAGAAGCTGTTTTTGTTGCATGTACACTTGTGTGTTGCCAGATAGATGACCATTTACAGCCCAAAAACTCACAATTTTAACCATCAAAATAATGTGATTAGAATGTAAATCAAGGTTGATAAGAGCCATTTCTAACTAATTAAAACTAAAAATTATAAATATAATGCTAGATACATTTCCCATGGATCAAATCGGGCCAATACATTAAAGATGTTACTAAATATGATTAAAATACGCAAGAAGACGGTCAAAACGATACCCTCGAAGAACACATGCATCATTTCCAGTGTCACCAGTCAGAAAAGAGCCCAGTATAAGTGATGTAATGATGTATTTCACATGCATGACAGTCCAAACTGTGTCCTTCACTGATGCATACTGTATCATAATCAACAATAAACAAATATCAACAATACGTATATTAGTGTCGCTCTATAATTCACAGAACTAGAGCAAGTCTGTTAAGTTCATACTGAACATAATACATAGCTTTGCACAGTAACAACTAATAAATCCAGCAGCTTCCAATGAACTGGACCGTTTAAGAGATAAAAGACAGGATTATATATAAATATATATTTGATAATTTAACTGTGCTCTGATTTTGGAGTTGCAGTGATAATATAGCCTCCTGTCATCTATCTCTCAACAGGTGTAATTCTTTACCATGTGACTTATTGAAGCATTATGATCATCACTCATACAGATATACATGCAAAATCAGATCTGTAATAAATCATCACGTCTGTCTGCTGATCGTGATTGGCTTAAAGTGCGACCGCAACGTCAACATCAGCACCAGTCATGCGCGCGTGTGTATTTGTGTGCGTGTATGCGTGTGTGTGTGTGCGTGTGTGTGTGTGTGCGCGCGTGCGTGCGTGCGTGTGTGTGTGTGTGTCTGCGTGAGTGTGTGCGCGTGCGTGTGTGTGCGCGTGTCTGCGTGCGTGTGTGTGTGTCTGTGTGCATGTGTGTGTGCGCGTGTGTCTGTGCGGGCGCGTGTGTGTGTGTGTGTGTGTGTGTGAGTCAGTATATGCACACTTGGGCTTGTATGGTAACTAATTAGCCTATATAATTGATATGTTTGAAACCCTTCAAACCGACCCCAAACCAGCCCAAATTGTGTCCACCCGCCCAAGCCAATATTCACCCAAACAATCAAATTCAAAACCCAATCTGGCAACACTGGTCACTTTGATCGAAGCTTTGAAAAGACTCGGTTCTCCCGTCATTAGGTGACGTAACTTCCGGTTCTTCTGTAATGGGCTTTAAAAGCGAGTCGTGCTCGAGCACGTGTTGATCATCATGGCGTCTGCACACGGAGAGGTAAGACTGCTGAGTTTAACAGTGACTCAAAGCATCATGAAGACCTTCATATCTGATGCTGTACCACGGTATCTCATCTGACTTCAACTAAACGAACAAACAACAGTCTTTAAATGTCTTTTAATGATCCAAGATGAGTTTGAAGGATGTTAAAGTTGTTTGATTTAGGGTGCAAGCACCAATGGACCAAGTGAACGCTTTAATGAATAAATTGAGAGCTTTTGTAGAAATCATATATAGTACTGGAATGCAGAAATAAAACCTCATTTTTAAGACTATTAATAAATGGAATTATTATTGGGGTAAACGTTTGACTGATTTCTGTTTATGCTAATTAGTTGAAGTCAGAATTGTACACCTCCTTTCAGAATCTGCTAAATGTTAATTGTTTTACCAAAATAAGAGACATCATAAAAATGCATGTTATTGCTTTTAGTACTGAATAAGATATTTCACACACAATATGTGCACATAGTCTATAGGGCCATCAAAACAAAAATGTGAATATGCATTGAATTTACTTCAAAACTGAAACATATTTAATGCATATTTATTGTTTTCTATAGAAACATCTATCACGTCTCACACGAGAGAGCTGCATGTAAAATTAATGCATGTTCAACTTTTAAAAAACATCTGTTTTTTAAACAAAAAACTGTGGACACTGTGGTTTTTGTGCATGTTTTTAAATTAAAAAGTACTCTTTGTGATTGGTTTTCAGATACCAGATACATAATACTTTTTGTTTCTAATTGTTTAAGCAACATAATTAATTAAATATGGTTTTTAAACATTATGCACTTTTTTCAAAGATATTCATGTTATTTTATTGCTTTGAATAAACGTGTGTTAGTAATATTTTGCTCGATGTGGCCTCGGTAGAGAAGACAAAAGTTTGTTTGCCCCCAACATAAATTATGCCTTTTAATTTCGAATTTAGATAATATTTTAGTATAAGAAAACCATGCATTAAGAGCAGGGGTGTGAAAACTTTTGAATTTGAAGATCAGGGTTAATTTAACTTTGTCTTCTGGAAAACATGTAACTAGCTTCTGTAGGACAGTACTAAATGGAAACAATATGATATTTAAGCAAAACAAGAAATATACACATCATCATTCTGTTCAAAATTGTTCACGCCCGGCTCTTAATGCATGGTTTGTCCTTCTGTAGCATCAGAGAGTGTTTGAATCTTCTTTAATAGTTACATATGAGTCTCTCAGTCGTCCTTGGTGAGAAAATCTGGATCTCCATATCATAGAGTCATTGTTGGAAAGGGTTCAAATACACACAAATGCTGTAAAACCAAAGAATTAGTGTGAGCTGAAGGATTCACAGACAGTTTAACTGTTCAGGACTCATGAACAACTATCACTAAACTAATACACACAGCTGTGCATCATTCAGACAACAGCACCGTGTTAAGAACACAAGGGGGTGAAAACTTTTGAACCGGGTCGTTTTTATATCTATTTTCTCTTGTGGACTACATGTAAACATCAAGATCAGAACTAGTTAAACCATAACATGCACTCTGTATGATCCACTTGGTAAAATAATCAACTTTTTGCAGATTCGGCGAGGTGTAGGTAAACTTTTGACTTCAACTGTATGTCAACAAGAATTTAGAAAATGACCTAATCCAGTGTTTAGATTTTTTGTACAAGTAATTAATGCAAATTAGTGCATATTTAATCAAATAATGACTCATTTGCATATTTAAACGTGATATTTTAGAAGACTTATAATATATATTTTTTTGTAATTATCACTGTAGCTGGGTAAGTAAGGTGATATTCACCTGGAGTGTCTCGCCTGAAGTAAACGGGTTCACTTAAGTGAGATGTTGACTGATAATGAGTGAGAGTTCTTGTCTTTAACCCCCCCACAGCTCATTTAAACCCTTCTGTCCATGTTTCACGATCTGACCTGGAGTTTCTCCGTCCTAGACGCCTGTCGTAGAGGAGGATAACCCGCTGGAATACAGCTTTTCTGACCTCCAGTCCTATGCTAGAACTCGTGGGGAGGTGGTCCGTCTCATAAAGGCTGCTCAAATAATGCCCCCCCCCACACGGAGGTATGTACACGCACAGAATCATCTGGAGCTCGTCTCATTATATGAATTTTAATCCATGCTACATGAACCAGTTTCATATAAATACAAAACTAGAGCCGAGCTTTAACTGAAATGAGACATTAGTTATAAATGGTATAGTGAATAAATTAAATAATCATAACAGAAGGACATATGAAGGTACGTATTTTCTGTAGATTTTGAAATAAGGTGCATTAAAAGTCAATAAATCCTTGATTAATTTGAAATAAAAACATATCTCTGTGGTGCGCATATTTAATCAGAGTGCGTGAGTGTTTGGATATGTTAAGATTCAACTTATTTTAGTGAACTAAGCACATTTCGGCTCATTTTGTTAGTGTGTACGCAGTTGTTTTATCCTTGCTCCTATATAATCAATCTATGTGCTTTCTAACAGCTTCATGTGGACGTAAACATTTAATTTTAATGTGGCTTTAAGCGCTATGCATCATTAAAGCTTCACTTTCACCACGTAAAGCCGGTAAACGTGGTGTTTACACGTAATATGAGTTCACCTTACGGTACGAGCATAGCTTTTAGTGATAAAACGTAACGATTTTGGTTCAAATAATACATTTGTTTGCCCGTCTTTAACGAGTTAATGTTTAAAATGTATTTGTCTAGTGGTGTTTCTTGTTAAAACCATAGGCAAATATTCCTAAGCATAAGCGGGTGTTATTCAGCTGCAGCAGAACGCTTTGTAATAAGTATGTTTGATATCTGATAAAAAACATTGAGTGAAACGTTTAGATGTTACGTAATACTACTGTAGAAAATAATAACTTTTTTTAAAGAAATAATCATAAAATATTTGTATTTAGATGGTAAATACCCTTTATTTGCCAAAAATGTCATGGTTTAATTTTCATTAATTAAATTAAATCAATGTTTTATTTGATAACCAGTCATATTTAAATACACAACACAGAATTTCTGAGGGGGGGGGGGGATATTTCATAAGGCTACTGTAAAAATAAATTGTTTATTTGCATTAAAATAATTAGACGAGCTAAAACACAGAATTTGGTAACAAAAGTGAGAAAAAAAATATATAACATTTCATACGGCCCTAAACATGTCATTTTTGTTACAATTTTAATAAATGAATGTTAAATTGTATAAGTTTCAAGATTTTAATCAATTAGGCATGCTTTTTGATTAATACAATTTTATCTGACCATTTAAAAATGACTCCAGAAAAATTTTAACGGGAAAAAACAGCATTTAAAAAAAAAAGTCTGAATTTGGGAAAATTTAAAGTGATTTAAAAAGGCCCTAAAAATCAGTTCATCATTACAGACTCCGCCGAACGTTCAAGCGCTCTTCTTCATGAGTGTGTGGATGATAACTAGAGTAGAGCGCCATCTGCTGTTAAAATATAAGCTCAGAATCCATTCCAGAGAGAATCCCGCATTCGGAGGAAGATCTCTGCATCGATTGATCATCGCATCCCTAATGAGTCAAATTTTTTATTTCCCCGCTCCGCAACAAAACGGCCGTCCAATCAGATTTGAGCTTGGATCACGTGCACAGAGAAGCTGCTGTCGCACAAAAAAGCAAGAGTGGTGGCGCTGTTTCCATACCCAGTGTAAACAAACTCTTTACCATAGAAGCAAACTTTATTTAGCTGTATTCATTTAATATTAAGCAGCGGTGTTAAATCCATATACATATATCTGAGGAAAAATACATTGTTGGTTGGTGCCACCTAGCGTGCAGGCGTGAAGGTGCTCAATCATTTTGTGCTTGGTGTGAAAGCAACGTTTGTCTGCGCTTCGCCTCGCTTTTTCACATCTCGCTCCGTGAGAAACGGCCTTATTCACATCATGTGCGTCTCTCTCAGATACACCTGTCAGGTTGTGATGGGCGAGCGCCATTTCCCCATCATGAGCGCAGATTCGAGACAGGAGGCCAGGGAGCAGGCCATTAAAGCAACCATGGTGCTGCTTCTGGGTGAGGACGAGATGCAGATGAGAGAAGAGGAGAGGCAGATGAGAGAGGAGGAGAGAGAGGAGGAGAGGCAGATGAGAGAGGAGGAGAGAGAGGAGGAGAGGCAGATGAGAGAGGAGGAGAGAGAGGAGGAGAGGCAGATGAGAGAAGAGGAGAGGCAGTCTGCTCAGGTACACACACACTCTTACTCGTGCACTCACACACATTTACACACACACTCACTCACTTACACGTCATCTCTGATGTTCACAGCCGTCCAGCAGCAGCTCCTCCTCCTTACAGACGCTTGTTAAGGTAAGATTATCATCATTAATATCAGCATCCAGCTCTTTCATGCAGCAGACTCTTGTTTGCTGAAGTAGAAACAGCGAGTCTGTCTGTAGTTCAGAGTTTCTGTGATTTGATTCACTTTCAGATCTGCTGCTGTGCAAATGATTCACTTGAGTTTCTGATTCACTTTAATTTTCAGACGGAGGTGAAAGAGATGCTGTCTCCTCAGACATGGGCACGGAAACGGAAACGGAAACGGGCACGGACACATACTCACTCACTCTCACACTTACACACTGAAGCTTACTTTCTTTCCACATTAACACGTCATCTCTGATGTTCACAGCCGTCCAGCAGCAGCAGCAGCTCCTCCTCCTTACAGACGCTTGTTAAGGTAAGATTATCATCATTAATATCAGCATCCAGCTCTTTCATGCAGCAGACTCTTGTTTGCTGAAGTAGAAACCGTGAGTCTGTCTGTAGTTCAGAGTTCAGCTCGTCCTCTGATACGATACACCGTAAACAACACTAAACTCATCAGTCTCCGTTCTCACCACAAAGAAACACTAGATCAGTGCTTCTCAAAGACCGGACCCGGAGCGAATTCAATCTGGACCGCCTCTGTTTCATATCTCAAGGCACTAATTATATTTCCTACTTTAATAAAGGCATGTTAAACTTGTCAATGATTTTAGTTTTTAAATGTCTGTTTGGAGACGTTCAGAAATGAAAGCGCAGGCGATGAAACTTGTACTTCATGACATCCAGTGAGTTTATGGCGTTTGATAATCGGGTGACATTTCACTGCAAATATGAGTATTTATTATTATTGTCATCACTTAGATTATGGCCATTTGACTTATAGCAGTGTCCAGTGATTCCCATTCATTGATTTATTTGTGGCGCCCATCACAATATCAAAACTTACCGCCACAAATATATTTCCAGAAGGATTATACTTGGTTATATATACTGAGCACGGCACGTTTCAACATTGAAATGCAGCGCGGGTGTTTTTACATGAATGTATTTGTGAAAATAACCAAGCATCTTCAGAAAAGCTTCGATGTCGTTTTAATTGAGTTTTTCCTGTAATGCCTGCTAAAGCAGCGTTTGAGCGCTTTACTTTGATCACAGCCGTTGCATGAAACCACTATATCGCCGGCTCCACAGCGCCTCCTGCTGGCAGAGAAACACTGCTGCTGTGATTTATATCACAGATTTACATGTGATGGCCGTCTCTTTGAACATCAGTCTTGATTACTCGCCCCAAATTTGAGCATCTCCTTCCTGAGTTGTGGATAAGTGTTGTTTTGTTGTAATGCTGTGAGATGTTCTGTAAGAGAGGCTTTCTTCAGGCTCATGGCGCTGGGAATCATGGATATTGTCTTGTTCTCCTGTTTTCTTGGGGCATCTCTGGAGTTTCGGCTCCTCATGTTTCGATATTCTGATCGAATCTTAATTTGTCTGATTCGGTCTCTGATATCCTACAGTATCAAGCTTTTGAGCTCTTTCATTCTGAAGACGTTTGCTTGCTAAAGTAGAAACTGAGTGTGTCTGTAGTTTATTCTGTGATATGATTCATTTGAGTTTCTGATTCACTTTTCAGACGGAGGTGAAAGAGGAGAGGCTGTCCCCTCAGGTACGCACACACACACACACACACACACACACGCGCGCTGACGAGCTCAACACCTTCTACGCTCTATCTGTTGTCCCCCAATGTTTCAAAACATCCACCATTGTGCCAATACAAAAGACACCCAAAGCTTTGAGAAGCAAAACCCCCCGGTGCTTTGAGAAGCTTCTCAGAGATCATATCTGCTCTGTATTACCAGCATCACTGCAGTCCGCCTACCGCAATATAACCGCATATAATCCTGGACTTCCTAACAGGCAGGTGGTCAGAGTAGGCAGTAACATCTCCTCCTCGCTGACCCTAAACACTGGAGCCCCTCAGGGCTGTGTTCTCGGCCCTCTCCTGTACTCGCTGTACACGCACGACTGTGTAGCCACGCACAGCTCCAACGTCATCTTCAAATTTGCGGATGACAGAACGGTGGTCGGTCTGATCACCAATGATGATGAATTGGCTTACACCGACTAACTGGAGCCATAACAACAACATCAGTAATACCAAGGAGCTGATGGTGGATGTCAGGAGACGGACCAGTGAGCACCCCCACATCTCCATCGACGGGACTCCAGTGTAGCGGGTCAACAGCAGTGGCGGAAACATCACCGAGGACCTCACCTGGACTACTCACACACAGTCAGTAGTGAGGAAGGCCCATCAGCGTCTCTTCTTCCTCAGGCGACTGAAGAAATTTGGTCTGAGCTCCAAAATCCTCAGACAGCTGCACTGTGGAGAGCATCCTGACTGGCAGCATCACCGCCTGGGACGGGAACTGCACCGGAAAGCCCTGCAGAGAATAGTTCAGACGACCCAGCACATCGCCGGAGGTGAGCTTCCCTCCCTCCGGGACATCTACACCCAGCGACGTGTGAGGAAAGCACAGAAGATCATCAGAGACTCTGAACTCTTCTCGCTGCTACCATCAGGCAGACGGTACCGCAGCATCAGGACCAGAACCAGCAGAACACGAGACGGCTTCTTCTCGCAGGCCATCAGACTGCTGAACCTCAGATAGTAAACTATACTCACCCACCCCTCACACTGGATTTCATCTACACACCAGACACACTGACTAGATACTTTATATAGTTTATATTTGCAGTAGTTCATATGTATAACTATATAAGCTATACGTGCATCTATAAGTCCCTTGAGAATACGGTTTACTAAGTGTATAGTATGGAAAGTGTGTATATTGAGTAAAGTGTTTATTGTTCATTTTTCATATATTATTGATTGGACTGCCATGGCACAGAGTCTTGTACCTAAGAATTTCACCATCAGTACATGATGTGTGACAAAGAGATTTGATTTTGATTTGACACAAGCTCAGAATCTGCTGTCAGAAACATGTTTAACACTGAAGCTCAATTGCTTTCCACATTAACACGTCATCTCTGATGTTCACAGCCGTCCAGCAGCAGCTTATCCTCACAGATGCTTAAGGTAAGCTCATCATTAATACCAGTATCTGCTGTGCAAATGATTAATTTGAGATTCTGATTCACTTATTTTCAGACGGAGGTGAAAAAGGAGAGGCTGTCCCCTCAGGTACACACACACACACACACACACACACACACACACACACACACTCTCACTCAATTGCTTTCCATATCAACACGTCATCTCTGATGTTCACAGCCGTCCAGCAGTTCCTCCTCCTCACAGATGCTTAAGGTAAGATTATCATTAATATCAGTATCAAGCTTTTGAGCTCTTGGACTCTTGTTTGCTGAAGTAGAAACATTGGGCCTCATTTATCAATCTAACGTAGTAATGAGCGCAGATCCGGCCCACATGCCTAAAAGAAAATAACCAAAACTCCTGACAGGTTATAAGGAATAAATATCAAACATCACCTATATTTGTTAATTTCCTGCGGCCACAAATATTAATAAAATCACGCCATAGGCTAATAACATGTATTATAAACGGCAAGCAAAACTCAAACGGCATGAGGCTCACGAGCCGATCCTATTTGACAAGAATGAGACAATTTTTGGCATATTTGCAGTGTTGGGCTCGTTACTCAAATAATGTAATATGTTACTCATTACTAGTTACTCCTTTCAAAAGTAATATTGTTATTACTTTCTGACAACAGAACTATAGTTACACTACTAGTTACATTACTGTTTCTTCACACCCCACAGAAGCTGTAACTGTGTATCTTACACATAAAACTATTCTAGAATGTTACTAATAACATATTTCTGCCTCATAATTTGACCAAATGCACCGCAGTCAGAAGTCATTACAGACACTCAATAGTGATTAACAGAGAATTTAACAGAGAACTGAGGAATTTTCCACAAATGTTTAATTATAGTTATATAGCACATGCTAATCAGAGGGATGTAAAGTACAGCCACAACAGTGTTCCGATCATCTTTTTTCCTGACAAAATCAATATAATGCAGTATTTATATCTGCTGAATGTAAGATTTTCTATATTCCAAGC
The DNA here is from genome assembly GCA_027422435.1 of Schizopygopsis pylzovi. Lineage (NCBI taxonomy): Eukaryota > Metazoa > Chordata > Actinopteri > Cypriniformes > Cyprinidae > Schizopygopsis > Schizopygopsis pylzovi. The sequence goes on along the minus strand of CM049837.1, from coordinate 437,416 downwards.
TTGCCTGCTGCGCCGGGGACATCACATGCATGTGAGTCGTGAAATTATGCAAATAAATCTAGGAATTATTTGATTGTTGGATTTTAAATCAGCGGGGTAGAGGAATCAAAAGTAACTAAGCTGTTTTATGAATGGTAAGTGTAATATTATTAGTGAAATCTTATTGGTAATTAGTTATACTACTAGTTACTGCAAATAGTAATATTATTACAGTAACTAGTAACTGCCCAACACTGCATATTTGTAACATTTGGTTGCTATGTAACATTTGGGAACATTCTGCTCCCCGTGCAACTGATACTCGACTGCCATTGGCTAGCCTGCGTTCGAGGGGAGGGGCTTACCGATATTTCGCTCCCCGTGCAACTGATACTCGACTGCCATTGGCTAGCCTGCGTTCGAGGGGAGGGGCTTACCGATATTCCACTCCCCCGTGCAACTGATACTCGACTGCCACTGGCTAGTCTGCGTTCGAGGGGAGGGGCTTACCGATATTCCACTCCCCGTGCAACTGATACTCGACTGCCACTGGCTAGTCTGCATTCGAGGGGAGGGGCTTACCGATAGGGTAATTCTCCACCAGATTTACTATGCTGCACACAAGTTCAGGTAACTCAAACTTGCATATACGAGCAGAGACATGACCTGAGATTTGATCGTAGCCACCTCTCATGTCCATATTGAACAATTCCAAGTTATGCGTTGAAACGGTCCTATACCCACTTTTCTGTTGTATGTTAGTTTCGTAAATGAGGCCCAGCGAGTCAGCGTTTAGATCGTCCTGTGACATGATTCACTTTCAGATCTGTCGCTTTGCAAATGATTCACTTGAGTTTCTGATTCACTTGATTTTCTGATTCACTTTTCAGACGGAGATGAAAGAAGAGGATAAAAAAATAAACCCACTCACATTTAATTAAATATTTGTTTTTGCTTTGTTTCTGATCTTTCTTTAAATATTTTGTGCTGAAGGTAGGGCTGGGGGGGCGATCATTTCATGACAATTATCGCAAAATAACTTTCCTTGATAAAATGATACGAGTTCGATATAATGTTATGCGCCAAAAGCAATCAATCAGCCCTTTGCCATTATTTACCATAGATTTACTGTAGTAACACTCAATGCACCATGATATTGTGGCAGAAAATGTGGGATATTCACATTTAATTTTATTACAAGAGTAATGGTATATCATTATAATAAGTATGTGTGGTTAAGGCAGCTATAGCATGTGTGCATTTATACTGAATGGTTTTAGACCACTGTTTTTCATACAAATAGGCTGCATAAAAACCATATAGTTATATTTGTACCATGTTATTGAGGTGCTATATGTGTGGTTTTAACTGTTTATCATTATTTAAATGTATACTACTATGGGGGACCAATGCTAAAAAAACGAACCTTGGTCAGAATAAATGTTAACATATAAAACTAAGGTTGCTACAATTTTACAATGTTACTGATTTTGATAATGAACAAAAATGTACCTCTGCATCCAGACACGAGCTACTATCAAATGTGCATTTCTAAGAGACAGTGATTTTATTAATATTATGAGGCAACCCAAACCGGTTTCTTGATTTGAAATATCACTCATTAGAACCAGCATGACTAAGAAACATGAAACTTACTCTCAGAACATGAAACTAAGAAATATTTGTTCTATTTAGAAATGTATTTTAAGGAAAATTAAAGGTCTGGTTTCTACAACATTCTCTTTTGAGCAAAAATGTGGCTTTAAATTTGAAAGAAGTAAAGATTTGACATTTATCGATGTTGACTGATAAAAAAAAAAGATAATTGTTTTTGGGCCATATCGCCCAGCCCTAGCTGAAGGAAGCCATTGTACGTTTTCTACGGTTTAGCCTAGAGACATCATGTATGTGGGGGGGGTTAATTTAATAAAGAGAAAAAGTATAGACCTGATTTAACGTGCAGGGTTCTATGCACTTATTTTATATTTCTAGCATTTGTACAGTGCACTTACAAATTGCATCACTAATGTTATGAGATTAATATTTTAAATATAAATACTGGAATATAGAAATATATCAAATTGAATGGTACTTTTACATTTTAAATTAAAATGACCAGTAGGTGTGACCTTAATAAGTGAGTCGCTGAGTCATTTATTCAATCAATTCTTTCAAAACGACTGATTCGTTCAGAAATGAAGCAAGAAGCTGTTTTTATGAATCATTGACTCACCCGATTTGTTCAAAGCACACATTCATGCAGTAACGAAACAGCGCTGGGTTTTGGGTTTTGTTTTGAATATATTTTTTTTTAGCAAAATAGGGCAAAACAGACAATTTTGTCTCTACAATTGAAGTAATTTAGTATTTATTTCTGGTTTATTGAAATGTTGCGCTTGCGTAAAGAAACGTCTGCCACAAACCGTTCATATAAGCGCTCTAAATGTGTCTCCATGCAAGACTGCATTTAATTATAGGATTATATATTTGTTCCTTCACTGTGATGCTTGGTAATCTACTTTAATAAATGACAAAATCAGTATTAAAGTAGTAAGTTACAGATACTTGAGTTAGCAGCTGCTGTAACTATCGATGGTTGAAATGTGGAATGAATGTTATTTCCTAGCAATATCTTTTCATGAACCGAATTAGTTTCTAAAAGTCTAAATTATTAAACATTCATTTGTCCATATGTTGTATGTCATTGATGTCTGCCTTTGGTCATTCTTAAAGTGTGCAACTTGAATCTATTATTTTTCTTCAATTGTCTTTTTTTCTTTTTTATCAGCTATATTGAGGTTTCCTACTGACACACTACAGCAAAAGATTGCCACAACACTGACTTAAACCAATTTTTAGCTGCTGAAAATACTAGTGTTCTAATCATTTTGGCCAGCGTTGTAAATTTAATGCAGTGATCCAAAACAGTGACTCTAATAATAATAATTCAGGCAAATGTTCGCTTCACGAACGGTCACACTGTTGACGTGATCTTACGGCTAACACATGCTCGGCACATGTGAGTTATAAATATAATCAACAGTAGGGATGGGACAAACTCGATTCGCATTTTTTAACGAATTTAATTGATATTAAGAACATTATCAATGCTTAATGTTTTTCTGATGCTAGGCTTTTATTTTAAAAGACATGCATGAAAGCGGTTGACACTTCTGTCAGATGCAGTTGAAGTAAAGTGTGCCTGAGGAAAAACAAAAACTAAATCTGCGGTCAGATGAGATGTTTGACCGGTTTAATATCAGTGTCATTATATCGTTATTTTCATCTTCATTATTCGTGTTTCTATTACCTTGATTTGTATGCATGTCTGCACTGGACTTTCTGTACTGTAAGCTCCTGACTCGAATGAATCCCGTGTGTGTGTGTGTGTGTGTGTGTAAATACGCTTGGCATTGCATCTCTTTCTGATATGTAGTTTTTAACCGATTTAAGATTGAGAAATTACTGCGCCATTTCACACGGTCCAATGAAATTTACCAACCAATGGCGCACATGAAAAGGGCATCAGTGAATTGATTTCTTTGTTTATATGTAATCTATTGGAGATTTACTTGAATCGACACAGTGGATTAGATTTTTTAGAATCAGAAATCGTGATTATTTGGTTAATTCTTTTTTAATAGGCAATCACTGAAAGAACCATATATTCCCCGCCAGCCTAGTTTCCCAACCACTGTTATTTATGATTGTACTGATTACATGTAATGTGGATTATGGAATCAGATTCCATGAATTAAGTACTTCATTACATTTTAAAATGCTCACAGAGTAGTTACTATTTTATGGGTTACATGCTTGTTGTTCACACACAATGGCAGTAAATTATTCAAATTTTTGCTTTCTAAAAGTCTTAATCTTGAACTATATTCACAACTGCCATGTAAATACATTTGCAACCCAATAATTGAAACTAAATAATTACTCCAGTTACTAAACACAGACGTGAGGAATCAACAGTCCCTGCTGGATTCAGTTCATGTTTATTTGTATAGCGCTTTTCATGATACAAATAATAGCAAAACAGCTTTACAGAAAATTAAAGTTTCTACATTATATTTAGTAGTAGCTTATGAGCTAGAGCGAGAAACACACAGCAGACGAGTTCGTTTGTTTGGTCTCTATAAAGTTTAATTGAAGCAGGTAATAACTGACAGGTTAGTCTAGTTAAAGAGTCTGAACCAGCGAGTATGACGATCAGTCCATTCAATCCCATCATGCATCTGGCCTCTGAATGAATAACTGCAGGCCGCTAAAGCTCAAGGCATCCATGCATTTGGCAAAACTCTCACGCAGACGAACATCAGGAGCAAAAGCACTTAGTGGTGGTTTAAATGAGGAGAAACTTCAGCTCAAACACATCAAATCACTGCTTCATTACAAACAATCAGATCCTGATGAGTGAAACCTTCAAATCCTGATCAATACAACTAAATCTACAGATGAACGGCAGATCAGATTATCTGTTATAAAGGAGCACGTGACATACAGATGCATGAGTTAACAGAATATAAATCATATATTCAAGCAAACACTCCAGTAGGAAATAATTTTGCACCAATAGATGAATATAAACAGACTTTAGTGTCCAATCATCATTTAAAGTTAGTAACTGTAATAACATTATGAAAATAAAACCACGTTAAATGACATTCGTCACAAATCACCTGCATTAGACACATATCTGAATGATAGTCAAAACAAAAGCGTGCTCAAGAATCTGTGCAATCGTGATTCTGCTTTTGTTGTGTGGTTATTAATGAACGTAATGATAATTTCACCATGTAACTGAATCTGATGCATTAACTCAATGAATCTGTGTTCACCAGTGCTGGCTAGATTACTTACAAACTCTCGTCTGTTACGGATTACATGATAAAAACCGTAGTCAGTAATGTAATCTAGATTACTTATTTCAGGTGATATATTTTGGATTACTTTTAGATTACTTACAAACTCTCGTCTGTTACGGATTACATGATAAAAACCGTAGTCAGTAATGTAATCTAGATTACTTATTTCAGGTGATATATTCAGACTACTTTTAGATTACTTCATTAAATGCAAATATGTTGTTAAATTATTTGAAATATTAACTATAAATCTCAGGGGGACTTCTAGTAAATATTCAGATACACAAACATGAAAATAGCAATGACATGGACAAAGTCTTCCAGTAATTATATATATTTTTGTCAGTTATACATCGGCAGTGTTTAGGAACTTACGTAATTCATCTCATACATATGAGAATTACTAAATTATAAATAATTGAATGCAATTGTGTGAATACTTAGTAATCATGTAATCCATAAAAAGTAACTAATCTGATTACAAGTCCTAAACGTTTGTACTCTGATTACATGTGATGAGTTAGTACCCAGCACTGGTGATCACTAGGACGTGTTCAGTGTGAAATCATATTAAATCTCACTAAAACACAAATGCATTCGCAGTATTTCTTCATCTACATCAGCTGATCATATTTCATAACATTTCTGAGACTGAAGCTCAGCACAAACTCAAACGAATGACTCACATGAACCCAAGACAGATATTAAAATTATATCCTAATTTAAAAAACAACAATCTGTTGCAGATATGCTAATATAAAAACAGATACAATGTTGAATAGACGAATATCTTCGAAAGTATTGCATATATAATAATCCTCTAAAAGTCAATGAATGCTGAATGGAGTTGAATGTTGGTTTGCTTTGACTGTATCCGTCCACAGAAATAAGAGAAAGCCACTGATCAGACAATGACACAAAGACAAACATGAAACGCTGATCTGTCACCAAAACACACAGGAAGTCTCACAGCAGCACTTCCTGTTTACGCTCCGTTTGGACCAATCAGCGCTCCGTAAGAGATAAGGCATATTGAACCGTTCAGACATTAAACACACACTCTGTCCTGAATCTCCAGTCTTTTCTCCAGAGCCGCGTGGACTCTGAATATTGGTGTGTTTCATCCTGTGAGAGCTCAGCTTCATTGAATCAGGATGAAACTACATTCAGAGAATCAAGCCCAACAGAACCAGGAGGAGAAGAGAGAAGAAGCCGAGAAACGGAGACGCCAGAACGGCCGCACCTGCAAAAACATCACAAAACACTCTTATTTTACTCAATGACACACCATTAGTGGCTTTAGTAATACATTTCACTTTCATTTTAGTCACGTTTATTGCTTGATTAGTTGGGGACTTTCAGTAATTTATTGATATGGCTGACGCCAATGACTAACGCCATTGGTTGAGAACAATACTTGGGACTGAATTAAGCTGAATGATGCACTATTGTCTTTGTATAAAGGTGACTTGTGTTTTTGTCGTTACTCTGAGTCAAAAGAGACCAAACTTGTGTGTTTTGACCAAACTGTTCAGAAGTTATAAATCTAATCTAAATCATCTGTGTGTTTCATGAGTAACCGCTCCATCTGCTGGCCGATCACGAGTTCTTCACTCATCTGCTTCATGTATTAAATCCTTGTTTTGAATGAAATGAAAAGGAGCGTAATGTGGTCATGCACGGGTTTTACCTGCGATGCGCACTTGTGCCACGGCTCCGTCTCCTCCCTCGCTGTGAGCGCGCACCTCCACCAGGTACTCGCCCTTCTTCATGGGCAGATCGATGGACTGCTTCACTGTGGTGTACAGCATGCCCCTCCGGCCTGTACAGGACCTGAGTGAGAGCAGCACAACATCAAGAGCTGACAGAACCCATGAGCTGTACACACATCCATATAACACCTTTGCGCACGATTCAGTGAAAAATAATGCTGTGATATTTACCCCTTTGATAAACTGATTTCCAGGGGAATTTCTACTTTCATAAGGACAAAATTATTCATGTTACTGAATAAATGCAGTTGGAATATTAAGCCACTTTATGGCTGATGCCAGTCAAATGAAATCGATATTTAGATGGATTTAAACAGAGTTTAGCGCAGCTCAGAGATGCCATGAATGCATTTACACTGCAGGTGTAACGTTATCAGATTAATGTTTTAAATCCAAAATATACTAAATAGAACTATGAAAATATACTTTAACCACCACATATGAAAATATAACCACCACTTAGTGTAAATCACACAGTATCTTTAATATGAATATGAATTTTGATTTGGCCTGTAATGTTATCCACACAGTTTTAAAGGGACTGTTAAACAGGAATGTTTGAAATTATGTCTTCAAGAAAAGCCTATAATAATAAATGTGCAGCTACAGCCTAATGTTACATTTATGTTGCATGGTTATTTTGAATGGCAGCCGTTAAAATGTAACCTGAAAAAATATATATATATTCAAAACTGATGTATATTTATTGACATATTATTCTATAAAATGCATGATATGCATAGTATCCAAAGTGAGCTACGCCCAAAGAATCATATTCTACTATATAACCTTTGAACTTTGTGGATGTGTACTGTATATATTGCTTTCTGATGACACTATGGGGTCAAACGACAGCCGCTTATGCTATTCATATGCATGTTAACATGTAACTCCATGAATCCAGTATGGTAAACACACTAAAACGAATTCACTGAGCAGGAGGTAAATGAAGCATCAAGAGCATTACTGTGTTTTTACTGACCTTATATCCCTCCACCTTCGACTCGTTGGTCAGCGGCTCCACCTGCTCCCAGGCGATGTTGATCGTCGTGCCGCTGTGGTTCATCTTCGTGCCGATGATTTTAGGACGCCGACTAGGAGCTGAGAACAAAAACACAATCAGATCAGAAAATAACTAACATAAAAGCCAATTATTTATTTTTAAAGGGCAGCTATGATCTAAAATCCACTTTTGGATTTAAATGTGTGTTAGCAGTGTGTGAACACAACCACCCTACAATGATAAAAATCCACCTCATTTTTTAACCCCCTTTAAACCGAGTCAGTCTAACTAGGCCTGTCATTTTGATTCTCACGCAGTGTGATGTCACAGTGCTTGGGGGCGGGGCCACGGGAGTTGATTGACAGCTCTGCGCTGCTATAGTTTCCGCCCTCAGCAGTTATACTGTCCTTCATTTTCTCCGCGCTCGAGCAGCTGTAACATCAACAATGTCTCGCAAGCAATCTCGTGCTCTGTGTTTGCATGTAAGAATTAACATAAGGTCTTAATTTTCTCCCAACATTCGAGCTGCTGAGGACACTGTGGATTAATTTCATCTTGCAAGGTTCGGTAGCGCTGTTTCATCCCATTTTCATTGCATTTGGCTTCCCATATGTACGGCTGAACCCTCGCTCTCAGTGATGTTGGTTATACCGGCTGTTCATTACTGTAGATATGCAATGCAGAGAGAGACGTATAAGCGATGCCCTCTTCTGGAGACGGGGCTTGGATATGCAGCTCATTTGCATACACTCCAAATCAGCTCGTTTTTGGACACACCCCAAAAATGACATTTTCCAGCTGTTATAGTAAATGATCTGTTGGGTATTTTGGGCTGAAACTTCACAGACACATTCTGGGGACACCCAAGACCAATATTACATCATGTAAACATTATAATAGGTGCCCTTTAACATCAACTTTAAAAAAAATGTATCTCCTCACACTGTAAAGATGTTTCCGAAAACCCTCTTCCTATGGGCTCTTTTGGGACTTACGTGCTTTCTTGGTGGATATTCTTTGGCGCTGGCTGGCAGGTCCGTATAATTTACACAATAAACCCCAATAAACAATAAAAATTATCACGACTTTGGAAATCGCTTCATTTTCTTCCTACATTTTAAGTGTTGTTTTCTTCTTTTTTTTAAATCAATATCCTTTTTTTATGAATTTTTTGGTTGTTATTTTAGTAATTTTATTAATTTAAATATTTGTTTTATATATTGTAATTTACTTCAGTTCCCATTGTACTGTAAGTAATGGGAAGTAAGTTCATGATAATGACCCAGCTGCTAAATGAACAGCTTTAAACAACAGGAAGTGACCCTGAGACATGTGATAGGATAGTCTGATGTGATTGGCTCGTTCTGAGTTTAACAGTGAACTAGTGCTACCTGGTATCCTTCCACATTCTGCAGCTGAACAGGCACCCAGGACACGACGGCTTCTGTGGCCGACAGCGTCCTCGCCTCGATGATGGTGGGAGCTTCCGCAGGAACTGAGATGGAAACACACATCAGTAAGGATGCTAGTTCACGTGGTTTATATCTGTACATCTGCAGCCGATCATCACCCACCGTCCTTGGCGGAGTCGATGAAGGCGCTGATGCTGAACGGCCCTTCGCCCTGACTGTTGAAGGCCTTCATCTTCACCTCAAACTTGGTGGACGGGGGGATTTTGGAGTCTTTGTGGACATACTTTTGGGCCTGAGGATCGGTCACCGTCACCCTCATCCACTCAGGGTCGTTATGAGGCTTGAACGCGATGATGTAGCCAAAATTACTGCCGTAGTAGTTCTGCGGCTGGACCGGCTGCAGACGAAACCACATCAAAACCGTTTTAACCGAAGGTAAGATAGGTGCATAGAGTAAACACTTAAACTAATATATATATATATATCACCTTACTTCCCCAGCTGATGAATCATGATGCATTAATACATGTTGTATTACAAGTTATGTATAAATATACAAATCAAATGTTGTTTAAATATAAAAATCATTATATAATCTGGTCCTTGTCTGATTTTGTTGATGTACTACAGTTAAAGGTTTTTACCGATGGGATTTTGGATTTCTCTTTTTATTAGAAAATACTGTCAACAGACAGAAAATATTTTCACCATGTTTTCGGAAGTAAAATGTTGTAATGTTGTAAATGTTGTAAGTTGCAGTGTGAATGAAATATAAACACATCCCTCTGTAAAAACCTTCATAATATAGAGAGGAATACAACTCTAAGTTTTGGTGTATGTCAGTGCTGCTGAAGTGGAGAAACAAACTCATTATCTTTAAATATAGGCATTTTCGCCATGTTTTCAGGAATAAAATGGTGTAAAAATCAGTGTAAATGAAATATGAACAAATCCCTCGGTGAAAACCTTCATAATATAGAGAGGAATACAACTCTAAGTTTTGGTGTATGTAAGTGCTGCTGAAGTGGAGAAAAAACTTTTAAAGATATGAATTGAGTGATTAAAGATACGAATTTAAATCTACAGACGCAAATAGATAAAGTGCAATACAATAAACACTTAAATATGCATTTTAGATCACTTTGAATTTGAGAATTGCATTTTGCTGTAATTTGGAAAGGGATTATTCTAATTTCTAGAATATAAAATTAGTTTCTGTCCAAGGTACTGGAGAAAGCTGTATTCACACACTGTACTCATTTTTAAATGTACATGGTCTCCATGAGGTATTTCAGTCTTGTTTTGAATTCCTACACAGCACAGAGACAGCCCTATTGAACGTTTTTAATGATCTGCTTCATGACACTGACTCGGGTGACTATGCTGTTATTATAATCCTAGATCCCACGGCTGCATTTGACACTAGACCATAACATCTCGATCTCTTGTATGGAGCATTGTGTCGGCATTAAGGGTACTGTGTTGGAGTGTTTTCGATCATATATGTCTGGCAGAAGCTTTTGGTACCGTCCATGTGATGGTGAGCTCACGACTGGTTTCTCCTCCTCCACCGATGTCTGACGGAGCCACAACAGGCCCTACAGAGAGAGAGAGATCACAGTCATTATGCTTGCTAATGCATTCCTATGCAGCCGCTAGTTTCTATTCTAGATGATTCCAGCGGTGCTACTGTATGTTGTGGGTGGTTTCCCAGAATGCAGCTGGAGGACTAAGACACTGATGCTTAATACTTCGTGTTAGTGGTTAACTATCAGCAATAGTATAGTGAGGATTGACAAAAAAAAAATATTATATTCAAAAACTGCCTGCACATTTAAAAAAAAGAAAAAAAAGTCAGATTTGTGAGAAGAAAAAGTCAGATTTGTGAGAAGAAAAAGTCAGATTTGTGAGAAAAAGTCAGATTTGTGAGGAGAAAAAGTCAGATTTGTGAGAAGAAAAAGTCAGATTTGTGAGAAGAAAAAGTCAGATTTGTGAGGAGAAAAGTCAGATTTGTGAGAAGAAAAAGTCAGATTTGTGAGGAGAAAAAGTCAGATTTGTGAGAAGAAAAAGTCAGATTTGTGAGAAGAAAAAGTCTGAATTGCAAACAAAGTCTGAATTACGAGAAAAAAAGTTGAATTGAGTGAGTGAGCGAGCGAGTGAGAGTGAGTGAGAGAGAGTGAGCGAGCGTGTGTGAGCAAGTGTGTGAGAGTGAGAGTGAAAGTGTGAGAGTGAGAGAGCGAGAGAGTGTGTGTGTGTGTGTGTGTGTGTGTGTGTGTGTGTGTGTGTGTGTGTGTGTGTGTGTGTGTGTGTGTGTGTGTGAGAGAGAGTGTGTGAGAGTGAGTGAGAGAGAGTGAGCGAGCGTGTGTGAGCAAGTGTGTGAGAATGAGAGTGAAAGTGTGAGAGTGAGAGAGCGAGTGTGTGTGTGTGTGTGTGTGTGTGTGAGAGAGAGAGAGAGAGTGAGAGAGAGAGAGAGCGAGCGAGTGAGCGAGCGAGCAAGCGAGCGAGAGTGTGTGAGTGAGTGAGAGAGAGTGAGCGAGCGTGTGTGAGCAAGTGTGTGAGAGTGAGAGTGAAAGTGTGAGAGTGAGAGAGTGAGAGTGTGTGTGTGTGTGTGTGTGTGTGTGTGTGTGTGTGTGTGTGTGTGTGTGTGTGAGAGAGTGAGAGAGAGAGAGCGAGAGTGTGTGTGTGTGTGTGTGTGAGAGAGAGTGTGAGAGAGTGAGAGCGAGAGAGCGAGTGTGTGTGTGTGTGTGTGTGTGTGTGTGGAGAGAGAGAGCGAGAGTGTGTGTGTGTGTACCTGAGGGTTGGTCCTCTTCTCTCGCTCCTCTTCTCCTTTAATAAGCGCCAGGGCTGCCTGTGCTGCCTCCTCTACGGCCTGCTGTCTGCTGCAGGAGATCATGGGGAGGAACGAGCGCCCCCCCCACCGTGAACTGACAACTAAACCTGAGAGACAGAGACACATGAGCAGAGAGATGAGAGTGAGTCTGTGTGTGTGAGAGAGAGAGATCGTGTTCTCCGGTATGAAAATGAACCATAGTTTTATCAAGTAAAAGTGTAGTAACCATGGTTTTATTTTTTATCATTTTACTTACTTTAAGAAAAATGTACGGTGACCAAGAGAGCTCAACACGCTGCAACTTCAGAAAACATGTGCAAATAGAAAAACGCCAACAAATCAAGAAATCATCTTCATCAGTTTGAAAGCAGGGGTCCGTTCTTCGTACGTCGCTTATTACATCCGAGATCAAAAGACACATCCGAGATGATAAGATCCAGCTACTCATTATCTGGCTAATTGGGTTCTTCGAACGCACCTGTTGTTGATGATTAGGGCATCCCTGGGAGCAGCTCTTCCTTAGACCCACAGCCAGGAACCAGTAGCAGCAGCACCTTCATTACTGGTAAAGAGGTTTTTAATTCACTTTGTATAGGCTACTGTAAAATAATTGGTAGCTACCTTGCATTTGGTGTAATCCAAATGTCAGCTACACTCTTCAACTGGTAAATCTTGAGTAGTGCTGAATTGCATTGACATGAAAGGAAGGCAGTTAAACCTACTTTGAGTTAAAAAAAAAGATTAAAAAAAAAGTTGCAGTTTCTTTTCCTGTGTACCGCATTGTAATTAATTTTTTATTTTTTCTCTCTCTCTATTTCTGTGCTGTTTTACATAACACACCCACACTTTTACCTGTTCCCATGCAAGTGGTGGCTGAAGCATGTGCAGTAAGTGGACTTGTACTTGTTTTTTTTTTATAGTGAAATCAATATCAATAGTGGAGACACCGTATCACTTTGTCATACCATTTATTTTCATTGCCCAGGACAGTGAAGAGACCCTCTCGGATGAGTGTCCTTTGGAGGAAGTACCTGTAAGTGCATAACTACACATAAAAATGCACTATATAATATAGCCTATAAATTTGTATCAACTAATGTCCTTTATATTTTTGACCGCAATATGAGTTGCAGGAGTCTGCACAGAGGCCTGCAGAGAAGGAGTCTGCACAGAGAACTGATACAGAGGTGGACAGTGTTGCATGTTTTTTTTTTTACTTTCAGTTTTTTTTTTGGTATGTGTTAAGTCTAATTAATTTTCTCTGCAAATGGCACAGGGTGACATCCGTTCCCTCTATAAACGTAGCCTGCAGCATAAGGTTGAATATTTGCATTTAAAAAAACAAAAACTGAGGGGAGAAATAGAGCTCCAACAGCTAATGAAGAAGAAAATTGCTCTAGAAATAGAGTTGCTGCAAAAGGAACTTCAGAGTAAGTACTAAAAAAACATTTCACACAGAGCACTACTGTTGACCTTGCATAACAATATCTCTTTGCAGGCAAAAGAAGACCCTAATTTGGTTTGTATTTTATTTTATTTTTCTCAAAGAACAACTAATAAAAGTCATGGAATCCATATTTGCCTTGTCTTTTTTTATTTATTTGTTTAAATTTTTATTAAATTCTTCTCAAAAATGGTGTTCCACAATCCTGTCCCGTGCAGCTCTGCCACTAGGTTGATCCAAGTGCACTGGCTGGAGGTCATCATCAGGCTGCACTTCCACCACAGGGGTCCTCTCCTTTCTAATGGTGGCAATGTTGTGTAATACAGCACATGCGACCGTAATGTCGCATGCCCTGTCAGCTGCAACCCTCAGACTTTTCAGACACTGAAATCTTCCCTTTAGTTGCCCAAAGGTCATTTCAATGCGTGCCCTTGTCCTGGCTAGAGCTGCATTGTAACGGGTTTGTGGTCCAGGGTTGGGGTCAGGGAATGGAGTCATAAAATACTGCCTACAGGCATAGCCCCTGTCTCCAACCAGGATCCCATCGTAATCACCTGTACAATGATAAAATGCAGTTCTGTTAGGCCCACAATATAATGTGCATAAATGTGACTCTCTGAAAATTCTTGAGTCATGCACAGATCCTGGCCATTTGGCTTCCACATTTGTGATATGACACAGAGTCACACACCATCTAAGACATTGTAGTCAATCAAATGCATACATATGGAATACATTGTATATATTACCAATATTAAGAATTGTGATAGTAACTCACCTGCACATTTATACTGTGAACCCCCTTTCGGTTCACAAAATCCCCTTCATTGGGGCCTGGTGGGGCCTTGATATGTATGTGTGTGCAGTCTATGGCACCAATCACATTAGGGAAGCCTGGGGGACAATCGATTCATATTTACTAGTGTGGTCATATTCACACGATCTTCATTTACAAGTAGAATGTACCTGCAATTGCGAAATAGCTCTGTTTTACAACTTCTTAAGTGGGTCTTAAGTGGCTTGGAAAGACTACAAAAACACCTAAAAACTGCTTGAGCGCCAGGTAAACTTTACGAATGGCACGACAGACAGCACTTTTGGCCAAGTTCTCCGCATCCCCAATAGTGTACAGGAAAGTGCCACTCGCAAAGAATCTCAACGCGATGCACACAGTTTGTGCTGTGGTTAAAGCCCGACTCCGACGAGTCTAACTTTTAATATGAGGTTCTAACAAATTCATTATGTAAATGACACCCTCACGTGAAAAACAATATCTTTCCAAAAGTACACTATCGCGCTGTGCTAATGGATCCTTGTCTTTGTCGCAAAACGCGATTAATTCTAAAAGCTCTGCGAATTATCCTCGCACCTTCCGCAACAGGTTGCTCTCGTAAAAACGGGCAAGACATGGCTGCAAGTGCAACAGACTTCCCGTAACACCGCCGCTTATAAAGCCGCGATCTAATCCTGTTTACATTAAATAAGCCTGCTCCCGAGCAGGTTTAAGCTTACCAACCCGTTGCTATGACAGCAACTCCGGGATGAGCTTTGAAGAACCAAACAATCCAAGATCATGCCAAATCGTCAACAATCAAATCCAGCTAACTGAGTTAGCGACATACGAAGAACGGACCCCAGGTGCTGCACAAGCTCACAACACAAACAAATACACATTTTATTTGAAGCGCGTTTGTTTTGGTTGTGTTATAGCGTGTGTGTTGTCAAATTGATGAAGTCGTTTATTTAATTTGCAGGGGTTTTTTCTATTTGCAGTGCATTGAGCTCTCTCGGCCACCGTAGAAAAATACAGTTAATTTAGCCCCCCCCAGCAAACAAGACTAAACATGATACGCCATTTTGCTTATCTGGTCACATAAATACATCTGGATTTTAATAATTTGTAGATATAAAAGCATGGATAGGTTTTGTAAGGGCTTGTTTATGCTACAGTGTGAGGACCGAATGCGCTCACTAGTTAAACCCGACATGTTTTACATTGTGGGGACCATCCTGCGGTACTAAATACTAAACTATGTTTATCTGAAAGTGTAACAATACAAACAGGTTCTCTGTAAGGGGTAGGTTTAGGGGTAGGATTGGGTTAAGGCAGTGGTTCTCAAACTTTTTACACGAAGCACCACCTCATATTCACCATCAAGACCAACATTAAAATACAGCAGCGTAGTAGACCTAATTATTCAGCTACAGCGCCGCACAGTTCAAAGACAAGGCCGTTTTATTCCTAATAAGAATATTTGTTTTTGTCAGCCACTTTGTAAATATACAGTTTGAACATTAACAGTGCTTACAAACAGGTAAATAAAAAAAACTTGATTACATTAAAATGTGTTGTACCTAAAAGTTAATTATAAACTGTACTGTAAAAAACAACTTCACTCAAATAAATATTAAATGTATTGTGTTATAATTAATTTAGTGATTCTTCTGCATACACTATTGGTACTCGTAACACACTTTGAGAACTTCTGGGTTAAGAGACAGAAAATAGCGTTTGGTCAGTTTAAAACAATATAAGTCTATGGAAAGTCGCCACAGTTCACAGAAACCGTGTGTGAGTGTGCGTGTGCGAGAGTGAGTAAGTGTGTGAGAGTGTGAGTGAGTGAGTGTGAGAGAGAGTGAGTGAGTGAGAGAGAGTGAGTGTGAGAGAGAGTGAGTGAGAGAGAGTGAGTGAGAGAGAGTGAGTGTGAGAGAGAGTGAGTGTGAGAGAGAGTGAGTGTGTGAGAGTGAGTGTGAGAGAGTGAGTGTGAGAGAGTGAGTGTGTGAGAGTGAGTGTGAGAGAGAGAGTGCGTGTGTGAGAGTGAGTGTGAGAGAGTGAGTGTGAGAGAGTGAGTGTGAGAGAGTGAGTGAGTGAGAGTGAGTGTGTGAGAGTGAGTGTGTGAGAGTGAGTGTGAGAGAGTGTGAGATAGTGAGTGTGAGAGAGAGAGTGAGTGTGAGTGAGTGAGTGTGTGAGAGTGAGTGTGTGAGAGTGAGTGTGAGAGAGTGAGTGAGTGAGTGAGAGTGAGTGTGAGAGAGTGAGTGTGAGAGAGTGAGTGTGAGTGAGTGAGTGTGTGAGTGAGAGTGATGTGTGTGTGTGTGTGTGTGTGTGTGTGAGAGTGTGTGTGTGTGTGTGTGTGTAAATAAGTGTGAGTGTGTGTGTAAGTGTGCATGTGAGTGAGTGAGTGAGTGAGTGAGTGAGTGAGTGAGTGAGTGAGTGAGTGAGCGTGTGAGTGAGTGTGAGTGAGCGTGCATGTGTGTGAGTGTGCATGTGTGTGAGTGAGTGTGAGTGAGCGTGCATGTGTGTGAGTGTGACTGAGTGAGTGTGAGTGTGACTGAGTGAGTGTGTGTGTGAGTGAGCGTGCATGTGTGTGAGTGTGAGTGAGCGAGCGTGTGAGTGAGTGAGTGAGCGAGTGAGCGTGTGAGTGAGTGTGTGTGTGTGTGTGTGTGTGAGTGAGTGAGCGTGCATGTGTGTGAGTGTGAGTGAGTGAGCGTGTGAGTGTGACTGAGTGTGTGTGTGTGTGTGTGTGAGTGAGTGAGCGTGCATGTGTGTGAGTGTGAGTGAGTGAGCGTGTGAGTGAGTGAGCGTGTGAGTGTGAGTGAGCGTGCATGTGTGTGAGTGTGAGTGAGTGAGCGTGTGAGTGAGTGAGCGTGCATGTGTGTGAGTGAGTGTGAGTGAGCGTGCATGTGTGTGAGTGTGAGTGAGTGAGTGTGTGAGTGAGTGAGCGTGCATGTGTGTGAGTGAGTGTGAGTGAGCGTGCGAGTGAGTGAGCGTGCGAGTGTGAGTGAGTGAGCGTGCGAGTGATGTGTGTGTGTGTGTGTGTGTGAGTGAGTGAGCGTGCATGTGTGTGAGTGTGAGTGAGTGAGCGTGTGAGTGAGCGTGCATGTGTGTGAGTGTGAGTGAGTGAGCGTGTGAGTGAGTGAGCGTGCATGTGTGTGAGTGAGTGTGAGCGTGTGAGTGAGTGAGCGTGCATGTGTGTGAGTGAGTGAGTGAGTGTGAGAGAGTGAGTGTGTGTGTGAGTGAGTGAGTGAGTGAGTGAGTGAGCGTGCATGTGTGTGAGTGAGTGTGAGCGTGTGTGAGTGAGTGTGAGCGTGTGAGTGAGTGAGCGTGCATGTGTGTGAGTGTGAGTGAGTGAGTGTGTGAGTGCTTGAGTGAGTGAGTGAGTGAGTGAGTGAGTGAGTGAGTGAGTGAGTGAGTGAGTGAGTGTGAGTGAGTGAGTGTGAGTGAGCGTGCATGTGTGTGAGTGAGTGAGCGTGTGAGCGTGTGAGTGTGTGCGTGTGCATGTGTGTGAGTGTGAGTGAGCGAGCGTGTGAGTGTGAGTGAGTGAGCGTGTGAGTGAGTGAGTGTAAGTGTGTGAGTGAGTGTGAGTGCTTGAGCGTGTGTGTGTGTGTGTGAGTGAGTGAGTGTGTGTGTGTGAGTGTGAGTGAGCGTGCATGTGTGTGAGTGTGAGTGAGTGAGCGAGCGTGTGAATGAGCGTGAGTGAGCGTGAGTGTGAGTGAGTGAGTGTGAGAGTGAGTGAGAGTGAGTGTGAGTGAGCGTGCATGTGTGTGAGTGAGTGAGCGTGTGAGTGAGTGAGTGTGTGTGAGTGTGTACCTCTGTGCGTCGGCGGGCCCCGTTTCCTCTATGAGCTCCAGCAGGTCCTCCCCACGAGCTCGTGCATACTCTCGCAGGCCAGAGAGGGAGTCGTTCTGAAGGCAGCTCATCAGCCCTGACTGTCTTTTTCTGCTTCTCTGTAGAAAAAAAGGCAAGCCTTACTTAGTATTTTTGTCTGGTTTCAAAGATGTGTTTACTAGATAGCAAAATTATATAGCTAAATAAACATTTAGTCTTGTGTTTGGGGGATCTTTTTTTTTTTTTTTTAAGTGAATTTTCCATAAAACAAGAAAAATAATCTGCCAGACAATTGTACTTATTTGAATCAAAATGCAATTACAGTAGTTTAGTTTTTTTGTCCCCAGGAAACATTTAGTCATTCAAATGACTAAGAACTCAAAAACAAGACTGAATATCTTACGTCATTTTGCTTATATAGTAAATGCTTCTCAATTAAAGATTTTTTGGATAGTATTGTTCCCTAGTTTCTAGTCAAAATATAAGACAAGCCTTTTCTTGCCGTGCATATAAATCGAGTCGCTGGCCGTTTGTGCGTCTCGTCTGTTTGCTCCTGTAATAACTAATGGAAAACAGTCCCAGACTCATCAGTCTGCTTTCATTACACGGTCACCCGTCACTTTCAGATCGAGCCGCAGCTGAACGTCACAGGAATAAGAGAAACTCATTTGGCTGTTGGATGTGGAGCTCAAGCGGTATCTTAGACTTCATCTATACAGACTCAAGTCTCAGAGACCAATTCTCATGTCTACAGCGCTGTAGCATCTTTCTAGAGCTTCCCGTTTCTCCTCTGATTCAGGTTTCTCTCTGTAATCATAGTCTTTCTGTGGTTTCAGTCCTTCTCTTACCTTCTCTGGTAGCGGTCCTTGTTTTTGTAGCTCCTCCAGAGCTGCTTCGGCCGCTGCACATTTTGCACTAATCTTGTTCCCGCCGGCCCCCTCCGGAAAAACCTCCTCCCCGATCTTCAGCTGAATCGTATATCTAACAGAGAAAGATGAAGCAGAAAGACACGAGTGCCAGCAGATCGAATGAAGATTCATCTGCATTCTCTTGATGAGGACCGCGGTCAAGTGAGCCGCCATCCGTGAACACCCGGTCAAGCCAGCCGCCACCTGGATTCTGCTGCACGTCTGTATGTGGTATTACGGTACGGAGACACGAAGCGGCCAAAAAGATGACGAAGACCTATATTTCAGCGGTTATTAATTAAATGTACTCAAAAACAGGAAACAAAACTATTAAAAACCGTATTAATATTGGACATTATAAAAGATTCAGTTATATTATGTTCGAATATATTATACTGTGGTATTTTCCACAAAAATAAAGTCTGTTAAAATACATTATAACACTGATTATGTCCTACTTTTTTCTACATGCATTATTCAAATTCCTTCACAGTTTAGACGAAAATTTCAATAAAATCTTTTTCATAACGACCATGTCTCTATCTGTGTCAACTTTCCCGGGGATTTATTGTGGAATTTGGGAGAAAATGAAAGTCAAAGTCTGTCAGAATACATTATAGCACTCCTTGACATTCGTACAGGCATTACTCAAATTATTTCACAGTTAACAATAAAATTGGAATGAATTCTTCTTCAGGACACCCAAGACTCTGTGTGTGTCAACTTTGACTGGGTTTTACTGTAGAATTTGGAAGAAAATGAAAGACAAAGTCTGTCTGAGCTGTCGAGTGTGTTTTTATACCTGTGCTGTTTATGACTGCTTTTGTGCTCCAGGGTCACATATTTATACATCACATCTACATTTAAAATATAGCCCACTCCCGCAGAGTTTATCTCTAGCCCTAATCAAACACACCTGAGCGTGCTAATCAGAGTCTTCAAGGTCATTAGAGAATCACAGGTAGTGAGTTTAGCTCGAACCCTAATCAAACACACCTGAGCGTGCTAATCAGAGTCTTCAAGGTTATTAGAGAATCACAGGTAGTGAGTTTATCTCTAGCCCTAATCAAACACACCTGAGCGTGCTAATCAGAGTCTTCAAGGTCATTAGAGAATCACAGGTAGTGAGTTTATCTCTAGCCCTAATCAAACACACCTGAGCGTGCTAATCAGAGTCTTCAAGGTCATTAGAGAATCACAGGTAGTGAGTTTAGCTCGAACCCTAATCAAACACACCTGAGCGTGCTAATCAGAGTCTTCAAGGTTATTAGAGAATCACAGGTAGTGAGTTTAGCTCGAACCCTTTAGAGTTTAGCTCTAAGTTTAGCACTCTGTTAGGCTTATTGGCTGGGCTAATCAGAAGCCATTCACAGCAACTGTTAAAGTATTTAAACTGCGTGGTTGCTGCTTAAGCTGGGAGAAGCCGATTAGTCACCAGAAGAAACGGACGTCAGCTTGTGAGTGTGTCTTTAATACCTGTTCGTAGATCTGTTGTTTAAATTATTTACTTGCTGCTAGGAAGGAATATTTCGTTTCCTACCTATTTGTAGTCTGCATTTTCGTTGGTTGAATAGTTTTGATTGCACTTACTGGTAATTATAATCATTTGCGCCTCCATTGCTCCTTGGGCAAGGTGTTAGTTTCGTCTTGAGCTATTAGCACTCTGTTAGGCTTATTGGCTGGGCTAATCAGAAGCCGTTCACAGCTGTTTGCACTCTATTCTCTTAATTAGACTGTGTATTTATTTGATGTCCCAGCGCTGAAGCGTTCAGCATCCTCGTGTGAAGACAGAGGAGTGTAAAGACAAGTGACTTTTTCCTGCCCGACTTTGCCCGAGCTACGACACCGGCAATGCATTTAGGTATAATTTTTTTTCCCTTCCCTCACACACTCTCCTTTGCTATCCTCTGTCCTTCCACCTCTATTATGTGTTTCAAAACCATTCCGGTTGTCTCTCGACCACGCTCTATAACATCCAGGGCTCGAAATTAACTTTGTTACTTGGTAGCACTGGTGCTCCCAACTTCAAGAAGTTAGGAGCACCACAATTATTTTAGGAGCACCCACTGAATATTAAGGAGCAACACAACCGCCAATTGAGCGGAAGGGCGGGCAACATCCTTCCTGATGATTAAAAGCTTTGTCAATTGAACCTGACCCTTAAGCTGCAGTGCTTTTGTTTTTTATACATGCAAGATGAGAAGAAAATGTCATTTAAACTTTTCTCAAAACAGTTCCCCTCAGAAATACATTCATATAGACCCCCAATTCAATATTTAGGATTTCCTTTCTATATTTCACAGTGGACGTTGAGCTTGCTCAGGCTGCTACAGTATTTGATGTTCTTTGTGTCCGTCTTCAGCGTCTCTGGCTTCTGTTAATGGCTGTTTACAGACTTGGTAATATTTCCACACAAATTAAATTTTGGAAAATGATTTCAATGCAGTTTGTGCAAGTGCGGTCACAAAACCGGTCAGTTCCAAGCAGGGGTGGGCGATATGGCAAAAATATCATATCAATTTTAATTTTTTTGACATTTCACGATTTTATCACAGTTCTTTGTCATGTTAGTCTGAGCAGTACTGCCAAACTAATTTCCCTATTATAAAGACAAAGCCTTTCAAGGAAACACAATATAAATCAGAATGGTGGATATTTAGGCCAAAGTGGGCGAAGATAAAAAATCTTTGTCATTATTTTATCTTTGTTATGAAAAAATAAGAACAAAGATACACATTACAACTACACATAATATACAAACAGTGTTTAATTATCAGGTACAATAGGCATATTTAGTAGGAGCATTCAAGAAATTGAATGAACAGTTAATACAAATAAAACACTATAGATTGATTCCTATTAAAGTAACTGTATTGTTTTTTTCAGTCAAGAGTAGCGAGTTATGTTTTTCTCTATGGTTTTGTTGTTTTAACATTAAAGAATAAATTTAGTCATCTGTCTGTCGATTCTGTCATAGTGTTTTATATTAATACCATCATTTACTCACTCAAAATTAGTTTTAAACCTGAGTGAGTTTCTTTCTTCTGCTGAACATATATGCTATTTTGAAGAATGTGGAAAACCAAACAGTTGCTGGTCCCCAGTGAGTTCCATAGTATTGTTTTATATCCTACTATCAAGTGGACCAGCAACTGTTTGGTTACCCACATTCTTTGAAATATCATCTTTTGTGTTCACCACAAGAAATAAATTAATACAGGTTTGGGACAACATGTCAGTGAGTAATGACAGAAATAAAATTGTAGGGTGAACCATCCCTTTAATGACAGTCGACTGCATGTTTAATACTGTCCCTTTAAGAGCTGCACGCATCTAATATACAGGCACGCTTCGGTTCCACTCACCGGTTTAATTTCATTTTAAACATAACCAACTGAGTCCATATGTAAACCTTGTGTGTTTTGACAGTATTGGCTCAAAAGATAACTTAGTTGAGTAATCAGGTGCTGTTAGGGGCCGCTCATATCGCGTCTTTTGCGCGCTCAAGTCCGTTATTTCAAATGTAGACGCGCGGTATGCGCGCTCATAATGGATGCGACGCGCTCGTTTTTTCCAGGCGCGTCCGCGCCGCATCGAGATAAAAACATCTCAACTTTTCAGAATGCCGTGACTTTAGGTGTAATGGAGAGCGCAGCTGATGGTTGCTTAGCAACGACAAACGCCTCCGGAGCGCAACCGCCCGAGCGCTTTGGAAAAAAGGAAAAAGCAGCGCGCCTAGCGTTTTCCATGCGTTTTTAGGCGCGATATGTGAACGACCCCTTAGACAGGCTTTTTAGTTCGCGCGTTTCGGGTGCACGGGCTCAGAAAAAGCACACTTTAGACAGCGCGCGAATGAAAAGCTTTACCTGCTTTAGCTCCCGGTCACGTGGCACATGCTGTGCAGTAATTCTTGAACGTTTAGCAGAGAACTGTAGAGGTCGCACCACAGCAATTATTTGCACTCGCACAAATGCTCCCAAATATATTTTGGAGTCGCACAGATTACATTTCGGGAGCATATGCGACCAAAATGGTCGCAATTTCGAGCCCTGATAACATCACATGCAGACGGCATAGTAATCCTGCTAACCTTCTCCACATCTCTACATCTTCTACTACACCACTTTCTTTCTCTATGGCTCTCTGGAATTTTAAGTCAGCTGTCAACAAAGCAGACTTCATTTCCGCTTTTTCTTTACAATCCACTCTCAGCATCTTGGGCTTGACTGAGACCTGGATTCGTCCAGAAGACTCAGCAACTCCAGCTGCCCTCTCTAACAACTTCTCTTTCTCTCACACCCCACGTCAGGTTGGCCGGGGTGGGGGCACTGGTCTGCTCATTTCAAATAATTGGAAATAGTCAACCCACTCGCCCCTATGCAATTACAACTCATTTGAATCTCATGCGATTACTGTCATGGCTCCTATAAAACTCCATATTGTGGTACTCTACCGTCCCCCTGGCCAAATTCTAGCCCCCTTCCTAGAGGAGCTGGATGGGTTGCTGTCCTCTTTCATGGAGGATGGAACTCCACTCTTAGTTTTTGGTGATTTCAACATTCATCTAGAAAAGCCTTATGCTACAGACTTTCATTCGCTCCTAGCTTCATTTGATCTCAAACGCCTTACCACTACTAGCACTCACAAATCAGGCAACCACGCGATTGTACTGCAGATAACATTCTGGTACAACCACTACATATCTCTGACCATTTCTTCATTAAATTCACATTACATTTTGCTACCCGGGTGCCACCAACCCCTTTACCGGTTAATTTTAGATGAAACCTAGGCTCCCTTTCTCCCTCACATCTTTCCTCTGTAGTATCCTCCTCTCTTCCCTCACCTACACATTTCTCATCTCTGGATGTGAATGCTGCTACTGATACCTTATGCTCTACTTTAACCACTTGTCTAGATGACATTTGTCCTCTCTCCTCCAGGCCAGCACGGACTGCCCCTTCTAACCCCTGGTTATCTGATGTTCTTTGTGAACATCGGACCAGACTCCGAGCGGCAGAGAGAAAATGGCGAAAATCAAACGAGCCGTCGGACCTGAGTATGTATCAATCGTTTCTTTCATCTTTCTCCGCTGAAGTCCACACTGCCAAATCGTCACATTTCCATAAGATCAACAATGCTCCAGATATGCGTAATCTCTTCAGAACATTTAATTCTGTCCTCTGTCCCCCTTCACCCCCTCCCACCACGTCTATAACAGCTGATGACTTTGCAACTTTTTTTACAAACAAAACTAAAACAATCAGTAGTCAGTTTTCACCTCCACTCACACAGGACCCCCAACCAACTAGATCCACTGCTCAAACACCCATCTTCTCCTTCTGTCCCCTCACTGAGGCGGAAGTATCCAAACTTCTCCTCTCCAGCCATCCTACAACATGTCCTCTAGACCCCATCCGCTCACACCTTCTCCAAGCTATCTCTCCCACACTCCTACCAGCACTCACACACATCATCAACACATCTCTCCTCACAGGCATCTTCCCCACTGCATTCAAGCAGGCTCGGGTAACCCCACTGCTCAAAAAACCTACATTAAACACTTCTCTTTTAGAAAACTACAGACCTGTCTCTCTCCTTCCATTCATTGCCAAAACACTCGAATGAGTTGTCTTCAACCAGGTCTCATTGTTTCTTTCACAGAACAACAAACTGGACGCTAAACAGTCAGGTTTCAGGAGTGGCCATTCAACTGAGACTGCGCTACTCTTGGTCACTGAAGCCCTGCGAATTGCAAAAGCCGATTCCAAATCATCAGTCCTCATTCTGCTGGATCTGTCTGCCACTTTTGACACCGTCAATCATCAGATCCTCCTGTCCACCCTCTCATCACTGGATATCACTGGGATTCCACTTCGCTGGTTTGAATCCTATCTCACTGGTCGGTCTTTCAGGGTGGCCTGGGGAGGGGAGGTATCCACAGAACATAAATTGATCACTGGGGTTCCCCAGGGATCGGTTCTTGGACCCCTCCTCTTCTCCACATACACTACATCACTGGCTCCCATCATACAGGCACATGGCTTCTCCTACCATTTCTACGCTGATGACACACAGCTCTATCTCTCATTTCGACCAGATGATCCAACGGTAGCTGCACGGATCTCAGGCTGCCTGGCGGACATCTCGGCTTGGATGAAAGAAAACCATCTACAGCTCAACCTGGCAAAGACTGAGCTTCATGTCTTCCCTGCAACTCCAACTCTACAGCATCATTTCACGATTCAGTTAGGTTCATCAACAATTACCCCATCAGCTTCGGTCAGAAATCTTGGTGTAATCTTCGATGGCCAGCTGTCCTTCAAAGAGCACATTGCAAAGACTGCTCGATCTTGCTGGTTTGCACTTAACAACATCAGAAAGATCAGGCCCTTTCTGACAGAGCATGCTGCACAACTTCTTGTCCAGGCCCTTGTCATTTCTAGACTGGACTACTGCAATGCTCTTCTAGCTGGACTTCCATCAAACACAAACAAACCTCTACAAATGATTCAGAATGCAGCGGCACGACTGGTCTTCAACGAGCCCAAAAGAGCCCATGTTACACCTCTCTTTGTGTCCTTGCACTGGCTACCAGTTGCAGCTCGCATCCAGTTCAAGACACTGATGCTTGCATATAGAACAGCTACAGGCTCAGCACCCACCTACTTCCACTCACTATTACGAATCTACATCCCCTCCAGAAGCCCCGCCTACTTCCACTCACTATTACGAATCTACATCCACTCCAGAAGTCTGAGATCTGCTAGTGAGCGACGCCTCGTGGTACCATCACAGAGAGGCTCAAAATCACTCTCCAGAACATTCTCTTTCACCGTTCCTGGCCGGTGGAATGATCTTCCCACCCACATCCGGAATGCTGGATCCCTGTCAAATTTCAAGCACCAACTGAAAACTCATCTTTCAACTCTACTTGACTACATAAAAATAATAATAATAATTTCACTTTTTTTCAAAATCTTCATCTTTCTCTTTCTCTCCTTCCCTTGCTAGCTTGTACTTATTTGAACAATGCCTGAGACTTGGTGTTATTGGCACTTCCTCTGTATGTTTGCCTCTTCAAGATTAATCGCTTTATGTACTCCCCAACTGTAAGTCGCTTTGGATAAAAGCGTCTGCTAAATGTAAATGTAAACCCTAATCAAACACACAAGCGTGCTAATCAGAGTCTTCAATGTCATTAGAGAATCACAGGTAGTGAGTTAGATCAGGGTTGGAGCTAAACTCTGCAGCCAAAAAAAATCTCCGGGGGAAAGATTTGAGGAACCCTGGCCTACACATTGTGCATGCTAACGCCAGCAATCAAACACGAGTGTCGCAGGTTCAAGACTCACTTTATTGATGATCAACAGGTTAAAGCAAATTTAGTTCGTGGCCCGGTCCTGTTTTCTGTTCATTAATAAAAGTCACCTTCCGCCCCGTCCTCTGGCCAAAGGTGTACACCATAGATACGGGATGGTCCATGATAATTCTATTGTTTGGTTTTGCTGCTCTTCCGCATTTCTTCCTCTTTTAAGTGTTTTCTGGCAGGTGTCAAATTAATTAAGGTTTGAGGTTCATATCGCCATCTACTGTGCTGGATAGAAATAGTTTTTTTTGGGGGGGGGATATGTAACCCCGGCCATTTCAATGCTGCACTTGATGTCTTTTTGTCTTCCGGTTTGTATTTCCACAGCAAACAAATTAATGAATAAACCGCTCATTTTAAAATCACCATAACATCTACTTCAAACATTGCAATGCTCACGATAACATTCATTAACTCTACAATTAAATCCGCTTCAGCTAATTGCTTGTGGACAGTAGAGTCTCCGCAAACGTTCAAAGACATCAATCTAAAGATGGCTGTGCACTTGTTCTCTGAAGCATTCACCGCTTATTATTATTATTATTATTATTATTATTAATTCAAGATTTTCCTGTAGGGTTTTTAATTTGTGAATATTAACAGAAAGGTAATGGTAACGGAGTTATTTTATTTAAAAAGTAATGTGTTAGAATACTAGTTACTGTCAAAATTAACTGCGTTACTAGTAAGGCGTTATTGCCCAACACTGCTCATCAGTCTGCTTTCATTACACTGTCACCCGTCACTTTCAGATCGAGCCGCAGCTGAACGTCACAGGAATAAGAGAAACTCATTTGGCTGTTGGATGTGGAGCTCAAGCGGTATCTTAGACTTCATCTATACAGACTCAAGTCTCAGAGACCAATTCTCATGTCTACAGCGCTGTAGCATCTTTCTAGAGCTTCCCGTTTCTCCTCTGATTCAGGTTTCTCTCTGTAATCATAGTCTTTCTGTGGTTTCAGTCTTTCTCTTACCTTCTCTGGTAGCGGTCCTTGTTTTTGTAGCTCCTCCAGAGCTGCTTCGGCCGCTGCACATTTTGCAGTATTCTTGTTCCCGCCGGCCCCCTCCGGAAAAACCTCCTCCCCGATCTTCAGCTGAATCGTATATCTAACAGAGAAAGATGAAGCAGAAAGACACGAGTGCCAGCAGATCGAATGAAGATTCATCTGCATTCTCTTGATGAGGGACTTGTGTTAAATGTAATAATAGTTAATTTATGAAACACTTTCTTAGTAGCTTGTACCCGCGATTGTTGATCAGTTAGTACTAGGGATGGGCATTTTAAGCAAAAGTAATATTCGATAATCACTGGGTATTATTCGATTACTATTCGAAAATCACACCCCTCCCGCACATGTACACTCTAAAAAATATTGTGTAGTCCAAACAAAAAAAATCAAGGCAACGTTTTGCATCAATATAATTGAGTTCGGACAACTTCTAATAACATTAAGTTCAGCCAACTAACTATATTGAGTTATACAAATGACCTTTTACTATTTAGACAGAGGTATTTTTAAGTAGCATAAACTCAATTTTTTAAGTTGAGTCCTTGAAAAAATTAAGTTGTTCCAACTATTTTTTTTAACATAAATTCAGTATAATGTACTTAATTAACATAATTATAAATGCAAGTTTTCAAGTTCATAACCTATACAAAATTAAGTTGCTTTAATTGTTTATATTGTTTTGTTTTGATGTCATGTTTTTGTTCCTTCATTTAATTGCTTGTAAGAAATTAATTCAACAACAATTTTGTTAGTCTATTTATTTTGAACTGCAGTTTCAAAAATTGAGTTTCATGATGTTGCACTTTGCACAATTTACAAAACAAAAATGTGTGCTGCCCCACAAATTATAAACAAACTGGCCCTACAGATTTGCCTTTAAAACATTTGTATGCATACTCAGTTATGCCATCACAATGAATAAATTAACACAGCAAAGTTATAGGCATTTACATATTTAATACCACAGTGTCAAACATTCTGTAAAACTTCAGTTAAATATTAACTTTTAAACTTTACATTTTAAAACAATTTCTTAACAGTAAACATCATTGTTCTTGAGACGCATTACTTTTGCATTGGGTTTCAGTCCATCAAGTTCAAGAAACAGCTTCTGAAACACTTCACAGGTATATTTAAGTTCCTTGGTGAATCTCAGATTCAGAGCATATATTATGCCCATCAGCAGAGCACAGCACCTTGAGATATCCATTCCATTCAAGATTGTGATGCCCTCATTCACAATGGTTGCCGTCTTGTTGTCAAATCCTGAAGTAGGTTCATCACCGATGATGGCAATTGTCATCACTTGCCTTTCAATGTCTGCCTCAAACTCTTGTGTGTTCTTGTAAAGCAAGAGAAAATATAGATTAGCATGTTAGAGCTAATGAATTGGATGATTACTGCTGATTTTTAAGTCAATCTTACTTAATTCAGTTAATCACTGGAAACTTAATTTGTTTTGTTTTAACTTTAAATGGCTAAAATAGGTTGCATCAATAAGTAACGATCCAAAAATATAATAGTACGTTTCATTAATTCAAATGGTTAAGTAAAAAGCAATAGCCATTTTTACAAGTCTTTTTCCAGACATCTCTTTATTAAAATAGCCCATTGTTATGATATCACTGACCTGGGTAGACCCAATGTGTGGCCGGTGTAATATACCTAAAATTAAACTGAAAGAGAGCAGTGCAGGGGCACGTTGTTGCCCTGTGTGTCTACACTGTGCCAAGTTTAGATTTTATTTTATTTTCAAGATGTTGTAATACTCACAGCAAACTCCTTGAAAATGTCCTCTTCTTTCTCTCCAAGATAGACAACAAGGCAGCGGATAGCTACTTATCTCCGTACGTCTTCAATTGTATTGTGCTATTTAATAAAAATGAAAAAATAATCAAGAGAAAGTGCCTACAGTAAATAAATATACTTTAATCTGAACAGGTGACTGACAACAACTTGACATTTTAAACAAACATCTAAATTATTCTAGTGTGATGGTCTAAATAATTTACAATACCTCGAAAAGCATGTCCTTGATCTTTCTGATTCTTTCTCCTTTAGCTCCTCCCTTTGATAAGGCCATGTCCATAAGTTTTGGGGTACACTTGTCAAGTTTGGCCATAAAGATGGCTTCAAGACTTACAGTAGTTATTCTCTTGAATTTTTCAATTATCTGTATAAAACAGGAATGGAAGAACATGTAATATGTTGTAATACATTAAATGATACTGTGTTCAGCCCTGTTCTCAGTACTTTTTCAATGCAACACCAATTAATACTATGTTTGCAATGTCTGTGTTGTTTATTTACAAATTACTAATTAAATATTGAACTTAATGTCAAATTTGTGTCAACACAACTTTTAGGTTACATAACAGTGAACAAAATCCAGAATATATCTTTCTGTAGGTTGTACTAACAGAAAACCACACTATTTTTTAGCAATAAAAAAACAAACAAAAACAGAGATCAGAAGTCTGTTTATGTTGGTGAAACAGCAAACTGCCTACAATAAAACTTGAATGCTATCAGTGTGAATGACGACAGATTTAAAAAATGCGTCTGCATTCAATTATTTTCCTATTTAAAGCACAAATGAAATTCCCTCTCTGGCTGAGCACATTTTTCAATGAAACCGTTTTTACATTCTTATCCCCTGCTATCCTAGTCAAATTACACTGCTAACATCAACTGTATTACTAGGTGTAGCCAAACCTCTAGTTAAATGGAGATCATTTATTTGTAAATGAAATAAAACTCAGATTACTCACCTTGAAATGGCCTTTGAGTCATACTGGTCAGCCTGAAACATGTCTGAACTTGCTCCGTGCTTGTTAAGTGGGGGAGGAGCTTTGAAATCCCAAACTCAACTGGTGTGGAAAAATTAAGTTATCAAGCCAATTTCATTGGGTTGCTACAACGCAAATATTGTTTTAAACTAATCAACACATATATTTATGTTTAAATTACATACATTATTAAGTTTGTGCAATTATCAACAATAATATGTCATGACAACTCATTAAAATAATGCTGGCAACTTAAAAGGTTTAATCAAATTAACAACTTAGAATGTTTAATTTATAACAATGTATTAAATTATGTAGTGGTAACAGATCCCTTGAATTATTTTTTAGAGTGCATGATCTTGTGGCAGAAAATGTGTGATATTCACATTTAATTTTATTACAAGAGTAATGGTATATCGTTATAATAAGTATGTGTGGTTAAGGCAGCTTTAGCATGTGTGCATTTATACTGAATGGTTTTAGACCACTGTTTTTCATACAAATAGGCTGCATAAAAACCATATAGTTATATTTGTACCATGTTATTGAGGTGCTATATGTGTGGTTTTAACTGTTTATCATTATTTAAATGTATACTACTATGGGGGACCAATGCTAAAAAAACGAACCTTGGTCAGAATCAATGTTAACATATAAAACTAAGGTTGCTACAATTTTACAGATGTTACTGATTTTGATAATGAACAAAAATGTACCTCTGCATCCAGACACGAGCTACTATCAAATGTGCATTTCTAAGAGACAGTGATTTTATTAATATTATGAGGCAACCCAAACCGGTTTCTTGATTTGAAATATCACTCATTAGAACCAGCATGACTAAGAAACATGAAACTTACTCTCAGAACATGAAACTAAGAAATATTTGTTCTATTTGGAAATGTATTTTAAGGAAAATTAAAGGTCTGGTTTCTACAACATTCTCTTTTGAGCAAAAATCTGGCTTTAAATTTGAAAGAAGTAAAGATTTGACATTTATCGATATTGACTGATAAAAAAAAAAGATAATTGTTTTTGGGCCATATCGCCCAGCCCTAGCTGAAGGAAGCCATTGTACGTTTTCTACGGTTTAGCCTAGAGACATCATGTATGTGGGGGGGGGTTAATTTAATAAAGAGAAAAAGTATAGACCTGATTTAACGTGCAGGGTTCTATGCACTTATTTTATATTTCTAGCATTTGTACAGTGCACTTACAAATTGCATCACTAATGTTATGAGATTAATATTTTAAATATAAAAACTGGAATATAGAAATATATAAAATTGAATGATACTTTTACATTTTAAATTAAAATGACCAGTAGGTGTGACCTTAATAAGTGAGTCACTGAGTCATTTATTCAATCAATTCTTTCAAAACGACTGATTCGTTCAGAAATGAAGCAAGAAGCTGTTTTTATTAATCATTGACTCACCCGATTTGTTCAAAGCACACATTCATGCAGTAACGAAACAGCGCTGGGTTTTGGGTTTTGTTTTGAATATATATATTTTTTTTAGCAAAATAGGGCAAAACAGACAATTTTGTCTCTACAATTGAAGTAATTTAGTATTTATTTCTGGTTTATTGAAATGTTGCGCTTGCGTAAAGAAACGTCTGCCACAAACCGTTCATATAAGCGCTCTAAATGTGTCTCCATGGAAGACTGCATTTAATTATAGGATTATATATCTATATTTGTTCCTTCACGGTGATGCTTGGTAACCTAATTTAATAAATGACAAAATCAGTATTAAAGTAGTAAGTTACAGATACTTGAGTTAGCAGCTGCTGTAACTATCGATGGTTGAAATGTGGAATGAATGTTATTTCCTAGCAATATCTTTTCATGAACCGAATTAGTTTCTAAAAGTCTAAATTATTAAACACAACATATGGACAAATGAATATGTCATTGATGTCTGCCTTTGGTCATTCTTAAAGTGTGCAACTTGAATCTATTATTTTTCTTCAATTGTCTTTTTTTCTTTTTTATCAGCTATATTGAGGTTTCCTACTGACACACTACAGCAAAAGATTGCCACAACACTGACTTAAACCAATCTTTAGCTGCTGAAAATACTAGTGTTCTAATCATTTTGGCCAGCGTTGTAAATTTAATGCAGTGATCCAAAACAGTGACTCTAATAATAATAATTCAGGCAAATGTTCGCTTCAAGAACGGTCACACTGTTGACGTGATCTTACGGCTAACACACGCTCGGCACATGTGAGTTATAAATATAATCAACAGTAGGGATGGGACAAACTCGATTCGCATTTTTTAACGAATTTAATTGATATTAAGAACATTATCAATGCTTAATGTTTTTCTGATGCTAGACTTATTTTAAAAGACATGCATGAAAGCGGTTGACACTTCTGTCAGATGCAGTTGAAGTAAAGTGTGCCTGAGGAAAAACAAAAACTAAATCTGCGGTCAGATGAGATGTTTGACCGGTTTAATATCAGTGTCATTATATCGTTATTTTCATCTTCATTATTCGTGTTTCTATTACCTTGATTTGTATGCATGTCTGCACTGGACTTTCTGTACTGTAAGCTCCTGACTCGAATGAATCCCGTGTGTGTGTGTGTGTGTAAATACGCTTGGCATTGCATCTCTTTCTGATATGTAGTTTTTAACCGATTTAAGATTGAGAAATTACTGCGCCATTTCACACGGTCCAATGAAATTTACCAACCAATGGCGCACATGAAAAAGGGCATCAGCGAATTGATTTCTTTGTTTATATGTAATCTATTGGAGATTTACTTGAATCGACACAGTGGATTAGATTTTTTAAAATCAGAAATCGTGATTATTTGGTTAATTCTTTTTTAATAGGCAATCACTGAAAGAACCATATATTCCCCGCCAGCCTAGTTTCCCAACCACTGTTATTTATGATTGTACTGATTACATGTAATGTGGATTATGGAATCAGATTCCATGAATTAAGTACTTCATTACATTTTAAAATGCTCACAGAGTAGTTACTGTTTTATGGGTTACATGCTTGTTGTTCACACACAATGGCAGTAAATTATTCAAATTTTTGCTTTCTAAAAGTCTTAATCTTGAACTATATTCACAACTGCCATGTAAATACATTTGCAACCCAATAATTGAAACTAAATAATTACTCCAGTTACTAAACACAGACGTGAGGAATCAACAGTCCCTGCTGGATTCAGTTCATGTTTATTTGTATAGCGCTTTTCATGATACAAATAATAGCAAAACAGCTTTACAGAAAATTAAAGTTTCTACATTATATTTAGTAGTAGCTTATGAGCTAGAGCGAGAAACACACAGCAGACGAGTTCGTTTGTTTGGTCTCTATAAAGTTTAATTGAAGCAGGTAATAACTGACAGGTTAGTCTAGTTAAAGAGTCTGAACCAGCGAGTATGACGATCAGTCCATTCAATCCCATCATGCATCTGGCCTCTGAATGAATAACTGCAGGCCGCTAAAGCTCAAGGCATCCATGCATTTGGCAAAACTCTCACGCAGACGAACATCAGGAGCAAAAGCACTTAGTGGTGGTTTAAATGAGGAGAAACTTCAGCTCAAACACATCAAATCACTGCTTCATTACAAACAATCAGATCCTGATGAGTGAAACCTTCAAATCCTGATCAATACAACTAAATCTACAGATGAACGGCAGATCAGATTATCTGTTATAAAGGAGCACGTGACATACAGATGCATGAGTTAACAGAATATAAATCAAATATTCAAGCAAACACTCCAGTATGGAATTATTTTGCACCAATAGATGAATATAAACAGACTTTAGTGTCCAATCATCATTTAAAGTTAGTAACTGTAATAACATTATGAAAATAAAACCACGTTAAATGACATTCGTCACAAATCCCCGGCATTAGACACATATCTGAATGATAGTCAAAACAAAAGCGTGCTCAAGAATCTGTGCAATCGTGATTCTGCTTTTGTTGTGTGGTTATTAATGAACGTAATGATAATTTCACCATGTAACTGAATCTGATGCATTAACTCAATGAATCTGTGTTCACCAGTGCTGGCTAGATTACTTACAAACTCTAATTACAAATTACATGATTACGCTGTAGTCAGTAATGTAATCTAGATTACTTATTTCAGGTGATATATTCAGACTACTTTTAGATTACTTCATTAAATGCAAATATGTTGTTAAATTATTTGAAATATTAACTATAAATCTCAGGGGGACTTCTAGTAAATATTCAGATACACAAACATGAAAATAGCAATGACATGGACAAAGTCTTCCAGTAATTATATATATTTTTGTCAGTTATACATCGGCAGTGTTTAGGAACTTGCGTAATTCATCTCATACATATGAGAATAACTAAATTATAAATAATTGAATGCAATTGTGTGAATACTTAGTAATCATGTAATCCATAAAAGCACACATTCATGCAGTAACGAAACAGCGCTGGGTTTTGGGTTTTGTTTTGAATATATATATTTTTTTTAGCAAAATAGGGCAAAACAGACAATTTTGTCTCTACAATTGAAGTAATTTAGTATTTATTTCTGGTTTATTGAAATGTTGCGCTTGCGTAAAGAAACGTCTGCCACAAACCGTTCATATAAGCGCTCTAAATGTGTCTCCATGGAAGACTGCATTTAATTATAGGATTATATATCTATATTTGTTCCTTCACGGTGATGCTTGGTAACCTAATTTAATAAATGACAAAATCAGTATTAAAGTAGTAAGTTACAGATACTTGAGTTAGCAGCTGCTGTAACTATCGATGGTTGAAATGTGGAATGAATGTTATTTCCTAGCAATATCTTTTCATGAACCGAATTAGTTTCTAAAAGTCTAAATTATTAAACACAACATATGGACAAATGAATATGTCATTGATGTCTGCCTTTGGTCATTCTTAAAGTGTGCAACTTGAATCTATTATTTTTCTTCAATTGTCTTTTTTTCTTTTTTATCAGCTATATTGAGGTTTCCTACTGACACACTACAGCAAAAGATTGCCACAACACTGACTTAAACCAATCTTTAGCTGCTGAAAATACTAGTGTTCTAATCATTTTGGCCAGCGTTGTAAATTTAATGCAGTGATCCAAAACAGTGACTCTAATAATAATAATTCAGGCAAATGTTCGCTTCAAGAACGGTCACACTGTTGACGTGATCTTACGGCTAACACACGCTCGGCACATGTGAGTTATAAATATAATCAACAGTAGGGATGGGACAAACTCGATTCGCATTTTTTAACGAATTTAATTGATATTAAGAACATTATCAATGCTTAATGTTTTTCTGATGCTAGACTTATTTTAAAAGACATGCATGAAAGCGGTTGACACTTCTGTCAGATGCAGTTGAAGTAAAGTGTGCCTGAGGAAAAACAAAAACTAAATCTGCGGTCAGATGAGATGTTTGACCGGTTTAATATCAGTGTCATTATATCGTTATTTTCATCTTCATTATTCGTGTTTCTATTACCTTGATTTGTATGCATGTCTGCACTGGACTTTCTGTACTGTAAGCTCCTGACTCGAATGAATCCCGTGTGTGTGTGTGTGTGTAAATACGCTTGGCATTGCATCTCTTTCTGATATGTAGTTTTTAACCGATTTAAGATTGAGAAATTACTGCGCCATTTCACACGGTCCAATGAAATTTACCAACCAATGGCGCACATGAAAAAGGGCATCAGCGAATTGATTTCTTTGTTTATATGTAATCTATTGGAGATTTACTTGAATCGACACAGTGGATTAGATTTTTTAAAATCAGAAATCGTGATTATTTGGTTAATTCTTTTTTAATAGGCAATCACTGAAAGAACCATATATTCCCCGCCAGCCTAGTTTCCCAACCACTGTTATTTATGATTGTACTGATTACATGTAATGTGGATTATGGAATCAGATTCCATGAATTAAGTACTTCATTACATTTTAAAATGCTCACAGAGTAGTTACTGTTTTATGGGTTACATGCTTGTTGTTCACACACAATGGCAGTAAATTATTCAAATTTTTGCTTTCTAAAAGTCTTAATCTTGAACTATATTCACAACTGCCATGTAAATACATTTGCAACCCAATAATTGAAACTAAATAATTACTCCAGTTACTAAACACAGACGTGAGGAATCAACAGTCCCTGCTGGATTCAGTTCATGTTTATTTGTATAGCGCTTTTCATGATACAAATAATAGCAAAACAGCTTTACAGAAAATTAAAGTTTCTACATTATATTTAGTAGTAGCTTATGAGCTAGAGCGAGAAACACACAGCAGACGAGTTCGTTTGTTTGGTCTCTATAAAGTTTAATTGAAGCAGGTAATAACTGACAGGTTAGTCTAGTTAAAGAGTCTGAACCAGCGAGTATGACGATCAGTCCATTCAATCCCATCATGCATCTGGCCTCTGAATGAATAACTGCAGGCCGCTAAAGCTCAAGGCATCCATGCATTTGGCAAAACTCTCACGCAGACGAACATCAGGAGCAAAAGCACTTAGTGGTGGTTTAAATGAGGAGAAACTTCAGCTCAAACACATCAAATCACTGCTTCATTACAAACAATCAGATCCTGATGAGTGAAACCTTCAAATCCTGATCAATACAACTAAATCTACAGATGAACGGCAGATCAGATTATCTGTTATAAAGGAGCACGTGACATACAGATGCATGAGTTAACAGAATATAAATCAAATATTCAAGCAAACACTCCAGTATGGAATTATTTTGCACCAATAGATGAATATA
Organism: Schizopygopsis pylzovi; assembly: GCA_027422435.1. Classification (NCBI taxonomy): domain Eukaryota; kingdom Metazoa; phylum Chordata; class Actinopteri; order Cypriniformes; family Cyprinidae; genus Schizopygopsis; species Schizopygopsis pylzovi. The sequence continues at coordinate 400,645 of CM049837.1, read as the reverse complement.
AACAGACTTTAGTGTCCAATCATCATTTAAAGTTAGTAACTGTAATAACATTATGAAAATAAAACCACGTTAAATGACATTCGTCACAAATCCCCGGCATTAGACACATATCTGAATGATAGTCAAAACAAAAGCGTGCTCAAGAATCTGTGCAATCGTGATTCTGCTTTTGTTGTGTGGTTATTAATGAACGTAATGATAATTTCACCATGTAACTGAATCTGATGCATTAACTCAATGAATCTGTGTTCACCAGTGCTGGCTAGATTACTTACAAACTCTAATTACAAATTACATGATTACGCTGTAGTCAGTAATGTAATCTAGATTACTTATTTCAGGTGATATATTCAGACTACTTTTAGATTACTTCATTAAATGCAAATATGTTGTTAAATTATTTGAAATATTAACTATAAATCTCAGGGGGACTTCTAGTAAATATTCAGATACACAAACATGAAAATAGCAATGACATGGACAAAGTCTTCCAGTAATTATATATATTTTTGTCAGTTATACATCGGCAGTGTTTAGGAACTTGCGTAATTCATCTCATACATATGAGAATAACTAAATTATAAATAATTGAATGCAATTGTGTGAATACTTAGTAATCATGTAATCCATAAAAAGTAACTAATCTGATTACAAGTCCTAAACGTTTGTACTCTGATTACATGTGATGAGTTAGTACCCAGCACTGGTGATCATTAGGATGTGTTCAATGTGAAATCATATTCAATCTCACTAAAACACAAATGCATTCGCAGTATTTCTTCATCTACATCAGCTGATCATATTTCATAACATTTCTGAGACTGAAGCTCAGCACAAACTCAAACGAATGACTCACATGAACCCAAGACAGATATTAAAATTATATCCTAATTTAAAAAACAACAATCTGTTGCAGATATGCTAATATAAAAACAGATGCAATGTTGAATAGACGAATATCTTCTAAAGTATTGCATATATAATAAACCTCTAAAAGTGAATGAATGGAGTTGAATGTGAATTGTTGGTTTGCTTTGACTGTATCCGTCCACAGAAATAAGAGAAAGCCACTGATCAGACAATGACACAAAGACAAACATGAAACGCTGATCTGTCACCAAAACACACAGGAAGTCTCACAGCAGCACTTCCTGTTTACGCTCCATTTGGACCAATCAGCGCTCCGTAAGAGATAAGGCATATTGAACCGTTCAGACATTAAACACACACTCTGTCCTGAATCTCCAGTCTTTTCTCCAGAGCCGCGTGGACTCTGAATATTGGTGTGTTTCATCCTGTGAGAGCTCAGCTTCATTGAATCAGGATGAAACTACATTCAGAGAATCAAGCCCAACAGAACCAGGAGGAGAAGCGAGAAGAATCCGAGAAACGGAGACGCCAGAACGGCCGCACCTGCAAAAACATCACAAAACACTCTTATTTTACTCAATGACACACCATTAGTGGCTTTAGTAATACATTTCACTTTCATTTTAGTCATGTTTATTGCTTGATTAGTTGGGGACTTTCAGTAATTTATCGATATGGCTGACGCCAATGACTAACGCCATTGGTTGAGAACAAAACTTGGGACTGAACTAAGCTGAATGATGCACTATTATCTTTGTATAAAGGTGACTTGTGTGTTTTTGTCGTTACTCTGAATCAAAAGAGACCTGAACAGTTTGGTCAAAACACACAAGTTTGAAATTAAGGTAAAAAATGTCAAATATCTATATCTCTTGACCAGTAGGTGGCGCTGTGCTGAACTTTCTCATGGATCCTCATGTCTTGGTTATTATAACACGCACTAAATTTGGTCTGAATACGATAAAGCGTTGTGGAGATATAGCCTCATGTCCATTTCGGTGTCCTCTTTGCCAAGTTTGTTGATGCGTGCTATAAGAGAACGACTGGGTCTGTCGAAAATCTTATAAACTCATTTCCAGCTTTGGTGAAATTCAGATGAGCCGTCTAATATGAGTTAGAAAAAGAAGCTTAAGAAGTTATTAGCATAAACACGAGTGCAGTTGTTGGTGGCGTTAAAGAGGTTGAGTTAGAGACTGTGGTTAATACTGTACATTATCTGTACTTCATAACTTTCCCAAAAGCGTTTTTATGGGCTCACATAGACTACCAGAGATGAGTTCAGAAAACTAACGATTACATAAGCAGCTTGATCGCTAAGTAGCACAACAAACTGCTTTTGAATATCCTCATTTGTAAGTAAATTTGTATTAAAAGCATCTGCAAAATTAATAACCAGAAATTTGTCTAGTAGAATATTGTGTTTGGAAGTCTGTTTTAATTTCTGTTCTAAATTCAGCTTTATTTTATTAATTGTGCTTATATATTGTATTGTCATGTCATTGTTTATGTTGTGTATCATTGCCAAGAAAAATACTATAAGGACAATAGCATATAATCTAATCTAAATGTAAATATGATAATAGTCGTGTTTCTAAATTTGAGTCGCACTTTGAATAATCAAACATCTATTTTTTTTGCAATCTGAACTATTTTCATGTTGTATCAGGATTATGTTCAATCAGATCTGGGGTCTGTTTTTCGTACGTCGTTAACTCGGTTCGCTGGATTTTATGGTTGATGATTTCTCTTGATCTCTGATTGGTCGGTTCTTCGAAGCTCATTCTGGAGTTGTTGTCATAGCAACAGGTCCGTAAACTTAAACCTGCTCGGCTTATTTAATGTAAACAGGATTAATCGCATCTTTTTACGCAGAATTGATCTTATAATAAAGCAGCACTGGCTGGGACAGATTTTAAGAGTACCCTACTGGTCAATAATTGAAAATAATAATAATTAAAAAATTATTTTGAAAATAAGCTCACAATCTCGTGTAGTCTATAATACTATAGACACAGCCAGTTTTACTAATTTAAAGAGTTATTAGTGATGAAATAATTACTTTATAATTGTATTGGAGCTATACAGTTAATCTGAGCTGTGCATTAATTTGAGTGATGACAGATATTATGGGATGTGGCTTGAAGCTGATAACATGATCTCTAAGAAACTGTAATTAATGCGGTCACGTAACAAATCGGTTTCAACAATACAATTTAATTAATTGCTAATTACAACACTGAAGTAAAGCATGTACAAATACTAGAAGTCATAAATATATTAATAATTGGGAATCATGTAAAAAATTACAAATAAATGAATAACATCTCATTTATCTATTTATATCTATATAGATTGATGTAGTTTTGTCCGTTTGGCTGTTTCCTTATAAAGGTCCAGATATTTTTTACGTTTTTCGTCAGGTTTCTTTTCTTAACGATATGCTGTCATTACCAGTGTTGGGGAAAGTTACTTTCAAAAGTAATGCGTTACAATATTGCGTTACTCCCTAAAAAAGTAACATTACATTACTTAGTTACTTTTTAATGGAAAGTAATGCGTTACAATATTGCGTTACTCCCTAAAAAAATAACTAATTACGTTACTAAGTTACTTTTTATGGAAAGTAATGCGTTACTTTACATTTGCGTTACTTTTTAAATATGAGCAGGACTTGATTGTTTGTTTTTAATACAAGAAGTTATATTTATAGCAAATTTAAAAGCTTTTCACACCAAAAAGTGTAACGAATAAACCTAAAGTAAATCACGTCTGTACAGAAGAACACAGGAGATCTTCAACACCCTTCAGCAATTAAACAACAGTATTAGTTTATCTGAAGTAATTTTTGCTTATTAGTATGATTGAACTGGATCATCAAAGATCAGCAGAAAGCACATCGGTTAATAAAATGAGATTAGATATATTTGTGTTGTTTAACATATTTAATTATTGCAGGTTTGCTTCATATTCTGAGTTTGCATTTCACTGTTTTAATAAATTTTGATGAATACTGAATCTGTTTTTGTGAGTGAGATGAATTAATACACATTCATATTTAGTCTATAACTACAGTAACATGTTCACACAGCGCACTGTCATCAATAAATGAAAAAAAGTAACAGATATTTTCTTGTAAATTAAAAAGTAATTCGCTACTTTACTAGTTACTTGAAAAAAGTAATATTATTACATAACTCGCGTTACTTGTAATGCGTTACCCCCCCGACACTGGTCATTACGTAACTGTCGTGCCGCCGGCCAATCACTGCGTTGCTGATCGTGTCTCGAGTATCGATACATCTGAACACTAGAACGCGCAGACAACTTAATTCGGATATTTTAATCTAATACGCACATTAGTTTGAAGAACCAAATTAGCCAGAGTTCAGTTATCACGATTAGAAGACCGGGCATCTCTCAAATCATCGAGGTATGAAGAACAGACCCCTGATCTGAGTGAAACCCAAACATCATCTGAGGTCACGTTGTAACAGTTTCTCTGTTACTTATGTACCAGAAGTCCTCTTAGAGCAGCACTGTTATTACTCACCTGAACATTAGAGGGCGCTCTGTTAAGGAAATGCATAGAATTCGCCTATTTAAGGTAGCAAAGGAGGAGAAATGACAGGAAGTTAATTCTCTGGTGTTTGGAGAAGCTTACTTCATGGTGGTTTGGGCCTTTTGGACCCTGTTTGAGGAACTTTATAGTTCTAAGCTCATCCGTAAGTAACTGTTCAAGATATTTTGCTTTAGTAACAATGCGTTTGTAGCACTTGGTTATGGTTTGTTTGTTTAAATGGTTTTCTACAGAGGGTTTCTGTTCTGAGCATGTATGGATTATTTGGTGGCTAAATAATCGGAGCAGTCCGGAACTAGGAGAACTGACTTAAGATATTTCCAGGCCCCGGGCGACGACTTCTCCCCCTCCGGTCTTCGACATCTCATCCCCGAACCGCTTCGCCCCTCTCTGCGAGACTGATCGTGACGCTGTGGTCATCGGAGACTCAATCGTCCGGCATGTCCGTGCTACGTTAGCTGAAGGTAAAGTGCACACTCATTGTCTCCCTGGTGCTCGTGTTCTTGATGTTTCTGCGCAGATACCCGCGATCCTGAAGGATGACGAGAGCGTTGCAGCTGTTGTGATTCACGCGTGGGCTAACGACACCAAGCTGCGGCAGTCGGAGACACTGAAGAGGGACTTCAGGAGCCTGATCGAGACGGTACGCAGCACATCGACCGCGGCGACGATCATCGTGTCAGGACCTCTTCCCACGTATCGACGAGGACACGAACGGTTCAGTAGACTGTTTGCTTTAAACGAATGGTTGTTTTCATGGTGTACAGAGCAGAAAATTCTCTTTGTCAATAATTGGAATCTTTTCTGGGAGCGTCCTAGGCTATTTCGTGCTGATGGCCTGCACCCCAGCAGACTCGGTGCGGAACTCCTGTCGGACAACATCACCAGGACGCTACGCTCTATCTGACTAGTAAGCCAACTCTCCAATAACAGCTATGATGACTTTTGTTCTACCCACTTAAATGATAAAGGTACTTGTAGTGTCCAATCTATACAGACTGTGTCTGTTCCCCGAATATTGAGTTCAAAATATAAATTTAATGCAGGATCTAGAACAAATCTGATCGTGATTAAACCAGAAAAATGCAAAATAAATAAACAAAAATTTTTTTTAAAACTTGGGCCCCTAAATATCCGATCACTCACACCGAAAGCAGTTATTGTAAATGAAATAATCACAGATAATAGTTTTGATGTACTCTGTCTGACTGAAACCTGGCTTAAAACAAACTATTATTTTGGTCTAAATGAATCTACTCCACCAAGCTACTGTTATAAGCACGAGCCTCGTGAGACTGGTCGTGGCGGCGGTGTCGCAACAATATATAGTGATATTCTCAATGTTACTCAGAAAACAGGATACAGGTTTGACTCATTCGAAATACTTATGCTCAATGTTAAACTGTCAGATAAGCAAAATAAATCTGTCCTATCTCTTGCTCTGGCTACTGTGTATAGACCGCCAGGGCCATATACAGATTTTCTAAAAGAATTTGCAGATTTCCTCTCAGACCTATTGGTTACTGTTGATAAAGCACTAATTGTTGGAGATTTTAACATTCACGTTGATAATACAAATGATGTGTTAGGACTTGCGTTTACTGACCTAATAAACTCTTTTGGTGTCAAGCAAAATGTCACCGGGCCCACGCATCGTTTTAATCATACGCTAGATTTAATAATATCGCATGGAATAGATCTAACTGATATAGATATCATACCTCAAAGTGATGATGTTATTGACCATTTCCTTGTATCATGCATGCTGCATATTACTGATATTAACTATATGGCTCCGCGTTATCGCCCAGGCAGAATTATTATTCCAGCCACTAAAGACAGATTCACAAATAACCTGCCTGATTTATCTCAACTGCTCTGTGTACCCATAACTACAGATGAACTAGACACAATTACTAGCAACATGGGAACTATCTTCTCCAATACGTTAGAAACTGTTGCCCCCATCAAATTAAAAAAGGTTAGAGAAAAACGTGCCGCGCCATGGTACAACAGTTATACCCATTCTCTCAAGAAAGATACTCGTATTCTTGAGCGCAAATGGAGAAAAACTAACTTGGAAGTCTTTAGAATTGCTGGAAAATCAGTATGTCCAGCTATAGACAGGCTCTAAAAACTGCAAGAACCGAGTATATCCGCAAACTCATAGATAATCACCAAAACAATCCAAGGTTTTTATTTAGCACAGTGGCTAGATTAACAAATAAACAGATGTCACCCGATCTAAATATTCCCTCACAGTTTAATAGTAATGACTTTATGAATTTCTTTACTGATAAGATAGATAATATCAGAAATACAATAACAAACGTAGATTCTACAGCGTCTAGTACTTCAGCATCATTCATCGCACCCAAAGAAAAACTGCAGTGCTTTACAACTATAGGACAGGATGAGCTAAATAAACTTATCACTGCATCTAAACCAACAACATGTTTATTAGATCCTGTACCAACTAAACTATTGAAAGAGTTGTTACCTGTTGCAGAACAACCGCTTCTCAATATTATTAACTCCTCGTTATCTTTAGGTCACGTCCCAAAACCATTTAAGTTGGCAGTTATTAAGCCTCTTATTAAGAAACCAAAATTAGATCCTTGTGAACTGGCAAATTACAGACCCATTTCAAATCTTCCGTTTATGTCGAAAATATTAGAAAAAGTAGTGTCTGCTCAACTGTGCTCCTTTTTGCAAAAAAATGATATCTATGAAGAATTTCAGTCAGGTTTCAGGCCCCGCCATAGCACAGAAACTGCACTTGTTAAAATTACAAATGACTTGCTTCTTGCGTCAGACCAAGGCTGCATCTCGTTGCTAGTTTTACTTGATCTTAGTGCTGCGTTCGACACTATAGATCATGACATACTGATAGATCGATTACAAAACTATACAGGTGTTCAAGGGCAGGCTCTAAGATGGTTTAGATCCTACCTGTCCGATCGCTACCACTTTGTTTATTTAAACGGGGAGTCATCTCAATTATCACCAGTAAAGTATGGAGTACCACAAGGATCTGTCCTAGGTCCTCTATTATTTTCATTATATATGCTGCCCTTTGGTAATATTATTAGAAAATACGGGATTAGTTTCCATTGTTATGCTGATGACACTCAACTATATATCTCAACAAAACCAGATGAAACTTCTAAACTATCTAAGCTAACAGAGTGTGTTAAAAATATAAAAGATTGGATGACCAGTAATTTTCTCCTATTAAATTCAGATAAGACCGAGATATTACTTATTGGACCTAAAAACAGTACACAGAATCTCTTGGATTACAATTTGCAACTAGACGGATGTAATGTTACTTCCTCTACAGTTAAAAATCTGGGTGTTATATTAGACAGCAATCTATCTTTTGAAATTCATATTTCCAATGTTACAAAAACAGCATTCTTCCATCTTAGAAACATTTCCAAGCTACGGAACATGTTAAGTGTTTCTGATGCAGAAAAGTTAGTTCATGCATTCATGACCTCTAGACTGGACTATTGTAATGCACTGCTACTGCATCTTCAATAAACAAGCTACAGATAGTACAAAATGCTGCGGCTAGAGTCCTTACCAGGTCAAGAAAATATGACCATATTACTCCAATTTTACAGTCTCTGCACTGGCTACCTATTAAGTTTCGTATCAGTTACAAAATATTATTACTTGCCTATAAAGCACTAAATGATTTAGCTCCTGCGTACCTAACTAATCTTCTATCACGCTACAATCCAACCCGCTCCCTAAGGAACAAAACTCTGGACTCTTGGTAGTACCTAGGATAGCAAAGTCCACAAAAGGAGGTAGAACTTTTTCATATCTGGCTCCTAAACTATGGAATAGCCTTCCTGATAACGTTCGGGGTTCAGACACACTCTCTCTGTTTAAATCTAGATTAAAGACGCATCTCTTTAGCCAAGCATTCATATAATGCATCTCACAATCTTGTACTGCAGGTATATCTGAACAAATGCACATTATTATGCTTTAGCTTGGGTTATACTGATAATTTCATCCAGGGTTATTCCTGGATGGAGCAGCTGCTACGCTAATTGTCTTACTGTTTCTATGTTACTGCCACGGGATTAACATCCCGTGGTAGTTAGGAATTACACAAGCTTCAGTCTGGATCCTACCCTTAAACGATAGAGATGACCGAACACCTGAGAAGAGACGATGACAACCCCTCCGAGGACCTCCGAGATGAGCCCCAGAGACAGATCTCCAGTGAGGACCTCGTCACCTAGACATCCATCGGGGAAAGACCCCTGGAACCAGTGGACCACTTACACTCTGACTTTGCTGCAGTTGGAACAAACTACTGATTCGTCTGGCCGGAGGGGAACTGCCCCCCCCCGACTGAGCCTGGTTTCTCCCAAGGTTTTTTCTCCATTCTGTCACCGATGGAGTTTTGGTTCCTTGCCGCTGTCGCCTCTGGCTTGCTCAGTTGGGGACACTTCATTTCCAGCACAATCATCGACTTGATTGCACAGATATTATTTAAACTGAACTGAGCTGGACAATGCCATTACTAAATTCAATAATGAAATGCATTCAGCAGATAATTGAGTGTTAAATCCTGTCATTTTAGATTATTGACAAAATTTGCCTATTTTGATATTGTGCAGTGCTTTGTTACAATTTGTATTGTTAAAGGCACTATATAAATAAAGGTGACTTGACTTGACTTGACTTATACCTTCAGTCATTTTGAATTTGGATAATTTAGTCTAATTTAGAATTAGGATAATTTGTAGAATTTTTTTTGTGTTATTTCTGAACATATAGCCTAATATGCACAATAACACTTTGTACAAGATGTAGTTGTAGTTCATACATCTTTTCTTCAAAGATATTTGGTGTTTTATTTACATTTATATCATGAAGACAACGTCATGTGTGGTGCACTTAGAATATACGTTTCTTTAACTAGATGGTTAGTAAAGAAAAAGTTACTTGAATCATGTTGTAGTTACATTTTCAAGTTGACTAGTTAAAATCACACAAAATCGAGAATTGGTCAAATATTCTGAGAAAAAAAATATATATATATTATATATATATTTTGCCATATCGCCCAGCAATAGAAACAAATAATAAAAAAAAACTTCACATTTTTTATTTCTTAAATTTTTCAATCTTTAATTGTCTTTTCTCTTACTGAACTAAATGAACACCTGTAATCTATAATCATAGATAATTTTTTTCTTTCTCTGTTTTGACCGTCTCATTTGGACTTGGACTTGACTCGGACTCGATAGTCCTGGACTTGCACTTGTCATGGACTCGACAAAGGTGGACTTGACTACAGACCTACTATTTAGCATCCGCTCCATGGCCGCATCCGCTCCACGGCCGCATCACCTCCGCGGCGTCATCACCTCCGCATCACCTCCGCGGCCGCATCACCTCTACAGCGCTCTACGGCCGCATCACCTCTACAGCGCTCTACGGCCGCATCACCTCTACAGCGCTCTACGGCCGCATCACCTCTACAGCGCTCTACGGCCGCATCACCTCCGCATCACCTCTACAGCGCTCTACGGCCGCATCACCTCTACAGCGCTCTACGGCCGCATCACCTCCGCATCACCTCTACAGCGCTCTACGGCCGCATCACCTCTACAGCGATCTACGGCCGCATCACCTCTACAGCGCTCTACGGCCGCATCACCTCCGCATCACCTCTACAGCGCTCTACGGCCGCATCACCTCTACAGCGCTCTACGGCCGCATCACCTCTACAGCGCTCTACGGCCGCATCACCTCTACAGCGCTCTACGGCCGCATCACCTCTACAGCGCTCTACGGCCGCATCACCTCTACAGCGCTCTACGGCCGCATCACCTCCGCATCACCTCTACAGCGCTCTACGGCCGCATCACCTCTACAGCGCTCTACGGCCGCATCACCTCCGCATCACCTCTACAGCGCTCTACGGCCGCATCACCTCTACAGCGATCTACGGCCGCATCACCTCTACAGCGCTCTACGGCCGCATCACCTCCGCATCACCTCTACAGCGCTCTACGGCCGCATCACCTCTACAGCGCTCTACAGGCCGCATCACCTCTACAGCGCTCTACGGCCGCATCACCTCTACAGCGCTCTACGGCCACATCACCTCCGCATCACCTCTACAGCGCTCTACGGCCGCATCACCTCTACAGCGCTCTACGGCCGCATCACCTCCGCATCACCTCTACAGCGCTCTACGGCCGCATCACCTCTACAGCGATCTACGGCCGCATCACCTCTACAGCGCTCTACGGCCGCATCACCTCTACAGCGCTCTACGGCCGCATCACCTCTACAGCGCTCTACGGCCGCATCACCTCTACAGCCACAATTGTAATTCTACACATTAGGTAATTACGGCTAGTGAAGAAGTGCATTCTGATAAAACAGCTTGGTATTTACACAGACACGTTCTGCTTGTTAAAACACACTGAAATAATGCATGAACCATCACAAATCACGGAATCAATCAAACTTTATTTTTTATTTTTTTTGGACCTTGAGTCTGTAATAAAGACAATAGGACAACATATATGCTTATTCTTTTAAAGGGTTTCTATCTTATACCAGAAACAACACAAATGTTTATGAGAGAGATTGTCTTCAGATTCCCAGCATGTCTTCAGTCACCTGCGATCCCAAGAGAGCGTTCCCATCACACACACACTGAGACAGGCCGGCCGCTGAAACACACACACACACACGTAAATGCACTAACTCAGAATATGTGGAGTGAAATAGCTTGAATATTGTCTCACGTTTCTGAGAGTGGATCCATGACGCGGCCTTCATGGCCACAAACTGCCACTCGTCCTGCTGATCGGATTTAAACACATATAACCAGATGAGAGCGAGGACGGTGGCCCACACTGACCCGTCCACCTGAAACACAAACACACCTCAAACACACGCACTCAACCAATCATCAGCCTGTCGGAGGATATGTCCCACCTGTGCCGCCTTCTGATTGGTCACCTCGTCCTCCGTCTTCCCAAACACAGCGGCCAATGAGGCGTTGAGCTCCCAGCATCCCGCGGCCTTCTGAAGAGAGACCAGCTGGAGCAACGGGTCCTTCTGGGGCTCAGCTTCTTCTGAAACACACAGAGGTCATCTGGACACCCATAGCAGCACTATTTCTGATACCTTTATGTGTGTGTGTGAGAGAGTGTGTGCATGAGTGAGAGAGAGAGAGTGTGTGTGTGAGTGAGTGAGA
>CM049837.1:361452-383952 GCA_027422435.1 Schizopygopsis pylzovi | reverse complement strand
AGTGCCTGGTTTTCTCCACACATACCGCTTAGAATTAAGGCCAAAAAGTTCTATCTTGGTCTCATCAGACCAGAGAATCTTATTTGTCACCATCTTGGAGTCCTTCAGGTGTTTTTTAGCAAACTCCATGCGGACTTTCACGTGTCTTGCACTGAGGAGAGGCTTCCGTCGGGCCACTCTGCCATAAAGCCCCGACTGGTGGAGGGCTGCAGTGATGGTTGACTTTCTACAACTTTCTCCCATCTCCCGAATGCATCTCTGGAGCTCAGCCACAGTGATCTTTGGGTTCTTCTTTACCTCTCTCACCAAGGCTCTTCTCCCCCGATAGCTCAGTTTGGCCGGACGGCCAGCTCTAGGAAGGTTTCTGGTCATCCCAAACGTCTTCCATTTAAGGATTATGGAGGCCACTGTGCTCTTAGGAACCTTAAGTGCAGCAGAAATTTTTTTGTAACCTTGGCCAGATCTGTGCCTTGCCACAATTCTGTCTCTGAGCTCTTCAGGCAGTTCCTTTGACCTCATGATTCTCATTTGCTCTGACATGCACTGTGAGCTGTAAGGTCTTATATAGACAGGTGTGTGGCTTTCCTAATCAAGTCCAATCAGTATAATCAAACACAGCTGGACTCAAATGAAGGTGTAGAACCATCTCAAGGATGATCAGAAGAAATGGACAGCGCCTGAGTGAAATATATGAGTGTCACAGCAAAGGGTCTGAATACTTCGGACCATGTGATATTTCAGTTTTTCTTTTTTAATAAATCTGCAAAAATGTCAACAATTCTGTGTTTTTCTGTCAATATGGGGTGCTGTGTGTACATTAATGAGGAAAAAAATGAACTTAAATGATTTTAGCAAATGGCTGCAATATAACAAAGAGTGAAAAATGTAAGGGGGTCTGAATACTTTCCGTACCCACTGTATGTAGCACCGTGGTCCTGTGAGGCACGACATCTCGTCCCACTATATGTCCACACATGTAGCGGAATGACAATAAAGCTCAACTTGAAACTTTAGCGGCCCTTTTGGTGATCCCACTTCCCTCGGGGGAAGACTTCGTCGCCAAATTTGGCGGAGACCGTATCTGACCGAGAGAAAGAAAAGTGAGGAGAAAGATGTGAGTCAGACAGAACACCACAAGCGTTAAAAACTCTAATAAGAACTTAAATTATTTTAGCAAATGGCTGCAATATAATAAAGAGTGAAAAATTTAAGGGGGTCTGAATACTTTCCGTACCCACTGTATGAACAGTGACTCGCTGCCACCTGCTGGTGGGTTCAATTTCACATTTCAACTTTTATTTGTGATTTTTTTTCATATTTTAAATAATTTCAAATATCACTATTCAATGTTTAACATATCTAAAAAGTATTTACGCATTTATAATTGCAGGTTCATGTCTTACATTAAACTGTGTAAATGAGTGCTGTCATCAAAATAAGTTTGTTTACATAATAAATATACAACGTACACACACAAATATTATGTATATATAAATACATTCACATGCATGTATAAATTTGAGAAAAAAATATTTTTGTATATTAAATATATTATATAAATATATACATGCAAATACACAGATATTTAAAAAACAATGTATACTGTATGTGTGTGTATTTATATATACATAATAATCATAGACTTATTTTGGATGCTATTAATCGTTTGCTTCTGTGTTGATTTCATAATCTTCAATATCTAATTACTCTAATTCACTGATTAAAAATAATAATCTCACTCAAAGGATAACGGACACTTTTAGAAAAAATGGCTTTGTGAAGATAAAATGTAAAAATCAGCTTAAACTTAATGGAAAGGGTAAATTGCACAGAATATCGATAACTTTATGAGTCAGTCGTCCACGGTATAGTCCTTAAGATACCAGCACAATAACACACTCAGCTAGTTATGGATAAATCCCAGAAACAGAGAGATTATTTGTGGTCAGTAAACACAGAGTAAAGCCTCACCTGTGAGAGTAAACGTGACTCTTCACCAGATCCAGAATCTCTTTGGTGTTCCACACCTCTCCATCAGTGAAGACGAACAGCTGAGAGCAGAAGAGAAGGACTCAATGATCTGTGTTCGTCTGAAGGGGTCTGTGCGGGTGTGCTGTACCTGTCGGGGGTGATCCGGGTAACACGGCTGACTGTAGATGTGTTTCAGCGGCTCTAGGATCTCCGTGCCGCCCATGTCTGCGCTCATGCTCTTCACTCTCTTCAGAGCCTCTTCCATCGTGTCCTCGCTGTACACCACACTCTGACTGCAACGACACACAGCGTCTCAGACACACAGCTGACCCGCACCAAACACTCCTGGAGGATAATCTAGTCACTGACGGGAAGAAGGACTGGAAGTGGGAGCCGAATCCGTAGATGTTGAAGTAGCATCCCACGGGCAGACTCTTCAGCAGCAGCAGCAGCGTGTCCTGGAGACACAAGTGCACATGAGCACTCAAATACTCTCAAATGATCATCTCTGAAACCCTAAATCATACTCGAGCGCTTTCGATGCGCATCTGTGCGTCGTTCCCATGACGCATCATGCAGTCCATACTGCCTGATCTGTCCACCACAAAGATGAACTCGCCCTGAGACGCCAGTGATGACATCACATCTGCAGGGAACTCTGGGTACAAGCGGATCATGAGCGCCGGGTCGCCCATCAGAGAGCCTGAAACAGAGACTGGACTGAATACAGCATCAACTACTAATCAAGCCCTATGTGACTCGAGTCATCAGAGATCAGTGCACAGACTTCTAGAATCAGAGTGATTCTCTGCTATGAGCAGCGTCTAACGGGGGGTGAGGGTTGGGGGTACAGTACGAGCACCGAACTGAATCATATCGTGCATGTCGTACTGATATCTGCGCTGGATGTTCAGAGTTGTACCTGACGGAGCCGCAGACGCTCCTGCCTCCACCACAGCAGAGGGATGATGGGAATTATCATAGTACAGAAACAGCTCCACGTCCTTATCGAACCGGTGACCAGCTGTCAGATTCACCTACACACACACACACACACACACACACACACACACACACAGAACGAGAAACACACACACACACACACACACACACACACAGAACGAGAAACACTCACACACAGAACAAGAAACACACACACACACACACACAAACACAAACACACACAGAACGAGAAACACACACACACACGACTCTTGAATTTGAGACGTTAATTGCATTAAAAACTGTATACATGCACAGAACGAGAAACACACACGCACATCTCTCTCTCTCTCTCACACACACACTCTCTCTCACACACACACACACACTCTCTCTCACACACACACAAACTCTCTCTCCCTCTCCCTCACACACACACACACACACACACACACACACACACACACACACCTCTCTCTCACACACACACACACACTCTCTCTCTCTCTCACACACACACACACACACACAGAACGAGAAACACACACACACCTCTCTCTCACACACACACACTCTCTCTCTCACACACACACACACGCCTCTCTCTCACTCTCTCCCTCTCCCTCACACACACTCACACCTCTCTCTCTCACACACACACACACACACACACGCACACACTCTCTCTCCCTCTCCCTCACACACACACACTCTCTCTCACACACACACACACACACACACTCTCTCTCTCACACACACACACACACACACGCACACACTCTCTCTCCCTCTCCCTCACACACACACACTCTCTCACACACACACACACACACACACACACACACACACACACACAGTACCGTGGCGTGAGTGTGTTGTGCGTCGAGGAACTCCAGAGGATCCAGAGGGCAGCTGGACTCTAGTCTGGAGATGCGGTCAGAAGATGTCACTTCAACACTCAGAGACAGAGTGTAAGGAATAACAGATGCGGAGGAAACCTCTGGAGCCGCGGCCGCCGGAGCTGAGACGATCAGACAGAGATGCTTTATAACTCCGGATCAATCCAGTCCTTTAGCAGACACTTTCATACAAACACACTTACAATGTACAGCCACTTACAAAACAGCAATGATATGACAAGTGCCAGGAGTCAGTTTAACACAGTACATGCAGGCTTTATTATTTATATAATAGATCAAAAGAAAACAGAGAAACTAGTGTAAGAGGCCTTTTATTAAAGAAAACACGCAGTTAGAATACGAATAGAGTGCACAAGTTTATAAAATTGAATTAGAATAGAGATAGAAGATCAAATAAAGATGTGAGAGATGTGTTTCAGGCCGGATCAGGACTCGAGGGAACAGTTCATGTAAAAGGTTTAGGACGCAGCTGATTGGTTGAGAGTTGCTGTTATAAGCTGTTTGGACTGCTGGTCATGAAACCGCTGAACTACACACATTCCTAACGTAATGCATTTAATTCCTGCAGCTCTCCTACACTCATTCTGATGATGATGGAGAGATAAGAATAATCACCCGCTGGTTTGTATCGTGGGTTGAGCACAGCCGGCAGACAGAAGCGCAGCGCGTCATCGGCCTGAACGCTGAGCTCCATGATGTAGACGATGGTGATGGAGGCGTTCTGACCCGGAGACAAACAGCCCACACTCAGTCTGAACACATCTGAACTCTCTTCGCTCTCTTCCAGGAGAAACGCCTGCTGGCCCGAGCTCACAGCATCATCGTACTGATCCCGCGCCTGCCGGAGACAAACACAGACTCCAACACGAGCAGATGCTGTTATTCCAGCGCACACACTTGGGCAAAACTTTACACACCCCTATCAGAATCTGCAAACCGGTAACTGTTTTACCAAAATAAGAGGGATCATACACAATGCATGTTATTGTTTATTTAGTACTGACCTGAATAAGATATATTTCACATAAGACACTATATAGTCCACAAGAGAAATAGTTGAATTTAGTTTCAAAAGTTTTCACCCCCTTGTGTTCGTAACACTGTGTTGTTGTCTGAATGATGCACAGCTGTGTTTATTAGTTTAGTGATAGTTGTTCATGAGTCTCTTGTTTGTCCTGAACAGTTAAACTGTCTGCTGTTCTTCAGAAAAACCCTCCAGCTCACATAAATTATGTGGTTTTACAGCATTTGTGTGTATTTGAAGTATTATTTTATTTATTATTGTTGAATTAACTATTGCTTTGCATGGCTGTATTGTGTGTACGAGTCCTCTATAGGAGGTGGGGACTAGATGGCGCTATATTGGCGTTATGTTGGAGAGCAAGGTGGAAGCGTCGTGAGTGGATAATGTCTTTGACCGCGCTCACAGGAGGGGCTGTGCACACAAGAAATAGTAAAGCCAAGCCCAACCATTGGGTTTATGTTGTTTATGGACTGCATTGATTTGCATTTGTTAAGTTGCGAAAGCAAAATAATGCACTTTCGGCAACTTTGTGGATTCTTTGGAAAAGAGGAAGCACGCGTCAAACACTGTTCAATGGCGTTTCCCAGGTGGTAAACTAAAGGGAGTTTTTGCCGCTACACCAACTATGACTGTATGATTTAGAGATGCATATTTTCACACTGAGGGACTCAAACGCAGCTATTACAGAAGATTCAGAGAAACCATGCATTAAGAGCCGGAAAACTTTTGTATTTGAAGATCAGGGTAAATATGAATAATTTTGTCTTCTGGGAAACTTGTGTCTTCTGTAGCCTCTGAAGGGCAGTACTACATGAAATAAATATGATATTTAGGCAAAATAAAAGTTTTCACGCCCCAGCTCTTAATGCATGGTTTCTCCTTCTGGAGCATCAGAGAGTGTTTGAATCTTCTTTAATAGCTGCGTATGAGTCCCTGTGTGTTCCTGTGGCTCAGTGGTAGAGCATTGCCACAGAAGAGGACGACTCACGCTCTGTCGGTCTTGAACCTCGGCCACGATCTCTCGCTCCTCGATCTTGGCGCTGAAGTGGCAGACGGCGGCGTCGGCGGGCAGCGGGAAGACGAACACGGCCTCCAGCGGACGCTCCTCCTCGTTCACATACTGCAGACACGAGCGGACGGACGCCACGTGATCCTTAATCTGCAGCTCCACCGAGATGCTCTTCAGAGGAACTAAGAGAGACCAAAGAAAAAAAAAAGACTAGCCGGCTTCTTGATGTTTACAGACGTGACGTAATGATGCATGTTCGAATTTCCCGCCAATTCCTCCACAACAACCATATTCGGCCAAACTCAATTACATATTTATTGGATGTAAATCCTGCCCTCGATGAAATAGATGTTTTGAGTGCGTTACACAATCTGAAAGAGAAAAGCAAAGCGGTAATTATAAGAAGGAAGAGATGTTTATACCTGGTTGGTTTTTATCAGACACAAGACCACAGCAGTTCATCATGATGACGATCTGTGAAAACAAATCAGATTTTACTGCATATTATATTTCATAACTCGTGTCTAATCACAAATCAGATTTACTGCACATTATATTTCATAACTCGTGTCTATTCAGACATGATCTGCTCAAGAACGGTTATTGCTGCGTTGGATAAAATAATGGGATATTTCTCATCTTCAAATGGTGCATAATTTTGCTAGTGTCTGAAAAGGTGAATATATTACCCAGTGTTGGGTAAGTTACTTTTGTCCATATAATGAATGTACAAGTCATTAGTGTTTGATTTAAAGTCACACCAGAGGTGTTCAGCTGGGTAGTCAAAACTAAAGTTGTCAAACCTTTCATTAGAAGGGGGTGCCAATACTTTTGGCAATATAGTGTATCTCAGGATCGATTGCATTGATCATTATGGAAATGATCTTAATTTTACTCTTTTACGTCTATCACTGATTTGATGTGATTATTGCACTCGTGCGGTTCTGTAGATCTCTCTTCTTGTCATAATCATAAAGACTGTTGTTCTTACACCAAACTATTGTTCTGTTAGTTACAGAACCCAGTAATATTCATGCTAAGTTAATATTGAGAATTGGACACTTAAGTGTTATCAATTAACTCACCAAAGTATTTAAAGTGAGAAAAACATGCATTTTAAGATTAGACGTTATGTTAAATCCACTGCTGTATATTAATGTTCTACAGTCTACACACAGTATTGAGTTCAATTATATAAGAAGTAATTAAATTACAGAAAAATAAGAGTAATCTCTTACTTTACTCTTTCAAGGGAAAAGTAATTAAATGACAGTAACTAATTACACCCAACGCAGATGTTACATTAATCTCTTAATTGGCTTCATGTCCTCTATAGAATTGATTTAAAATGATTTTAATTGTTTTTAAATCTTTACACGGACTGGCATCAACGCATCTGTCGAGTCTTGTCTTTAAACAACGTATATTCATATAGCGTTAGAATAATATACAGCGTAACGAAGTTATGAAAACCACAAACTGAGCTTCCAGAACTTCTGATTGAAGCGTCCCTGCGGAAAAACACAATAGAAATGTAATGATTTAATGGTTTTAATGGGAAGTGTATTGGTTTTAATGGAAGCTATAATGATGTGTACTGGTATGTGATTGATTCTATTGGTGGGATGTTAAATCCTATTGGACAAATGCCCAAAACACAATAGAAAAAGGAATTTTGTTATGTTTTACTGGGAAAAGATAATGGTATTTTAATGGAAACCATTGGGATTTCTGTGATGGCTTCTATTGTTTTTTTTAGCAGGGGGGTTAACTTGTTTTTTAGTCGTTAAATATTGGCTAAAAAACAATTAACTAGTGACCACAAACCCATAAACGTGTCGTCTGAAAGGTGAACTCCTGCAATAAGAAAATAACTGTTCATAATGTTCACCATGTCTTCAGTAAATCCTGACTGTAGTGTTTTTGCTGCCGACTGCACTCAATATTCAATATATGAACTCAATATTTCTATGTCCAGTTTATGGAAAGGAGTTCGGTTAGGAGGTCAGACGCTGCTAAACAAAAACAATAGAAACCATCACAGAAATCCCAATGGTTTCCATTAAAATACCATTATCTTTTCCCAGTAAAACATTACAAAATTCCATTTTCTATTGTGTTTTGGGCATTTGTCCAATAAGATTTAACATCCCACCAATAGAATCAATCACATACCAGTACACACCATTATAGTTTCCATTAAAACCAATACAATTCCCATTAAAACCATTAAATCATTATATTTTCTACTAGTGACAGACTGTTGCATGCATAAAATGCTCATTTTTAGTCTGACAGTATGACTTATATTAACACACCGCATAGAATATGATCAGTATTGGCCCGGGTTTAACTAAGCCAGGATTACACATAACTGGTGATGATGATGATGATGCATTTATATAGCGCTTTTTGTGTATTGTTGTACACCCAAAGCGCTTTACAATCATGTGGGGGGGTCTCTCCTCAACCACCACCAGTGTGCAGCATCCACTTGGATGATACGACGGCTGCCACAGGACAACGGCGCCAGTGCGCTCACCACACACCAGCTCCAGGTGGAGCGGAGAGAGAGTCATAGAGACAATCAAGTGTATGCGCTCACCACACACCAGCTACAGGTGGAGAGGAGAGAGAGACATAGAGACAATCAAGTGTATGCTACAGGTGGAGAGGAGAGAGAGACATAGAGACAATCAAGTGTATGCTACAGGTGGAGAGGAGAGAGAGACATAGAGACAATCAAGTGTATGCGCTCACCACACACCAGCTACAGGTGGAGAGGAGAGAGAGTCATAGAGACAATCAAGTGTACGCGCTCACCACACACCAGCTACAGGTGGAGAGGAGAGAGAGTCATAGAGACAATCAAGTGTACGCGCTCACCACACACCAGCTACAGGTGGAGAGGAGAGAGAGTCATAGAGACAATCAAGTGTACGCGCTCACCACACACCAGCTACAGGTGGAGAGGAGAGAGAGTCATAGAGCCAATCAAGTGTACGCGCTCACCACACACCAGCTACAGGTAGAGAGGAGAGAGAGTCATAGAGCCGATCAAGTGTACGCGCTCACCACACACCAGCTACAGGTGGAGAGGAGAGAGAGTCATAGAGCCGATCAAGTGTACGCTCTCACCACACACCAGCTACAGGTGGAGAGGAGAGAGAGTCATAGAGACAATCAAGTGTACGCGCTCACCACACACCAGCTACAGGTGGAGAGGAGAGAGAGTCATAGAGACAATCAAGTGTACGCGCACACCACACACCAGCTACAGGTGGAGAGGAGAGAGAGTCATAGAGACAATCAAGTGTACGCGCACACCACACACCAGCTACAGGTGGAGAGGAGAGAGAGTCATAGAGACAATCAAGTGTACGCGCTCACCACACACCAGCTACAGGTGGAGAGGAGAGAGAGTCATAGAGCCGATCAAGTGTACGCGCTCACCACACACCAGCTACAGGTGGAGAGGAGAGAGAGTCATAGAGCCGATCAAGTGTACGCGCTCACCACACACCAGCTACAGGTGGAGAGGAGAGAGAGTCATAGAGCCGATCAAGTGTACGCGCTCACCACACACCAGCTACAGGTGGAGAGGAAAGAGAGTCATAGAGCCGATCAAGTGTACGCGCTCACCACACACCAGCTACAGGTGGAGAGGAGAGAGAGACATAGAACCAATCAAGTGTACGCGCTCACCACACACCAGCTACAGGTGGAGAGGAGAGAGAGTCATAGAACCAATCAAGTGTACGCGCTCACCACACACCAGCTACAGGTGGAGAGGAGAGAGAGTCATAGAGCCAATCAAGTGTACGCGCTCACCACACACCAGCTACAGGTGGAGAGGAGAGAGAGTCATAGAGACGATCAAGTGTACGCGCTCACCACACACCAGCTACAGGTGGAGAGGAGAGAGAGTCATAGAGACGATCAAGTGTACGCGCTCACCACACACCAGCTACAGGTGGAGAGGAGAGAGAGTCATAGAGACGATCAAGTGTACGCGCTCACCACACACCAGCTACAGGTGGAGAGGAGAGAGAGTCATAGAGACGATCAAGTGTACGCGCTCACCACACACCAGCTACAGGTGGAGAGGAGAGAGAGTCATAGAGCCAATCAAGTGTATGCGCTCACCACACACCAGCTACAGGTGGAGAGGAGAGAGAGACATAGAGACAATCAAGTGTACGCTCTCACCACACACCAGCTACAGGTGGAGAGGAGAGAGAGTCATAGAGCCAATCAAGTGTATGCGCTCACCACACACCAGCTACAGGTGGAGAGGAGAGAGAGTCATAGAGCCAATCAAGTGTATGCACTCACCACACACCAGATACAGGTGGAGAGGAGAGAGAGTCATAGAGACAATCAAGTGGATGGGGATTATTAGGAGGCCATGATTGACAAGGGCCAGTGGTGGGAATTTGGCCAGGACACCGGGGTTACACCCTACTCTTTACGAGAAGTGCCATGGGATTTTTAATGACCACAGAGAGTCAGGACCTCGGTTTAACGTCTCATCCGAAAGACGATTCGTCGAAAAACTGGTGCATCTTGAGACTAAATAAATGCACTGATATTAAGTTTATCTCCGTTGAACCAGCTCAGACTTACATCTTAGTCTAGGACTAGTCTTAAACCGTGTCTGTGATAATCTTTTAACACTCAGTTTAAATAAATATGTAATTGCACAAACTTTGTAGGCTACAATTTCAGTGTATATTTTTAAATGACACACTCATGTGTTTTTCTGTGCTCTGATAAGCATGGTATCTGATAGGTTTGTTGTGAAACAGCACTGATTCAGGAGTGTGTGATCGATTAGCTCAGTCTTGCAGCACTGATTCAGGAGTGTGTGATCGATTAGCTCAGTCTTGCATCATTGGCGTGTGTTCAGATGAGCAGGGAAATATTTATTCAGCCAATTCAATGCATATTGATTTTTTTTGTTAAATAAAGAGAATCACTGCACACCTTAGTATCGATATACACTATATAGCCAAAAGTATTGGCACCCCTTCTTATGAAAGCACTACTTTAGTCATTTTCATGAGTACAAATCTTAATGTTTAAGCATATAATGATATTCTAGGGAATTGTGTGCTTCTAATTGTATAAACAACTAACGTTACTGATTTACAAACTACAAAAACTATACTCAGCGTTCACTGTAGCCTGCAGCAAATAGCATGAACTCATACTATATAAGATTATAAGTGCCTAAGGTGTTTTTAATCAGTTTATTATTATCGATTAATTGACTGTGGCTTCAGATCCAGCGTCACGCTGTCAGTGACGTCACCACGCTACGCCATGAACACGCGCGACCACGTATTCGGCGCAGATGACGTGCCGCAGTGTTTACATGATGCTGCCCAGCCCTGCTTATACACACGATTACTAGAACACAAGTCACTGTTTCAGGTTAACGCTATAGACACAGTAAGAGGCCGAGAGGAATGACAAAGTATTCACTAAAAGCGAGGACATACATTCGACGAGCTTCTTAGCTCTTTCACAAAGTGAAAGTAAACCGAAAACAAGCCTTACTGCGTTTCAAAATCCTCGGTGACTCAGCAAATCAGATGAAGATTGTGAAGAAGAGTCAGAAAATCAGATGAAGATGGCTTTCCAACTGAAGAAGAGTCTGCAGGGCTCTAGACTAACTTTTTGCACTGGGTGCACTGGTGCGCCTAACTTTTTTTCTTAGGTGCACCAGCACAAAAGTTAGGTGCACCCAAATTTTCATATAGGCAATATTGACTAGTAAACGATTAACTAACAATGTGGTCAACATAACGTTCTTTATTTGAAGCACAATTCTACAAGAAAGGTAACTTACTGAAAAAGCGATGGTGCTTAAAGTGCTTCACTGAGCTAATAACTTAAAAACATCTCAAGATAAATGAAATAAAAATAAAATCTAAATTAAGTGTTTTAAAGGGCTTCAAACTGAACACCTCATGGCTCAATGTATTATGGACTATCCTCCATTACAGTCACATGCCCCTCGGATGGCCAACTCCTGTAGTTTATCCTTCTTGATCTTTGGCCTCGGCTAAACCAGCTGAACACACTCTCTCTAGCATCAACATCTTCCAGACTTGACCCCTCTACACTGATTCTGATCAGATCTTCCACTGTGTCTGAACGAAGGGATGCTCTAGTGCTGTGCTTCTCAAACCCTCCCCTTAAACCTATAAAAAAAATCCTTCAAAATATACCACAGACAACATTCTTCTAATATTGTTATGACTTTTCTGACTTCGAGAAACATTGTAGGGCTCCAGACTAGCATTTAAGGACACCAGCACCAGTGCCTTTAAGCTCTACAGAAGGTGGCACCAGCACCTGACAGGAAAGCACTCACCCTGATCACACATGTAGCTACATCTCGGAGATGTCTGCATTTACATATTCAAGAGGTATTTTTAAGAGTGTTTGCTCATCTGCAATACATCTCTAATATGTTTCCAGTCAGATGTCATATAGAGATTTATTAAATGCATGTAAAACTGCTTCTGAGACGTTTATCAGATTACACAGCGGATGTTTCCCAGATCTTTAGCAGACGTCTTACAGATGTACTTGTGCTGTCTGGGTAGTTGAGATGCAGTTTAAAATTAACTTTTATCAATGTCATTCATAAATGTCTAAATATAATTTAATAAATACAATATATATATATATATATCTTAGGGAGTGGAAATGGCTGATAAGCCTATAAGTACTTCTCTGCAGCCATCTAATAGTGGTAATTTAATGTATTTTTTATTTTTAAATAAGTGGTTGCTTTCCTACATTATGAAACGTTTAGTTTTATAAATGGGGTAACCTATGAAGGATGAACAAATAATGTCATCACATTAAAAATAACTTTAAAATTCGGTAATAGCCTACTTAAAGTTTGAAGTGCTGGGAAAAGTTGTGTGAAGCATTTAAAAACACGTTAAGACATTAGACCTTGTTCCTGTAACGTTAGTTATGTTAAATCCATGGTGAATGGTGGTGATGTGTTTATTGAACAATGTTTCTCCTGGTTTCCACATCAGTGGAGTTTATTTCGATGTCTGTAGCTTTAACATAATTCTGTGGCGAATTTGAATGCTTCTCACAAGATTTGACAGAGATGTTATTGATTCCGCGGTGAATTCGACTACTTCACTGTATCTCCCAGCGCCGTGTATAACGGTGTCGCGTGATCGAGAGCAGCCCGCGGCGCCGGTCCGAGCAGATAAACGGTCTGTAGCCCAAACGAGTAGCGCGGATTTGTTCCGCTTTCGGTTCGTTTGTCCGATGCAGCTCTTGTAAATCGGGCATGAAGAGAACGCAAAGCTGTTCATTCCATTTTTTGAACCGAGAAACAACCTTTCTTTGACTGAAAGCGCATTGCGATGACGTCAAAAGACGCGTCTAAGTGCAAAATCTGCGGCAATTTGGAAAATAGCGGAGATTGCTTGATTTTGCGATAAATTCAGCGATCGCAGAATCCTTGAGTGACTGTCAGACACTCACTGAACAGATCAGATTGAGAGAAAGAGCTGCGCGCATCTCTACTACTCACCTCTCTCTCTCTGTCTGACAGCAGCAGCACACGCATCTTCAAACGCACACACACACACAGGACATCTGAACCACGGCCAATCAGAAGGGGGGTCCGCACTTCACTATCTCTGATTGGTTTAGACCACGCCATGAGCCTAACGTGTCTGTTGTCGAACAGCAGAGACTTTGAGTCGCGGAGACTTTTTTTTTTTTTTTTTTTGAATGGCTGGACGCACCAGTGCGACCAACGTTTTTTTTTAGTCGCACCCTTGAGAAATTAGGTCGCATGTGCGACCAAATTGGTCGCACTCTAGAGCCCTGGTCTGTGTGAATTCAGGAAAACGCAGCAGTATTTAAAGGTGCAGCTCATGAATATTAAGTAGGAGGTGGCGTTCTCTGGACCGCCCACAGCACGTGATCATTAACCGCTCGTAACTTATGCTGCAGATATGATCGTATTGTACACAATTACAGGATAACAGCATTGTTTTGGTCATCAATAAGTCTGATAAGAATTATTAGTGTGACAAGCAATTTACAATCTGATCATACAAACTGACAGATTTAAATAATAATAATAATAATATTAGACTGTAACCCTCCCTGATTGTACAATTTAAGTAAATAAGATTTCATTTGTTCAGATCCAAATATTCACATTGAACATATATTCAGCAGCTCCCAAGAGTTTATCAATATTAGGGGTTTTGAACAAAGACATGATCTGCATGGATATATCATAACGAATCCCACAACAAACACATTTGATCCATATTTATTGTACTTTAAAAGTGCATCAACATGAATTACTGTAATTCTAGATCTTAAAGAGCTCAATACGACGTTCCTCTCGTTTAAACGCCTTGTAATTTGCTGTAAAGAGAAACATAAGGGATTATAATCAAAGCAGTGTCTGTAAATATGATGATGCATTATTAATAATCATACCTGTCTTCCACTGTTCTGTTGGATGGATAGTAAACCTTAAAAGAGAATCCGCTTCTCGGAAAAGATCCCTGAAGCGTAAGAAACCACAGAACTCAGATCAAACACACATTCATATCAGATCAGACACACACACACATACACCGGACACACACACACACACACGAGACACACACACATACACCGGACACACACACACACACACACGAGACACACACACATACACCGGACACATACACCGGACACACACACACACACACACACACACACACACACACACACGAGACACACACACATACACCGGACACACACACGAGACACACACACACACACACACACACACACATACACCGGACACACACACACACACACACACACACACACACATACACACCGGACACACACACACACACGAGACACACACACATACACCGGACACACACACACACACACACACACACACACACACACACGAGACACACACACATACACCGGACACACACACGAGACACACACACACACACACACACGAGACACACACACATACACCGGACACACACACACGAGACACACACACACACACACACATACACCGGACACACACACACACGACACACACACACACACACACACACACGAGACACACACACATACACCGGACACACACACACAAGACACACACACACACACGAGACACACACATACACCGGACACACACACACGAGACACACACATACACTGGACACACACACACGAGACACCTCTACACACAACACACACACACACACACAGATACACCTCTACACACACACACATACAACGGGGACACACACACACACACACACACATACACCGGACACACACACACACACACACACACACACACACATACAACGGGGACACACACACACACACACACACACACACACACACACACACACACACACACACACACATACACCGGACACACACACACACACGAGACACACACACATACACACACACACACACGAAAGACACACACACACACACACACACACACACACACGAGACACACACACACGCACTAGACACACACACACGCACGAGAGACACACACACACACGAGACACACACACACACAAACACACACACGAGAGACACACACACACACACACACCGGACACACACACACGAGACACACACACACACACACCGGACACACACACACACACACGTACGAGAGACACACACACACACACACACACACATGGGAGACACACACACACAAACACATGAGAGACACACACACACACACACACACCGGACACACACACACGAGACACACACACACGCACGAGAGACACACACACACACACACACACACACACACACACACACACGAGAGACACACACACACACAAACACACACACACGAGACACACACACACACACGAGAGACACACACACACAAACACACACACGAGAGACACACACACACACACCGGACACACACACACGAGACACACACACACACACACCGGACACACACACACGAGACACACACACACGCACGAGAGACACACACACACACACACACACACACACACACACACGAGAGACACACACACACACACACACACACCGGACACACACACACGAGACACACACACACGCACGAGAGACACACACACACACACACACACACACACACACACACACACACACACACACGGACACACGTACAGCTGCAGCGGCGTCAGATGACCTTGTGACAAGATGCTTCTCACAAACTGTAGAATAAACAAAGTTAATTTAACACACTGTACGTCAGAGAACGCCGATCTCAGAAAGGACTACAGGAACTTATTATAATATATGAACCGCTAATAATAATAATAACTCTCCAACGATGAACCTGTTCTGAGCACTCGACTCTTAGATAAACCGGCGAAATTCATTTTAGAAGTAATGCGTTACAATGTTGCGTTACTCACTAATAAAAATCACTTTATTACTTAGTTACGGAAATAAATGTTATGTTACATGAAGAACATGACACAGTATTAACTCAAATCAAACACAATGTCATTTTTGATTATTAGTATGGTTGTATTGGCTCATCGAAGGTCAGCAGCAAACACATTGGTTAATAAAATGGGATTAAATACAGTATCGCACAGAAGTAAGTACACCCTTCATGTTTTATTAAATATTTTCATGTAACGATACTGAATAAATGACACTTCGCTACAATGTGAAGTCGTGAGTGTACAGCTTGTGTAATAACTCAACATTAATGTCTAAACCGCTGGACACTAAAGTAAGTGCACCCCTAACGGATATTTCCTTCTGAATTAAAAAGCGATGTGTTACTTGAAAATAATCTGATTATGTAATTTGCGTTACTTGTAATGCGTTACCCCCAAAACACTGCCAGCTAGTAATGAAATGTAGTTATTTGTCGTAATTAACAAGCTTAACATATCCTATTGAACCCTTAACAAACAACACATTGATTGTTGATTAGGACTCTTGATTATGGTCAAAGTAATCAACTACTTACTCAAAATAAATCAATAGCAACAGCTGTTCAAACAGCTCATGATGACTATAATCTCAGAAATCTCACTCAGACGATACTCTCTCTCTCTCTCTCACACACACACACACACACACACACACACACACTCTCTCTCTCTGGCTCTCCAGCTCTGCTTGTGTCGGCCCGTCTCTACACACAGACTGTGTTCACTCAGACGATACTCTCTCTCTCTCTCTCTCTCACACACACACACAGATACACCTCTACACACACACACACACACACACACACACACACACACACAGATACACCTCTACATACACACACACACACACACAGATACACCTCTACACACACACACACACACACACACAGATACACCTCTACACACATACACAGACACACACACACACACACAGATACACCTCCACACACAGATACACACACACACCTCTACACACACACACACACAGATACACCTCTACACACACACACACACACACACACACACACAGATACACCTCTACATACACACACACACACACAGATACACCTCTACACACACACACACACACAGATACACCTCTACACACACACACACACACACACACACACACACACACACACACACACACAGATACACCTCTACACACATACACAGATACACACACACACACAGATACACACACACCTCTACACACACACACACAGATACACCTCCACACACACACACACACACACAGTATATATAAAGCTCTGGCTCACGTGTGAAGGAATGTCCAGGTTGCTGCTATTCATTCTACCAAGTGAAGTCCCGAACTGAACCAAATGATAGACCAGAAAAAGCCTCGTCTTGCTGACAAAAAAATATGAGTTTAAAATTGGGGAAACAATTCTTAATCATGTAACCTGCTATAATTATTTGGGTCTGACGATCTCAGCCTCTGGGCAGTTCAATACTGCAATAAAAGATCTGACAGATAAGACACACAGGGCTTTTTACAGTATAAGAAGACCCCTGATTAAATTCAACCCACCCATTAAACTGTGGATAAAAATCTTCGATAGCATCATCAAACCCATTCTTCTGTACGGCTGTGAAATCTGGGGTCTCAAATTTAAACTAAATTATGAATCATGGGACAAAAACCCTGTTGAAATATTCCACCTTGAGTTCTGCAAAAACATCTTGGGAATTCACCGAAACGCCCCAAATCTGGGCTGCAGGGCAGAACTGGGCCGATTCCCTCTGCTCTCTGAAATCCAGAAGTTCTGGTTCCATCTTTCAGACACGCCGACAGATAGCTACCATCACAGTGCTTTCACCTATCGGCAAACACACCCAGAGAGTGACCCCATGCACTATTTAGTGGAGAAACATCAACTCAATTCCACAATTCAGTGTAAACATTCAAAAGTTAAAGAAACTGAAACAATAACCCAGGAAGAATACATTCATGATCGGCAGCAAAAAGTAACTCAAGTAAAGAAATCAACTTACTTCCACAGAATAAAATCTGATTATAAATTAGCGCCATACCTGAGTGTTATTAAAGGCTATGGTCAGAGAAAGCTGCTGACGAAGTATCGTCTGAGTGAACACAGTCTGTGTGTAGAGACGGGCCGACACAAGCAGAGCTGGAGAGAGTGTGTGTGTGTGTGTGTGTGTGTGTGTGTGTGTGTGAGAGAGAGAGTATCGTCTGGGTGAACACAGTCTGTGTGTAGAGACGGGCCGACACAAGCAGAGCTGGAGAGAGTGTGTGTGTGTGTGTGTGTGTGTGTGTGAGAGAGAGAGAGAGAGAGAGAGAGAGTGTGTGTGTGTGTGTGTGTGTGTGTGAGAGAGAGAGAGAGTGTGTGTGTGTGTGTGTGTGTGTGTGTGTGTGTGAGAGAGAGAGAGAGAGAGAGTGTGTGGTGTGTGTGTGTGTGAGAGAGAGAGTATCGTCTGAGTGAACACAGTCTGTGTGTGGAGACGGGCCGACACAAGCAAGCAGAGCTGGAGAGAGAGTGTGTGTGTAGAGACGGGCCGACACAAGCAGAACTGGAGAGAGTGTGTGTGGTGTGTGTGTGTGTGTGTAGAGACGGGCCGACACAAGCAGAACTGGAGAGAGTGTGTGTGGTGTGTGTGTGTGTAGAGACGGGCCGACAAGCAGAACTGGAGAGAGTGTGTGTGTGTGTGTGTGTGTGTGTGTCTAGAGACGGGCCGACACAAGCAGAACTGGAGAGAGTGTGTGTGTGTGTGTGTGTGTGTGTGTGTGTGTAGAGACGGACCGACACAAGCAGAACTGGAGAGAGTGTGTGTGTGTGTGTGTGTGTGTGTGTAGAGACGGACCGACACAAGCAGAACTGGAGAGAGTGTGTGTGTGTGTGTGTGTGTGTGTGTGTAGAGACGGACCGACACAAGCAGAACTGGAGAGTGTGTGTGGTGTGTGTGTGTGTGTAGAGACGGGCCGACACAAGCAGAACTGGAGAGAGTGTGTGTGTGTGTGTGTGTGTGTGTGTGTAGAGACGGACCGACACAAGCAGAACTGGAGAGAGTGTGTGTGTGTGTGTGTGTAGAGACGGACCGACACAAGCAGAACTGGAGAGAGTGTGTGTGTGTGTGCTGTCTAGGACAATGTCTGGCCATCTGTTCGTGACCTCAATCTGAATCGAACTTGTGTTCTGCAGCAGGACAATGATCCAAAACACCAGCAAATCCACCTCTGAATGGCTGAAGAAACAAAGACTTTGGAGAGGTCTAGTCAGAGTCCTGCCCTGAATCCTATTGAGGTGCTGTGGCATGACCTTAATGCGGTTCATGCTCGAAAACCCTCCAATGTGGCTGAATTACAACAACTCTGCCAAGATGAGTGGGCCAAAACTCCTCCACAGCGCTGTAACGGACTCATTGCAAGTAATCGCTAACGCTTGATTGCAGGTGTTGCTGCTAAGGGTGGCCCTACCAGTTATTAGGTTTAGGGGGCAAGCACTTTTCCACACAGGACCATGTTTGGATTTAGTTTTTTGTTGAATGAAAAACTTCATTCAAAAACTGCATGTTGTGTTTACTCGTGTTATCTTTGATTAATATTTAAATTAGTTTGATGGGACTGAGAACGGTGTAAACCTTTACTTTAAAATGTTACTTCCCTTTTGCCCCTAGACATATAATTGGGAACGTAACGCTCAGGTTCTGGACGTTCCTTGATGGCCATCCAAGAGACCGGTTTTTAAATACCACCAGATCTATGGGCTTCAAACTAAATCTGGGCAACACGCTCCAAATCTGGAAAAACAACAAGAACAATCATCTGCAATGGGGTTTGTTCAAAGGGAAAACACTATTATTATTCTGACCCCTCTTGCTTTAAGCAGAATCTCACTTCGATGCATTTTTCCACAAAACAAAACGTCATATCTTCTCCAGTAATGCATGTGGACTGAAGAATGTGTAGATATTGGTGCCAGAAATACTGCGAGAGTACCAGCACAAATAACAAACGTATTGATGACTGATTATTACAGTTGTGTAGGCTAATATATCTAAATCAATGACTGTAATAATTTATTATGCACGAGTCAGTTGTGCGGTAATGAGCTATGAAATTATTGCGGGGCAAATTAATTGTAGTAGATCTATACATTTAATAATGTACTGATACAAATGGAGCACAAAAACAGTCATAAGGTATATTTGTAGCAATAGACAATACATCGTATGGATCAAAATTAGACATTTTTCTTTTATGCCAAAAATATATTAAGATGAAGTTCCATGAAGATATTTAGTAAGTTTACGATTGAAATATTATTAATATGCTTTGCTAAGAACTTCATTTGAACAACTTTAAAGATGATTTTCTCAATATTTAGATTTTTTTGCACCCTCAGATTTTCAAATATTGTCCAAACCATACATCAATGGAAATATTATTAATTCAGCGTTCAGATGATGCATACATCTGGCAAAATTTGACAAAAGCCTGGTTTTGTGCTCCAGGGTCACATTTTACATTTGAATAAACAACTATTTTGGACCGTTTATAAAACGATTAATATATTTATTTTAAAGTAAAAAATAGGAACATGTACTTCTCAGAAACATACTTAAAATTATACTCAAGTATATTTGACTTACACATAGAAAAAGTCTAAATGTGTGTGCGCTCATTGTTATACAGCAGGAGGCGCTAGAACACGTCTACTGTACAGAATTACCAAAACAACAGATGCTTCTAATGTAATCAAACACAGCATCAGAACTGTCACGTTATCAATAAAATATCCCCAATGAAGAGGTAATAATGCCGGTCAAGCTTTGTGCTGTTGATCTACGGCATTCTGAATACAATTCATATCAGCTTATGATTCAAAATGTCCTTTATTTATGAAACTTACTCATGTTCATAAAAGAATGCATGGAGCTAGAATACTCTGTTCTATCTTTTGATGATTTGTATGTTCAGATACTAGTCGACTATACTTCAAAATGTACTAAAAATGCTATTACAAGTATTTAATTAGTAAACGATCTATTAGTTACTTTAAGTATAGCTGCAGTACAAGCTAAAAACTAGATGCTATACTAGAAAGTGTGCCAATTCGGTCTCAAGGAGTATTGAAATAGTGCACTTACAAGTATACTATACTTAGAAGAGATGTAGTAAATCACTGATACATAGGCAGATTCGTTTATTCAGATTAAAATTATTTACATGGGCTAATTGAATATTAAACACCGGGATGTGTTCACGTACTGCTCAATGTTAAGTTTATAAGGTGTGTCGATATACTCCGGCAGAGCTCTACAAAAATACTCATTAGAAACAAACTGAAACCGGAGCGATATAACGCGAGCGTGTTTGTGACGGTCAGGTCAGCCAGCTGCTGTTGAGCCGAGTCTGATTCTTGATGCTGGTGTCCATCTTTAGCACTTCTCTGACCGCCATCGTGGCGTATGTGGAGGACGGCAGAGAAAACTCCATCTTCAGGGCCTGAAACCTCCCCTCTGCACACACACACACACACACACACACACACAGACACGCGCACACAGACACAGACACACAGACAGACACAAACACACATGCACGCGCACACACGCACGCACACACACACACACACAGCACACACACACAAACACAGACACACAGACAGACACAAACACACATGCACGCGCACACACGCACGCACACACACGACACAGACACACACAGACACACACAGACACACGCACGCGCACACACGCACGCACACAGACACACGCACTCACACACACACACTACACGCACACACACACACACACGCACGCACACACACGCACACAGACACACACAGACACACGCACGCACACAGACACACACACGCACGCACACAGACACACACACGCACGCACACAGACACACGCACGCACGCACACAGACACACACAGACACACAGACACACGCACGCGCACACACGCACGCACACAGACACAAGCACGCACACACACACACGCACGCACACACACACACACGCACGCACACACACGCACACAGACACACACGACACACACAGACACACGCACGCACACAGACACACGCACGCACACAGACACACACACGCACGACACACACCACACAGACACACA
>CM049837.1:351452-356452 GCA_027422435.1 Schizopygopsis pylzovi | reverse complement strand
GGCTCTATTCTTGCACCGCTGTTGTTTAGCCTGTATATGCTCCCACTAAGTCAGATAATGAGGAAGAACCAAATTGCCTATCACAGCTATGCTGATGATACCCAGATCTACCTAGCCTTATCTCCAAATGACTATAGCCCCATTGACTCCCTCTGCCAATGCATTGATGAAATTAACAGTTGGATGTGCCAAAACTTTCTTCAGTTAAACAAGGAGAAAACTGAAGTCATTGCATTTGGAAACAAAGATGAAGTTCTCAAGGTGAATGCATACCTTGACTCTAGGGGTCAAACAACTAAAAATCAAGTCAGAAATCTTGGGGTGATTCTGGAGACAGACCTTAGTTTTAGTAGTCATGTCAAAGCAGTAACTAAATCAGCGTACTATCATCTCAAAAACATTGCAAGAATTAGATGTTTTGTTTCCAGTCATGACTTGGAGAAACTTGTTCATGCCTTTATCACCAGCAGGGTGGATTATTGTAATGGTCTCCTCACCGGCCTTCCAAAGAAGACCATTAGACAGCTGCAGCTCATCCAGAACGCTGCTGCCAGGATTCTGACTAGAACCAGAAAATCTGAGCATATCACACCAGTCCTCAGGTCCTTACACTGACCTCCAGTCCTCAGGTCCTTACACTGACCTCCAGTCCTCAGGTCCTTACACTGACCACCAGTCCTCAGGTCCTTACACTGACCTCCAGTCCTCAGGTCCTTACACTGACCTCCAGTCCTCAGGTCCTTACACTGACCACCAGTCCTCAGGTCCTTACACTGGCTTCCAGTTACATTTAGGATTGATTTTAAAGTACTTCTACTCATTTATAAGTCGCTCAATGGCCTAGGACCTAAATATATGTCAGATATGCTCACTGAATATAAACCTAACAGACCACTCAGATCATTAGGATCGAGTCAGTTAGAAATACCAAGGGTTCACACAAAACAAGGGGAGTCCGCTTTTAGCTATTATGCCGCCCGCAGCTGGAATCAGCTTCCAGAAGAGATCAGATGTGCTAAAACATTAGCCACATTTAAATCCGGTCTCAAAACTCATCTATTTAGCTGTGCATTTGTTGAATGAGCGCTGTGCTACGTCCGAACTGACTGCATTGTATTTTATGTATAATCATTTTCTATTTAACTGTTTTAAATCTCATTTTAAATCAATTTCTATATCATTTTAAATTTCCTTATTTTATTATTTTTAACTCCTTGTTTTTATTGCTGTGAATGATTATTTCACTTTCTTTTATGTAAAGCACTTTGAATTACCAATGTGTATGAAATGTGCTATACAAATAAACTTGCCTTGCCTTGCCTAGTTAAAGGCAGCAGCTAACAGGACTCGATGTCTCACCTGAGAACCACCGTGAAGTGGTTTCCCTGCAGTTCTCCCAGTTTTAATGGATGCTTCTTATAGCTGAAGTTTCCTAGCTTCAGGTTCATGAGGCACTTGTTGAGGTGAGACAATCTCTCAGCGCTGATCCTGCGGAGACACATTCAGATTGATGTAAATATGCGTGTTTGAGGACAGCAGACGTCTGACGGGCTTCACTCACTTCAGCACTGCGATCTCCTGCACCGTGATGGCCCTCTTGTCTTTGGTGCCCATGTAGGAGAACATGTTGGGTCTGACCCTGCAGAAACAGAGGAGCTATGAGTGGGGCGTTAGGGAGCGGCAGCTCGGACGAGGGTCTGACCGACGGACGGGCGAGGGTCAGACGGACGGGCGAGGGTCAGACGGACGGACGAGGGTCTGACGGACGGACGAGGGTCAGACGGACGGGCGAGGGTCAGACGGACGGGCGAGGGTCTGACGGACGGGCGAGGGTCTGACGGACGGGCGAGGGTCTGACGGACGGGCGAGGGTCTGACGGACGGGCGAGGGTCTGACGGACGGGCGAGGGTCAGACGGACGGGCGAGGGTCAGACGGACGGGCGAGGGTCAGACGGACGGGCGAGGGTCAGACGGACGGGCGAGGGTCAGACGGACGGGCGAGGGTCTGACGGACGGGCGAGGGTCTGACGGACGGGCGAGGGTCTGACGGACGGGCGAGGGTCTGACGGACGGGCGAGGGTCTGACGGACGGGCGAGGGTCTGACGGACGGGCGAGGGTCTGACGGACGGGCGAGGGTCTGACGGACGGACGAGGGTCAGACGGACGGACGAGGGTCAGACGGACGGGCGAGGGTCAGACGGACGGGCGAGGGTCAGACGGACGGGCGAGGGTCAGACGGACGGACGGGCGAGGGTCAGACGGACGGACGGGCGAGGGTCAGACGGACGGACGGGCGAGGGTCATGACGGACGGACGGGCGAGGGTCAGACGGACGGACGGGCGAGGGTCAGACGGACGGGCGAGGGTTCAGACGGACGGAGCGAGGGTAGATGGACGGGCGAGGGTAGACGGACGGCGAGGGTAGACTGGACGGAGGAGGGTCAGACGGCACGGCGATGGGTCAGATTCGTTGACAAAAGGACAGGGATCAGACGACCGACGGCGAGTGTCAGACGGAACGGCGAGGGTTCAGACGGACGGCGAGGTTAAGACCTGGACGGACGAGGGTAGACATTACAACTGAGATACTTACAAGGAGGTTGATTGGCATCATGTTGTCTTGGTTCTACTAAATAATTAGACACACTGACATGAAACTCCCGGTGAATCTTTAGCACAGCCACATGCTTTGAGGGGCATTTGGACCTGAGTGGATAGACAAAACTAATGTGAAATTCTGACAAATGCAAATGTACACGACTCAACGGCATCACAAATAATTAAACACTGTTTCTTTATAAAAAGTACATGGTA
Organism: Schizopygopsis pylzovi; assembly: GCA_027422435.1. NCBI lineage: Eukaryota > Metazoa > Chordata > Actinopteri > Cypriniformes > Cyprinidae > Schizopygopsis > Schizopygopsis pylzovi. The sequence goes on along the minus strand of CM049837.1, from coordinate 353,637 downwards.
AACACCAGTGCATTCACACACACGGAGACTTTACACAACAACTAACAGCAGCATTCACACGCTACTGACAAATTACACACTCACATGATACATTCACAACACATACACACACAACACTGCAAGCTAATGCTAGGCGAGGGCTCGTATCTGAAGGATCAATGTAGACGCCATTTACGTGATTAACACCTCACACTTACAGTCACCACAGACAGCAGTTAGTCTGTCCAGCGCTCCTCACCAGCAGCGTGATACGCCACGATCCACTTCTTCCCTTCTCGGTCCTCGAATCTTGAGTCTCACAGGCACGGGATACAGCGATCTTCACACGCTAACTGATGCAGAGAGTGCGCTTCGTCTTCGAGGATCCGTCAGACCGACATTCAGTCTGATCAAGCACCTCGGACATTACTCACACACGAGACAGCAGCATCTGAACACAGAGACCCTCCCACACTCGATAGCCACGTGCACTCTCTTCTCTGAAGCGCTGCAGCTCCTCCAGCATACAGCGCTTCTACCTCTGTCAGCATCTGAGAGTCGACCGAACTGCACTCCGAGAGGCTCCTCGAGACGTAGAACGATCAGTCTAGTTCAGCCTGGACATACACAGACGAGTACAGCAGCCTCTCACCTCCACATCAGCAGGAACCCTCACCGATCCACCCTCCGGCCTCTCTGTTTTGACCTCGCTGCTCCAGCGATAGCTCTGAGTCTCTGTCAGATTGAGAGTCGACCGCTCACTCCGAACCTCCTAGACGAAAGATCAGCTCTAGGTTACAGCGAGACACTTATACACACACGAGACAGCAGCACTACTACACAACCACATCACACACACCACACAGCATCATCACAGACACCACACTCCGCACACTCTCTTCTCATACTCTGCACCACTCTGAGTACACTGCACGAGACTCCTGCGTCAAACACCAACACACTTAGTCACACAGACACATACACTTAACACAAGCACTTACACACACAACTCCTTCTTAAAACACAACACACTTATACACACACACACACACACACACACAGACACACACACACACACACCTGACACACACACTCTCTCTCTCATACACACACACACTTATACACACACAGAGACTCCTGTCTCAAACACACACACACCTGTCACACATACACATACACACACACCCTTCACACAACTCTCACACACAACACACACACACAACCACAAACACACACACACACACACACACACACACAACACAACACTTACTACACACACACTCACACACACACACACACACACACACAACACAGAGACTCCTGTCTTAAACACACACACACCTGTCACACATACACATACACACAGACTCTCTCTCTCTCTCACACACACACACACACACACACACACACACACACCACACACACACACACCTGTCACACATCACAACACACCCTCTCTCTTCCACACACACACACACACACACAGAGAGACTCCTGTCTTAACACACACACACCTGTCACACATACACACACACACTCTCTCTCTCTCTCCTCTCACACACACACACACACACACACACACACACCTCTTAACACACACACACCACACATCCACACTCTCTCTCTCTCACACACACACACACACACACACACACACACACAGAGACACTTATAGATACACACACACACACACACACCTCTCCTTCAGGATGCCGGAGAAGCCTTTGTGTTCGCTGACGAACTTGAGAATGCCCACATCTGCCTCACTGAGTCCGTGCTTCATCATGTCAGCGAAGCTCTCCACCTCCTCTTCCTCCTCACACAGCTCCTCTTCCTCATCTCCTCGGCTCTTCTCCTCCTCTTCTTCTCCTCCTCGGCTCTCCTCACACAGCTCCTCTTCCTCTACCCCTCTTCTTCGGCTCTCCTCCTCCTCCTCATCTCCTCGGCTCTCCTCCTCACACAGCTCCTCTTCCTCTCCTCGGCTCTTCTTCTCCTCCTCCTCCGCTCGGGGTCTCTTGGCGGCGGGACCCGGATGCTCTTCGGGGAAGCAGCGTTTCTCGCCGGTCAGAGGCTCGGTCTCCTCCATCGGGCCTGAGCTGTGAAAGCATTCACACTATATTCTTACTCTGGGTTATCTAGGAATACATAAGCAGGATTTATAATATACTCACATCTTATACGACAGCTGCAGAGACTGTAATAAAAG
>CM049837.1:308952-346452 GCA_027422435.1 Schizopygopsis pylzovi | reverse complement strand
ACTACAGCTACATTCATGTACAGTTGATACTGATATGCAAAATCGTTGCATTTATCATATACATATATTTTTGGCCACATTAACACCAGAGCCGCGTGTAAACTGCCGCACACATCTGCTGGAGGGCTTTTTGTCGAGGAACAGTTTGTTTTTCTCTTCTGAAGACACTGGAGGCCCTCCTCTGTATCTCTCTGTGCTTATGGAGACTCGACTCTAAAACAGAGACAGACAGACAGACGGAGGACGAGAGCAGAGAAAGAGAAACCAGAAGCAGCAGCTTGAGAAAGAGAGCAGCTGTGAGATGGGAAAGAGAGGGGGGGGGGGGAGAGAGAGAGAGAGAGAGAGAGAGAGAGAGAGAGCGGCGTTGCTCTGAGAGACAGGCTGTCGTAACGAGGCGGAGGGAGCGCTGAAGTGCGGAGGGGAGCACAGAGCTGTGCTCAGAGAGAGACGCTGGTGTTCAGAGCACAGATCCCCCCGCCGGCGCGAGCAGTGGTGCGGCCCGCTGCGCTCAGAGCTGTTATTGTGCTGCGCTGCAGAACACAGAGACAGACACACGGAGCTTCACGCTTTCTCAGCCTCGTTCAGGAAACACCGCGGCACAGGACGAGCTACAGACGGAGAGAGAGAGCGGCGGTGCTGAGACCTTCCTCACCTCCGCCGCTCTCCACATCACCGTCTCCAGCGACGGTCCTCCATCCTTTATTCTCCTTAAGGAAGAGGAGAACGGAGGAGGAGGAGGAGGAAGAGCGCCCCCTCCCCTCGAGCCAGCAGAACGCTCCGGAAAGAGAGAGAGAGAGAGAGAGTTTTATTCCTCCCTGGTTCGGCTCCGTTCTTCTCTCGGGAGCGAGCGGCTTGCCCATGTCTGTCAACTCAGAAAAATCTTCTTCCCCAGAAAGGTAACATCATCATAATCCTCACTCTCTCGCTGTCCTCCATTTCATCTCTTCTGTCTCTCTCTCTCTCTCTCTCTCTCTCTCTCTCTCTCCGTCTGTCTGTTGTGTGTGTGGGCCTGATATGAAATCACACATACTGTACACACACTTACACAAGCTCTAGACGAGACACAGTGTGGTGCGTCAGACGCTGGAGCTTCACAAGCGCTGTGCTGTTCTTCATGCTTGTATCTTTTGTGCAGCATCAACGCTACATGTATTGCGGCGTGTGTCGTCACACTGTTATTTGGGGCATCACCGAGAGGGTTCATGGTGATTCTGCAGCAAAGAATGCGTTGCTTTATAAAGATGTTTTAATGCAGTCTGCGGAGTCAAATGAACATGCGTCTCAGATGATGTGGAAGCGAATAAACACACGTTTTGACTCCTAATGGACGGATACGGACAGACACACGGTAGTCAGGACAGAGCTTGTGTTGGCCTGCAGCATGAAGGATGTTTGTCTTGAATTAGATTGGACATGTTTTTCGTGAGTGTTGAACTTGTGATGGTCCCCAGAGGCGGGTCAGTCCAGCTCTGAACATGTGATCCAGATATTAAGACATAATCTTCTCCAAAACTACCTCACTGAAACCAGCAGGTTGTGGAAATCAGATGGTGTGGGTCACAGAGAGGAGCATACTACTAGCTGACTAGCACACTAGAGCCAGCGCTGAGACAGTGAGTCACCTTTATGTATACACAGCTTTATAAAATACTGATTGCGTCAACGCAACTTTACAGTGTCCAGCTGAAGTCTGTCCATTGATGATTCAGTGATGTCATCATCCAGTTCAGCTCTCTTCCAGTAGTGTCAGCCAACTGTCCCCAACTAAGCCCAGCCAGAGGAACCCAAACTCCATCGGTGACAGAACGGAGAAAAAACCTTGAGAGAAACCAGGCTCTGTCAGGGAGGGGCAGTTCCCCTCCGGCCAGACGAACCAGTAGTTTGTTCCAACTGCAGCAGAGTTAGATTGTAAGGGCTCCACTGGTTCCAGTGCTCTTTTCCCGATGGATGTCTAGGTGACGAGGTCCTCACTGGAGATCTGTCTCTGGGGCTCATCTATGTGTCCTAGACTCTGCTGACGATCAGAGCTGTAGAGGTCGTCTCTAGGTGGTGATCCACCATCTGATCTGGATACGGACTGGATCTGGTGACTGCAGTGATCATCTGATCTGGATACGGACTGGATCTGTTGACTGCAGTGATCATCTGATCTGGATACGGACTGGATCTGGTGACTGCGGTGATCATCTGATCTGGATACGGACTGGATCTGGTGACTGCAGTGATCATCTGATCTGGATACGGACTGGATCTGTTGACTGCAGTGATCATCTGATCTGGATACGGACTGGATCTGTTGACTGCGGTGATCATCTGATCTGGATACGGACTGGATCTGTTGACTGCAGTGATCATCTGATCTGGATACGGACTGGATCTGGTGACTGCAGTGATCATCTGATCTGGATACGGACTGGATCTGGTGACTGCAGTGATCATCTGATCTGGATACGGACTGGATCTGGTGACTGCGGTGATCATCTGATCTGGATACGGACTGGATCTGGTGATGCAGTGATCATCTGATCTGGATACGGACTGGATCTGGTGACTGCGGTGATCATCTGATCTGGATACGGACTCGGATCTGTGGTGACTGCAGTGATCATCTGATCTGGATACGGACTGGATCTGGTGACTGCGGTGATCATCTGATCTGGATACGGACTGGATCTGGTGACTGCAGTGATCATCTGATCTGGATACGGACTGGATCTGGTGACTGCAGTGATCATCTGATCTGGATACGGACCGGATCTGTTTACTGCAGTGATCATCTGATCTGGATACGGACTGGATCGGGTGGCTACGGTGACCTCGGAATAAGAAAGAAAAGGACTAATATTAGTGTAGATGTCAATATTCTTATGATGTAACAAGTACATTGTTTTATGGGAAGTATTCCCGGTTCTGGTTGACCTAATTAATACAGCCTAACAATCCTTTAACGGATGTGAATATTAGAAGTGTATTAGTGTGTTATGTGTACGCCAGGTTAAAGAGATGGGTCTTTAATCTAGATTTAAACTGACAGAGTGTGTCTGCCTCCCGAACAGTGTTAGGTAGATTGGTCCAGAGTTTGGGCGCTAAATAGAAAAAGGATCTGCTGCCGGCAGTTGATTTTGATATTCTAGGTATTATCAAATGGCCAGAGTTTTGAGATCGTAGCGGACGTGGAGGACTATAATGCAATAAGAGCTCACTCAAGTACTGAGGAGCTAAGCCATTCAGGGCATAATAAGTAAGGCAAGGCAAGGCAAGGCAAGTTTATTTGTATAGCACATTTCATACACATTGGTAATTCAAAGTGCTTTACATAAAAGAAAGTGAAATAATCATTCACAGCAATAAAAACAAGAAGTTAAAAATAATAAAACAAGGAGTTTTAAAATGATATAGAAATTGATTTAAAATGAGATTTAAAACAGTTAAATAGAAAATGATTATACATAAAATACAATGCAGTCAGTTCGGACGTAGCACAGCGCTCATTCAACAAATGCACAGCTAAATAGATGAGTTTTGAGACTGGATTTAAGTAATTAACAAGATTTTAAAATCTATACGATGTTTAATAGGGAGCCAGTGTAGTGTTGACAGAACCGGACTAATGTGGTCATACTTCCGGGTTCTAGTAAGAACTCTAGCTGCTGCATTTTGATTTTTGAAAGATTGCTATCAAAAAGCACACCTAGGTTCCTGACTGATGATGAAGAATCGAGAGAGCAGCCATCAAGTGTTAGACAGTGTTCTAGGTTATTACATGTGGGTTTTTTGGGGCAATAATTTAAACCTGTTTTCTTCAGAATTTAGTAGTAAGAAATTACTCAACTTTCAGCTTATTTATGTAAACTACGCATTCCATAAGTTTCTCAATTTGGTGTGTTTCACCAGGCCGTGAAGAAATATAGAGCCTAGTATCATCAGCATAACAGTGAAAGCTAACCCCATGTTTCCTGATGATATTTCCCAAGGGTAACATGTAAAGAGTGAAAAGTACCAGCCCTAGTACTGAGCCTTGAGGTACTCCATACTGTATGTGTAATCGGTCAGTGAATGGACTGTGACAGACGACTGGTGGGCAGTTGAGGTCCAAGGTTTATGCCAAGGCGAATGGTTAACATATCCGTAGCAGTGTAATGAGATCAGGTCAGTGTTGGCATCAGGTCTGATGATTAGTGCCGCATTAGCATGGCCCAGTCTAGCCTAGCATCCATGCTACGTGTTCCCAACAAAATCTGAGAGCATTTCTTCAAGAATCTTTGTATTTGTGTAGACTAGGGGTGGGCCACATCAACTTTTTTTGGATATAAGCAAGTAGCTGCATAGTATATGCATGACAAATGAAACTTGGATTGATTTGTTTTAATTGTTTTATTCTAACTTGACTGTTTGAGTACTTGTACATGGAAGTATACATGGCAGCTCCATTCTTGTACATTTGTCAATGTCACAGTGAGAGGTAAATCCGACCCTCACGATAGGCTATCCCTACACCGAACCGTATGTGGCCCGTGGGCCGTGGTGAAGACCATAAATCTCCAGCGTGAGCATCAGATCAGCTAAGGTCACTCGTCTGACTGTGAGGTTTTGTAGGCCAGTGTGAAGCATGACAATATGAGAGTCGTCAGTCTTCTGAATCAACCCACGGCTGTCATGTGATCCGCTTAGTGGAAATAACACCAGCTGAAGAAGGGTATGTGTGTGTGCGTGTGTGAGAGAGAGAGAGAGAGAGTGTGTGTGTGTGTGTGTGTGTGTGTGTGTGTGTGTGTGAGAGAGAGAGTGTGTGTATGTGTGTGTGTGTGTGTGTGTGTGTGTGTGTGTGGTGTGTGTGTGTGTGTGTGTGTGTGTGTGTGTGTGTGTGTGTGTGTGTGTGTGTGTGTGTGTGTGTGTGTGTGTGTGTGTGTGTGTGTGTGTGAGAGAGTGTGTGTGTGTGTGTGTGTGTGTGTGTGTGTGTGTGCGTGTGAGTGTGTGTGTGTGTGTGTGTGTGTGTGAGAGAGTGTGTGTGTGTGTGTGGTGTGTGTGTGTGTGTGTGTGTGAGAGTGTGAGAGTGTGTGTGTGTGTGTGTGTGTGTGTGTGTGTGTGTGTGACACGTGTGTGACAGTGTGTGTGTGTGTGTGTGTGTGTGTGTGACAGGTGTGTGTGTGTGTGTGTGTGTGTGTGTGTGTGTGTGTGTGTGTGTGGTGTGTGTGTGTGTGTGTGTGTGAGTGTGTGTGTGTGTGTGTGTGTGTGTGTGTGTGTGTGTGTGTGTGTGTGAGAGAGAGAGTGTGTGTGTGTGTGTGTGTGTGTGGTGTGGTGTGTGTGTGTGTGTGTGTGTGTGTGTGTGTGAGAGAGAGTGTGTGTGTGTGTGTGTGTGTGTGTGTGTGTGTGTGTGTGTGTGTGTGAGAGTGTGTGTGTGTGTGAGAGAGAGTGTGTATGTGTGTGTGACACGTGTGTGTGTGTGTGTGTGTGTGTGTGTGTGTGTGTGTGTCCAGTGATCATGTCTGCTGACTATCAACAAGCTGTAGAGACTCGGCATGAAAAGGGCTTTGTGTTCTCGTGTGAGTAGGTGCTGTGGAATGTGATTTATTGGTTTTATATATAGTGTATTATGTTGTGTATCCCTACAGATGCTCAGAGGGACTGTTAACAGAAAAGTGTTGATTCTGTTGTCATTCCCATGTCCTCACGTCTCAGACCTTTACTCTGTTTGAGGTTTCTGTCAAGACCTCTTTAATGTGTTTGGGTTGGAGACAGCTGCTGTGCTTAAACCTATTGTCATTTTTGCATTACCAATACATAGAGGTACTCATCAAGTAACCAGCAGTTTCTGGACCACTTCACCCAGTAAACCAGTGAATAACCTGTCAAATGTTATTCAGCTAATAGTACAGAGTAATATGATTTATATCAGCCTTATATTGACATCTCTGCTCTGTAGACATCAGCGTCTGCTACTGAAAAGCCTCCACAGACACGCGTGGACCTGAGATGAGAAGGAGGTTTGTTGTGTGTGAGTGTGAGTTCTGGACTGCGTGTGAATTGGTCATGAGATTCCTGGCGTCGCTCTCGGTCCCTGAAAGCATCTCAGAAACACAGAGAGACAGAGAGGGAGACCGGCTGTTCTGGAGCAGAAGACTTTAGGCAAACATTATGGATCGCAGTCACTCTCATTCCAGCAGGACGTTTGGTTTAGCGCTCAGTGCACTGCGATTACGACATCGAGCCAAGCGCAGGTAACGAGAAAGAGAGAGAGATGTGTGTGTGTGTGTGTGTGTGTGTGTGTGAGAGAGTGTGTGTGTGTGCGTTTGTGTGTGTGTGTGAGAGAGAGAGTGTGTGTGTGTGCATGTGTGTGTGTGTGAGAGAGAGTGTGTGTGTGTGCACGTGTGTGTGAGTGTGTGTGTGTGTGTGTGTCTGTGTGTGTGTGTGTGTGTGTGTGTGTGTGTGAGAGAGTGTGTGTGTTTGTGTATGTGACGTGTGTGTGTGTGTGTGTGTGTGTGTGAGAGAGAGTGTGTGTGTGTGTGTGAGAGAGAGTGTGTGTTTGTGTATGTAATGTGTGTGTGTTTGTGTGTGTGAGAAAGTGTGTGTGTGTGAGAGAGAGAGTGTGTGCGTGTGTGTGTGAGAGAGAGAGAGAGAGTGTGTGTGTGTGTATATGTGTGTATGTGTGTGTGAGAGAGAGTATGTGTGCTTGTGTATGTGATGTGTGTGTGTTTGTGTGTGAGAGAGTGTGTGTGTGTGTGTGTGTGTGTGTGTGTGTGTGTAGAGAGAGAGTGTGTGTGTGTGTGTGTGTGTGTGTGAGAGAGGGTGTGTGTGTGTGTGTGTGTGTGAGAGAGAGTGTGTGTGTATGTGACACGTGTGGTGTGTGTGTGTGAGTGTGTGTGTATGTGAGAGAGAGTGTGTGTGTGTGTGTGTGTGTGTGTGTGTGTGTCTGTGTGTGTGTATGTGAAAGAGTGTGTGTGTGTGTGTGTGTGTGTGTGTGTGTGTGACGAGTTCTTATTCAAGGCAGGCATGGTGAGATTGCAGCTAGGTGATGAGATCTAACCCTAACTCATCAAAGCAGCTCAGAAACATGACGACGCTGAACACTGATCTCTTTAAGGTAGAGTAATAGAAACTACCTGTTGAAGTTAATGGATTATAAACATCTCTAAGACACACAATCTCACGGCACCCCTGTGTTTGTGCACTCGGCACACGCCGGTCAGAATGTCACGCTGGTGTGTGAATGTGATTGATGGGTGTGAATGGAGATACTGAACCAGATTTGTTTACAGGAGCAAATAGTGTGTGTGTGTGTGTGTGTGTGTATATCCTTCAGGTCCCACAATTTGTTTGGTTTTCCAGTATTTTTCTGTATTTGAACCCTCTCAAAAAACCATGCATTAAGAGCCGGGGCGTGAAAACTTTTGAATTTGAAGCTCAGGGTAAATTGAACTTATTTTGTCTTCTCGGAAACATTTCAATGTCTTCTGTAGCTTCTGAAGGGCTGTACTAAATGAAGAAAAAATATGATATATAGGCAAAACAAGAAAAATATACACATCTTCATTCTGTTCAAAAGTGTCACGCCCGGCTCTTAATGCATGGTTTGTGCTTCTGGAGCATCAGAGAGTGTTTTAATCTTCTGTAATATCTGCGAAAGAGTCCCTCAGTCGTCCTTGGTGAGAAAATATGGATCTCTAAATCATACAGTCAATGTTGGAAAGGGTAAAAATACACACAAATGCTGTAAAACCAAAGAATTAGTATGAGCTGAAGATTCACAGACAGTTTAACTGTTCAGGACTCATGAACAACTATCACTAAACTAATAAACACAGCTGTGCATCATTCAGACAACAACACAGTGTTAACAAGGGGGTGAAAACTGTTGAAACTAAATTCAACAATTTCTTCTGTGGACTACATGTAAACATCTTTTATGTGAAATCTTATTCAGGTCAGAACTAAATAAACAATAGCATGCATTTTGTATGATCCCTCTTAATTGGCAACATAGTCAACATTTTGCATATTCTGCAAGGGGTATGTAAACTTTTGACTTCAACTATATATATAGGCTATATATATATATATATATATCATTAAGCATTAGTATAGTATGTATAATTATCGGTTTATAAAAACAGTTGAAGCTTGCATGTCTTTCATTCTGATATAAAGTGAATCTGATGTCAAGCTGGATTCTAGTTTCTATGGCAACAGGATGAAGGTGTTCTCTGAGACGGTGGCTGACCGCTGTGTGTCTCATCAACTCAGTCCTTAACATACAGTAACTGGAAATGTGTGTGTGTGTGTGTGTGTGTGTTTGTAGGCCCGACACACAGAAGGTTCCGTCCACTCCTCCTCCTCCTCCCCCTCCACCTCCGCCCCCCCCTCCCGAGCCGGTGGCCCCGCCGGAGCCCGAGGAGGAGATTCTGGGCTCTGATGACGAAGAGCAGGAGGATCCGGCTGACTACTGCAAAGGTACCGCACCCGTCTGTCTGTCTGTCTCTCCGTCTGTCTGTCTCTCCGTCTGTCTGTCCCTCCGTCTGTCTGTCTCTCCGTCTGTCTGTCTCTCCGTCTGTCTGTCTGTCTCTCCGTCTGTCTGTCTCTCCGTCTGTCTGTCTGTCTGTCTCTCCCTCCGTCTGTCTGTCTCTCCGTCTGTCTGTCCGTCTCTCTGTCTGTCCGTCTGTCTCTCCATCTGTCTGTCTCTCCGTCTGTCTGTCTCTCTGTCGTTCCGTCTGTCTGTCTCTCCGTCTGTCTGTCTCCGTCTGTCTGTCTCTCCGTCTGTCTGTCTGTCTCTCCGTCCGTCTGTCTGTCTCTCGTCTGTCTCTCCGTCTGTCTGTCTGTCTCTATCTCTGTCTGTCTGTCTGTCCGTCTGTCTGTCTCTCCGTCTGTCTGTCTGTCTCTCCGTCCGTCTGTCTGTCCTCTCTCTGTCTCTCCGTCTGTCTGTCTGTCTCTATCTCTGTCTGTCTGTCTGTCTGTCTCTCCGTCTGTCTGTCTGTCTCTCTGTCTGTCTGTCAGGAGAGCTTCCAGGCTTCTCTGTGTTGAGTAAACTCTGGACTGACCTGATATATGCCTCGTTCTTCACAGGTGCGTGAGTTTCCAGCCTCAAGTCATGTTTCTGTCATCACTGTTTAGTCTTGTAGTTTTAGTAGCAGAAATAGGTCTCAGTTTGTCGTCTTCTCCTCTTGAGTGGAAGTGCCTCTTGGTTATATTCACATTAATGACATAAACATACGACGGTAAAATATACAGTATAAGAATGTGAAAGAAACCTGTGCTGGAAAAGGAGGATTGAAACTCAACCAATGGAATCGAGTGTCAAAACAGAGTTGTAATAAATGTAAGTGCTGGTCTGAGGTCACCAGCCGTGAAGGAAACATTACCCCAGGTTCTCCCATTTCTACATGTACCCTCAGTTGACTGTATCGTGTTTCTCTCATGCTGCAGGAGGCTACCATCCGGTGAAGATCGGCAACCTGTTTAACGGCAGATACCATGTCATCCGCAAGCTGGGCTGGGGTCATTTCTCCACCGTCTGGCTGTGCTGGGACATTCAGTGAGTGACCGAGCCACCAGTGTGTGTGTGTGTGTGTGTGTGTGTGTGTGTGTGTGTGTGTGTTGTGTGTGTGTGTGTGTTACTCAGTGTGTGTGTGTGTGTTGTGTGTGTGTGTGTGCGTGTGTGTTATTTAATGCAAGTATAACCCGTGTGTGTGTTATTCAGTGTAAGTATAACCCGTGTGTGTTACTCAGTGCAAGTAGAACCCGTGTGTGTTACTCAGTGCAAGTAGAACCTGTGTGTGTTACTCAGTGCAAGTAGAACCTGTATGTTACTCAGTGCAAGTAGAACCCGTGTGTGTTACTCAGTGCAAGTAGAACCCGTGCGTGTTACTCAGTGCAAGTAGAACCCGTGTGTGTTACTCAGTGCAAGTAGAACCCGTGTGTGTTACTCAGTGCAAGTAGAACCTGTATGTTACTCAGTGCAAGTAGAACCCGTGTGTGTTACTCAGTGCAAGTATAACCCGTGTGTGTGTTACTCAGTGCAAGTAGAACCCGTGTGTGTGTTACTCAGTGCAAGTAGAACCTGTGTGTGTGTTACTCAGTGCAAGTAGAACCCGTGTGTGTGTTACTCAGTGCAAGTATAACCCGTGTGTGTTACTCAGTGCATGTAGAACCTGTGTGTGTTACTCAGTGCAAGTATAACCCGTGTGTGTGTTACTCAGTGCAAGTATAACCCGTGTGTGTGTTACTCAGTGCAAGTATAACCCGTGTGTGTGTTACTCAGTGCAAGTAGAACCCGTGTGTGTTACTCAGTGCAAGTAGAACCCGTGTGTGTTACTCAGTGCAAGTATAACCCGTGTGTGTTACTCAGTGCAAGTAGAACCCGTGTGTGTGTTACTCAGTGCAAGTAGAACCTGTGTGTGTGTGTTACTCAGTGCAAGTAGAACCCGTGTGTGTTACTCAGTGCAAGTATAACCCGTGTGTGTTACTCAGTGCAAGTATAATCCGTTTGTGTGTTACTCAGTGCAAGTATAACCCGTGTGTGTTACTCAGTGCAAGTAGAACCCGTGTGTGTGTGTTACTCAGTGCAAGTAGAACCTGTGTGTGCTACTCAGTGCAAGTAGAACCCGTGTGTGTGTGTTACTCAGTGCAAGTATAACCCGTGTGTGTTACTCAGTGCAAGTATAACCTGTGTGTGTTACTCAGTGCAAGTATAACTCGTGTGTGTTACTCAGTGCAAGTAGAACCCGTGTGTGTTACTCAGTGCAAGTATAACTCGTGTGTGTTACTCAGTGCAAGTAGAACCCGTGTGTGTTACTCAGTGCAAGTAGAACCCGTGTGTGTTACTCAGTGCAAGTATAACCCGTGTGTGTTACTCAGGGCAAGTAGAACCCGTGTGTGTTACTCAGTGCAAGTATAACCCGTGTGTGTGTTACTCAGTGCAAGTATAACCCGTGTGTGTTACTCAGTGCAAGTATAACCCATGTGTGTGTTACTCAGTGCAAGTATAACCCGTGTGTGTGTTACTCAGTGCAACTATAACCCGTGTGTGTTTATCAGTGCAAGTAGAACCCGTGTGTGTTTCTCAGTGCAAGTATAACCCGTGTGTGTTACTCAATGCAAGTATAACCCATGTGTGTGTTACTCAGTGCAAGTATAACCCGTGTGTGTTACTCAGTGCAAGTAGAACCCGTGTGTGTTACTCAGTGCAAGTAGAAACACACAGTGCAAGTAGAACCCGTGTGTGTTACTCAGTGCAAGTATAACCCGTGTGTGTTACTCAGTGCAAGTATAACCCGTGTGTTACTCAGTGCGAGTATAACCCGTGTGTGTTACTCAGTGCAAGTAGAACCCATGTGTGTGTTACTCAGTGCAAGTATAACCCGTGTGTGTGTTACTCAGTGCAACTATAACCCGTGTGTGTGTTACTCAGTGCAAGTAGAACCCGTGTGTTACTCAGTGCAAGTATAACCTATGTGTGTTACTCAGTGCAAGTATAACCCGTGTGTGTTACTCAGTGCAAGTATAACCCGTGTGTGTTACTCAGTGCAAGTATAACCCGTGTGTTACTCAGTGCGAGTATAACCCGTGTGTGTTACTCAGTGCAAGTAGAACCCGTGTGTGTGTTATTCAGTGTAAGTAGAACCCGTGTGTTACTCAGTGCAAGTATAACCCGTGTGTGTGTTACTCAGTGCAAGTATAACCCGTGTGTGTGTTACTCAGTGCAAGTATAACCCTGTGTGTGTTACTCAGTGCGAGTATAACCCTGTGTGTGTTACTCAGTGTGAGTATAACCTGTGTGTGTGAGTGTAACCTGTGTATTTGTGTGTGTGTTAACAGAGCAAAGAGTTTTGTTGCGATGAAGGTCGTAAAGAGTGCGCAGCACTACACAGAGACGGCACTGGACGAAATTAAATTACTGAGATGCGTGAGTATCTCCCACACACACATTGTTCATCAGGGGTTCTTGTTAAAAAATATTTATAATTTAACTTAGTTAAACCACGTCTCTGACACAGAATTACAGGCTATTTCCACTCTTGTGCTTTTAATATCGGTCCACTGCCTCACAAACACAGCTGAGGTCTTTATACACAGGCAGCATCTGAAAGCTCACTGTTCCCTCACTGTGCTATCAGACAGTGCCTCACGAAACTGATTACAGACGGCTTTGGACGCAGCATAACGGTCTAGAAATGGTCTATAACAAAACCAATATTAGATGAGCCAATATTAGATGAGCCAATATTAGATGAATACTCATTTCTGGCTAGAAATCAAATGAAAAGTGGAAACATTTGGTCAAAATAATTTACATTTAGTCATTTAGCAGACACTTTTATCCAAAGCGACTTACAAACGAGGAGAGCGTTTTGGATTATTGCAACGCTTTGTACCTGTGTATGAGTCTCTCACCTGCAGAGAGGGAGTTTGAAGTTAATATTAGGCATTTCACAGGTTTAGCTATTGAGACAATATTTCACTTGACTTCATAATGTAGAGACTGGTTTTATCTATATGATATACTAAATCATAATAATAATAAATAAAAAGTAATAAACCATTCTTATGGGTATATTTGCTCTTGATCTGTGCTTACATGGAGGTGCAATAATTATGACTAAGTGGAAAAAGTTCTCAAATATAATCCTGATTATACATGTTGAGCAAAACATGCGTTGTACACACACCTGTCTCTCTCTCTTCGTCTGTCTCTCAGGTGCGTGAGACTGATCCTGATGATCCTAATAAGGACATGGTTGTTCAACTCATAGACGACTTCAAGATCTCAGGGGTGAATGGGATTCGTATCCTCACAGCCTGTGTGTGTGTGTGTGTGTGTGTGTGTGTGTGTGTGGTGTGTGTGTGTAGTGTGTGTGTGTGTGTGTCTGTGTGTGTGTGGTGTCTGTGTGTGTGTGTGTGTGTGTGTGTGTGTGTGTGTGGTGTGTGTGTGTGTGTGTCTGTGTGTGTGTGTGTGAGTGTGTGTGTGGTGTTGTCTGTGTGTGTTGTGTGTGTGTGAGTGTGTTGTGTGTGTGTGTGTGTGTGTGTGTGTGTGTGTGTGTGTGTGTGTGTGTGTGTGTGTGTCTGTGTGTGTGTGAGTGTGTGAGTGTGTGTGTGTGTGTGTGTGTGTGATGTGTGTGTGCGTATAAGTCAGTGGTTTTCTTTAACTCTGGTTCTCAGATGTGTGTATGGTGTTTGAAGTTCTTGGTCATCATTTGCTCAAGTGGATCATCAAGTCTAATTATCAGGGTTTACCGTTACCCTGTGTCAAGAGCATCATTAGACAGGTAATCACGCACACGTCCCGAATCCGTAAACGCAGACAGCATCAGCATGTATTTGATGTTTCGTATTCCGCTGTCTGGAGATGCTTTGAACCAATGAGATTTCCCTGTGGGCGGAGCTACAAGAATCGGAATGCCCTGTTAGCCACGTCCCACTTTAGAGGCTGTGTCCTGCGAAGGTCACGGAGGTCGATCTGGACGTCCTTAAATGGGACGGTGTTATCTATGGAGGATTGCTGTGAGAGCTGCGGCATGGAAGTTTGTACCGGACTGTATTAAAAGAGATATTGAAAACAAAGCAGGCGTCACAGCCTGTCTAAATATGTTCACTTTAATCCATTTATTTAATCAAGTACCTTTTTTGTGTTGTGCTTTATACAGTGCAGGTTGTTTCAGCTTTACAGTGATAAATAGGAAAATAGTGATTCAGTGACGCAAGCAGTTCTGAATCTGCAGCTCTAAAAAGACAATAGTAAATCATTCAGTTGAAATCAGTTCACTTGTTGATTCAGTGTAATTCCATCAATTATGGGATGAGTTGAAGTCATCTATAAAGCAGCTCTATCAACATTTGGGCTGCTTTTGTAAGGTTAGATATCCGATTAAGCTGAAACCCAATACTTGTATTTAAAAGTGCATTCTTGCATTTTCTCTCTCAAAAATAAAATCCTGTCATCATTGGCGCGCTGTGAATCTTGGAATAGTCCGGGCTGCGATCGATCCATCTGTTCTGGAAAAGAAGGATGCTTTACAAGACCATATTTGAAGCGGCTGTGATGCAGTCTCTGAATTGGGACGCAGTAACAGTTAGTTCAGACCTACCAACTTGTGTGCATTTTGACCAAAGTGCACTGGTAGGCTTTGTCACTTTAAACTACGCAGAAACCTGGTGACGACTCTGTCAGTACCCAAGACACAGCAAAAGATGAAGAGTTCAAACAATCAGAGCGATTGGCCTTTGGCCATATTTGGGATTTCCTGGCGCGCCACACCAAATAATATCCAATCCTTAAAAACAATCCTTCTTTCAAATGAAACTTGAAGAAGATATATGATAATCCATGTTTTTCTACACTGTACTGATATACTGGAGTCTTTTTACAATAGCATTTGATATAGCAAATTAACCCCACCCCCTCCCCCCGAACATTTATGGTACTCAAAACAATGCCCATGCTTAAGTTGATTACGGTTCTCCTAACCACACAATACTACGTTTGGCATTTTCAGAGTGAAATCATCATTTTATTTCCACGATGAATTGATGAAGTGTGTTCTAGACTCACTCAATGTTTGTGGTTTGGCTGCAGGTTCTCCAGGGCCTTGATTACCTTCACAGTAAGTGTAAGATCATCCACACGGACATCAAACCGGAGAACATCCTCATGTGTGTGGACGACGCTTTCGTGCGCAGAATGGCGGTGGAGGCCACCGAGTGGCAGAAAGCCGGAGCGCCGCCGCCGTCTGGATCCGCTGGTATGCTGTCCTTTTGGTTCGTGAATGATGATCAGTACGCTTGTTGATGATGTTCTGACGGTGTTTCTCTGTGTTTGTACGCAGTCAGCACGGCTCCTCAACTCCAACAGGTCAGTGACGCCGTCACTCTCAGCTGTTTTACTGAAGACAAATAACCGCCGCCTTCAACATATTAAAAACTCTAGTTTGCTGTATAGTTGTACAACTGTTGTAGCTGCGCTGGATAGTGACTCCGCCGAGCAAACAATCAGAATTGAAGTAAGAGTGCATGAAACGTGTTTGTCTGACTTGTCTCCTGTGGTTTGGTGCCTCCTGCAGGTGGGGAAGATCTCCAAAAATAAAAAGAAGAAACTAAAGAAGAAGCAGAGGCGGCAGGCGGAGCTGCTGGAGAGACGCATGCTGGAGATCGAAGCTCTGGAGCGAGAGGCGGAGAAGCAGAGATCCGGCGGAGCATCAGACGCCACACACGGTCCCAGCCTGGCGCTGGCGGACAGCGAGGATGATGAAGAGGATGATGAAGATGCAGATGAGGACGAGGAAGGAGAGAAGGAGCGGCCCACCAGACTCACCAACCACACATGTGAGTTCATCGTTTATAAAAACAAATCCTGCTTCCCTAGACCAAAGCTCTTCTTTTTAATATCGTTTCCCTGTGAGATCATGTATGGCGCTGTTGCTCCCTTTACAGACCCTTGTTTAAATGGTAGATCATTTGATCCTAAAGCAGGATCATTCACATAAACACTACTCTGTCTCCAGCGTTCACATTTGTGGCCAAGGATTTCTCCTCACGTGCAGATGAAGATGGCTTAGTCACTGTCAGTGTGTAGTACTAGTTTATAATGGATAAATTGCTAGTGATGATCAGACGAACGGATTCTCTGGTAAGGGTTAGGCCTGCTGGCTGTCTAAAACGTTTCCTCATAGATATGTCTCTCTCTCAGGTGCGGAGCCGGAGCCGGATCAGCAGAACACAGAGAAGAACGAGGAAGGTTGTGACATCCTTCCCACTGCTGACTGTCCGGCTGAAGAAGAGTCACACACACGCACACACACTCCACCCGAGCGACAGGACACTCCTGAGAAAGCAGACGAGTGTGAAAACTCAAAAGAACAAGAGCAGGATGGAAATGAAGACGTGAGAGAGAAGAAGAAGAAGAAGAAGAAGAGGAGGATAAAACAGTGGAAGAGGAAACGGAAGCCACACCCTCACAGAGCGCCGAGCGCGAGACACACGAGTGTCCAAACGAGGAAGAACCAGATCAAGTGACAATAGAGAGACAAGAAGACGAGGAGGAGGAGGAGGAGGAGGAGGAGGAAGATGATGACGAAGAGGAGGAGGATGAAAGCCAGGAACCATCCAGCAAGGACCACAACGACGCCTGTAGAACGAACGGACACGTGATCATATGCGCGCAGGAGCATTTGTCCTCGCCCCTGCGCTGCCCTCTGGTGGAGTCTGAGATCAGCACGACTGACCGCGACGCTTCCGACACCTCGTACGAACTTTTCAACGGAGAGACGGTGCTGACGAACGGAGCGCGGCACCGCGGTACCACGCCACGCTTCCCCGAGCTTCCTCTGGATCACGAGCCAGACGACTGCGAGCGCGACGAGGCCCAGGCGCTCAACAGCGACCGCAGCCGAACGGTGTCGTCGTCCAGCACCGGAGACACGCCCAAAGGTCAAACACACTTCATACATGCATGCATACACGCCTGCCGTTTCCTTGAGCGGGTTAATACGCTCTGTGTGTGTCTGCAGTGAGGGTCAGAGCGGCCGATCTGCTGGTGAATCCTCTGGATCCCAGGAACGCAGACGTTCTGAGAGTCAAAATCGCTGATCTGGGCAATGCATGCTGGGTGGTAAGATGTCCTGCAGAACACTTTGACTGTATATACCTGTGTAAGCCTGGACGTGAGCTGTGTGATCAATGCGTTTCCAGCACAAGCACTTCACGGAGGACATCCAGACGCGGCAGTACCGCTCCGTCGAGGTGCTGATCGGAGCCGGATACAACACACCTGCTGATATATGGAGCACGGCGTGCATGGTGAGCATCCGACCGTCACGTGTCTGTCTGTCTGTCACCGAGTCTGATAAAGTCTGTCTGTCGTCCGCAGGCGTTTGAGCTGGCCACTGGGGACTATCTGTTTGAGCCGCACTCCGGTGAAGACTACTCCCGTGATGAAGGTACGCTTCCTAATGCTCACAATGGTGTAGAGCTCATACTGCACACCGTAAACCGCTCTCTTCAACATTTGCAAAAAAAAAAGACTAGGGGCTTGAGACAACGATCAATTATACAGTTCATATTCAGATTCAAGTGTTTCAGAACTACACACGCAACATGACGAGATCATGCTTAAAGAAACGACACGTGTGCAGTACGCTAATATGCCATTCTGAACACATCCGCTTCTGTCATCTTGATTCTGTCCTTCGCTGTCACTCAGGATGAAGCTGAAAGCGTTCAGATCGTGTCTTTAGCTGATGCTCTTTCTGATCCCTTCCTCTGTATTTCCCCGTCTCGCTTCCCTCTTCCTCTCTCTCTCTCCTGTAGATCATATAGCTCACATCATAGAGCTTCTTGGCTGCATTCCTCGACACTTTGCTCTTTCTGGAAAATATTCCCGGGAATTCTTCAACCGGAGAGGTAGTGTTAGAGACGGAGGGAGGATGGACGCGAGCGCTGGCGCACACACACATGCGGCTTGATGTTAGATGGGTCATGAATTGCATTTACATTTCTTTACATTGGGCATCATCTCTCTAAGAAATGGCTGCAATCGTCAAAATGCCTGTAGGTTTCAATGGAAGATATTGAAAAAACGCCATGTAATTAAGAATTAAGACACAAACATGCTGTAAGCTCGTTTCTTAGAGATGCAGTTTGTGCCGAGGCATGAAACATGCAGCGTGTTTTTATTTTGTAGAATAACTAAAATACTTTTGATTTTCCATTTCATGACCTCTTTAATGACAGTCGGTCCTGCAGGTCTAATCTGAATCGGGCTGGTTTCACCCGAACATCAGACCTGTGTGTGTGTGTGTGTGTGTGTGTGTGTGTGAGCGTCCGTCCTCCTGCACCGCTGCATGAATAACTCATGTTGTGTGTGTGTGTGTGTGTGTGTGTGTGTGTGTGTGTGTGTGTGTGTGTGTGTGTGTGTGTGTGTTCGGGGGTCAGACCACATCGCTCTCATTATGGAGTTACTGGGAAAAATCCCCCGCAAGATCATCGCAGCTGGAAAATACAGCCGTGAGTTCTTCTCAAAGAAAGGTAACACTGACAGTCTGCCGGTGAGGACCTTGTCAAACGGTTCGGCTCCGAGGTCTCGCCTATCATTCATCGACCTCAAATCTGACACGATTAAGCCACAGAAACACGACTGATATCATCCAGTCACCATGATTCACTCTCCCTCGTTAGCTGGTTCTTTAGGTCAGTAACATGAACATCTAATGAGCATCTGTAATCAAGTTTACATCCAGTTTTTGCTATCGACTATGAGAATATGCGTTAAAAAAACGTTGCAAAATTTGCCAGTTTCCATCCAACTAGTCTTTTACTGATAAAATGGTGTGCGTTATGACGTCATCCCTAAAACAAAACTAATTGTGGTGGTGTATTGTAAAAAAAAACTGCCCTTGAGCTCTTTTCCATACATAATTTATCCTATTGAGTAAATTATAGGCGGCTAGTTCTTCATCCATTTGAGACAAAACAGCCTATTATTAAATTGTATAGCTCTACATAAAATTGTTTTTATTAAGTGTCATGAGTTGTTTTTTGTACTTTGTTATAGACTATTAGACAGATAGGCTACTTGATAATCAAGCAATAATCATAAACAGGTGCAGTTGTGGTGTGGGCGGGTCTTACAGTGATAATGTGGGCGGGTCTTACAGTAATGGTGTGGGAGGGTCTTACAGTGATTGTGTGTCTTGCACTAATAGTGTGGGCGGGTCTTACAGTAATGGTGTGGGCGGGTCTTACAGTGATTGTATGTCTTGCACTAATAGTGTGGGAGGGTCTTACAGTGATTGTATGACTTGCACTAATAATGTGGGCGGGTCTTACAGTAATGGTGTGGGCGGGTCTTACAGTGATTGTATGTCTTGCACTAATAGTGAGGGCGGGTCTTACAGTAATGGTGTGGGCGGGTCTTACAGTAATGGTGTGGGCAGGTCTTACAGTAATAGTGTGGGCGGGTCTTACAGTAATGGTGTGGGCGGGTCTTACAGTAATGGTGTGGGCGGGTCTTACAGTAATAGTGTGGGCGGGTCTTACAGTAATGGTGTGGACGGGTCTTACAGTAATAGTGTGGGCAGGTCTTACAGTAATGGTGTGGGCGGGTCTTACAGTGATTGTATGTCTTGCATTAATAGTGTGGGCGGGTCTTACAGTGATTGTATGTCTTGCATTAATAGTGTGGGCGGGTCTTACAGTGATTGTATGTCTTGCACTAATAGTGTGGACGGGTCTTACAGTAATAGTGTGGGCGGGTCTTACAGTAATGGTGTGGGCGGGTCTTACAGTGATTGTATGTCTTGCATTAATAGTGTGGGCGGGTCTTACAGTGATTGAATGTCTTGCACTAATAGTGTGGGCTGGTCTTACAGAATTGGTGTGGGCGGGTCTTACAGTAATAGTGTGGGCGGGTCTTACAGTGATAATGTGGGCAGGTTTTACAGTGATATTGTGGGCGGGTCTTACAGTAACGGTGTGGGCGGGTCTTACAGTTACGGTGTAGGCGGGTCTTACAGTAATGGTGTGGGAGGGTCTTGCACTAATAGTGTGGGCGGGTCTTACAGTGATTGTATGTCTTGCACTAATAGGGCAGGTTTTTTATTAAGTGTCATGAGTTGTTTTTTGTACTTTGTTATAGACTATTAGACAGATAGGCTACTTGATAATCAAGCAATAATCATAAACAGGTGCAGTTGTGGTGTGGGCGGGTCTTACAGTGATAATGTGGGCGGGTCTTACAGTAATGGTGTGGGAGGGTCTTACAGTGATTGTGTGTCTTGCACTAATAGTGTGGGCGGGTCTTACAGTGATTGTATGTCTTGCACTAATAGTGTGGGAGGGTCTTACAGTGATTGTATGACTTGCACTAATAATGTGGGCGGGTCTTACAGTAATGGTGTGGGCGGGTCTTACAGTGATTGTATGTCTTGCACTAATAGTGAGGGTGGGTCTTACAGTAATGGTGTGGGCGGGTCTTACAGTAATGGTGTGGGCGGGTCTTACAGTAATGGTGTGGGCAGGTCTTACAGTAATAGTGTGTGCGGGTCTTACAGTAATGGTGTGGGCGGGTCTTACAGTAATGGTGTGGGCGGGTCTTACAGTAATAGTGTGGGCGGGTCTTACAGTAATGGTGTGGACGGGTCTTACAGTGATTGTATGTCTTGCATTAATAGTGTGGGCGGGTCTTACAGTGATTGTATGTCTTGCATTAATAGTGTGGGCGGGTCTTACAGTGATTGTATGTCTTGCACTAATAGTGTGGACGGGTCTTACAGTAATAGTGTGGGCGGGTCTTACAGTAATGGTGTGGGCGGGTCTTACAGTGATTGTATGTCTTGCATTAATAGTGTGGACGGGTCTTACAGTAATAGTGTGGGCAGGTCTTACAGTAATGGTGTGGGCGGGTCTTACAGTGATTGTATGTCTTGCATTAATAGTGTGGGCGGGTCTTACAGTGATTGTATGTCTTGCATTAATAGTGTGGGCGGGTCTTACAGTGATTGTATGTCTTGCACTAATAGTGTGGACGGGTCTTACAGTAATAGTGTGGGCAGGTCTTACAGTAATGGTGTGGGCGGGTCTTACAGTGATTGTATGTCTTGCATTAATAGTGTGGGCGGGTCTTACAGTGATTGTATGTCTTGCATTAATAGTGTGGGCGGGTCTTACAGTGATTGTATGTCTTGCATTAATAGTGTGGGCGGGTCTTACAGTGATTGTATGTCTTGCATTAATAGTGTGGGCGGGTCTTACAGTGATTGTATGTCTTGCACTAATAGTGTGGACGGGTCTTACAGTAATAGTGTGGGCGGGTCTTACAGTAATGGTGTGGGCGGGTCTTACAGTGATTGTATGTCTTGCACTAATAGTGTGGGCGGGTCTTACAGAATTGGTGTGGGCGGGTCTTACAGTAATAGTGTGGGCGGTCTTACAGTGATAATGTGGGCAGGTTTTACAGTGATATTGTGGGCGGGTCTTACAGTAACGGTGTGGGCGGGTCTTACAGTTACGGTGTAGGCGGGTCTTACAGTAATGGTGTGGGAGGGTCTTGCACTAATAGTGTGGGCAGGTCTTACAGTAATAGTGTGGGCGGGTCTTACAGTTACGGTGTGGGCGGGTCTTACAGTAATGGTGTGGGAGGGTCTTACAGTAATAGTGTGGGCGGGTCTTACAGTGATATTGTGGGCGGGTCTTACAGTAACGGTGTGGGCGGGTCTTACAGTAACGGTGTGGGCGGGTCTTACAGTGATAATGTGCAGCAGCAGCTGATCCGGGGTGTCTCTCTGCAGGTGAGCTGAGGCACATCACCAAGCTCAAGCCCTGGACTCTGTTTGACGTGCTGTTGGAGAAATACGGCTGGCCGGCCGAGGATGCCGGTCACTTCACACACTTCCTGCTGCCCATGCTGGAGATGGTGCCGGAGAAACGGGCCTCCGCCTCAGAATGCCTCAACCACCCGTGGCTGAACTCGTAGCACTTTGGTCCTTCAGACTCATCGACCCCTGCGGCCCCGTCCAGAACAGCAGCTGCCGTCATCAGAGAGAAAGAGCCAGAGAGAGGAGGCGTCAGAGGGGCGAGGGCGGGCTTCAGCGCGCACACACACACACACACAAGCCTCATTCAACTGAACTGACACATTTTACACAACGAAAACAGACAGAGATCATTTCACTTTATCTGACAGATATTCTATTCCTTTATTTGATTCTTTCTCATTATATTTTAATTTGAAGAAACGGGAGAGTGGATCAGTGGCAGCATGTACTCACCACTGTGTGTGAGTCTGTGTGAGTGTGTGTGTGTTTGTGTGTGAGAGTATGTGACTAAGTGTGTGTGTGTGTGAGTGTGTGTGTGTGTGTGTGTCTGTGTGTGTGTGCGTGTGTGTCTGTGTGTGTCTGTCTGTCTGTGTGTGTGTGTGTGTGTGTGTGTGAGTGTGTGTCTGTCTGTCTGCGTGTGTGTGTGTGTGTGTGTCTGTCTGTCTGTCTGTGTGTGTGTGTGTGTGTGTCTGTGTGTCTGCGTGTGTGTGTGTCTGTGTGTGTGTGTGTGTGTGTGAGTGTGTGTGTCTGTCTGCGTGTCTGTGAGTGCGTGTCTGTCTGTCTGCGTGTGTGTGTGTGAGAGTGTGTGTCTGTGTCTGTCTGTCTGTGTGTGTGTGTGTGTGTGAGCAACACAAACTGCTAGTTGATGTTTATGACAGGAAGCCCACCTGAGTCTACATGAAGCCCCGCCTCTTTCGCCAATCAGATTTTGCAATGGAGCTGTTTACAAACCTCATATCTCTCTCTCTCTCTCTCACACACACACACACTGCCCTGGGAAACATGACTCCAGAAGACAAAGAGACGCTTGGGTTTGTGTAGCACAAACGGACGGACGTTGGTGCCGTGACTGTTCCCCGTCTGGATTAATGATTTGATTCCTGATTGTGCGGCGGCGCTCGGGGGGGTGGGGGGGGGGGGTCTGTACTCGTGTTCAGGGAAACGTACCGATGTACAGAGATCCAGCGAACTGTCCAAAAACTCGCAACTGCTTGAGCGCAAGGTCTCCGTGGCCTCGCGCTGCAACATCTTCATCTTCATCATCGTCACAGTTACTCCAGTTGCCTATTTTCGCAATAAAAATAGATGGTGAAATATTTTTTAAATATTTAAATTAATTTAAAAGCAAAGCAGTTCTCTGGTGTTGTGACCGTGACAGAGTTTAGTGGTACTACGGTGATTTGTGTTTCGTCTATTCTGGGTTTTATTCATGACATTGACTCGTGCTACTCCGTGAGGACTCGTCAAAGTGAAGATTTCTGCAATAATAGCGATTACGACGATGAACTCCTGCACCTGATGTGTCTCACGCGGACGGTTCTTCCCAGCTCCACTACTGTTTTTCATCCACAGATTTAATAAAATTGTAAATTAATGGATCACGTTGCACGCGAGGTCATTTATCACCAGCCTCGCTTTCAGGAGACGGTTGATATCAGAGCCATATAGAGAGAGAGTTGCGACAACTCCATTCACTCCAATGGAACGTTTTTTTTACAGCAATGGCGGCTCGTGGAGCCTCTCAAAAGTTCCCGGAAGTAGCAGCAAACACATGCAGCGCCATAGAGATGCAGCAGAACAAACCGTTTGCGACGCACTTTTAAAAGGTTAGATGTTTAAAAAAATATTGTATATTATCAGTACATTTGAATAAAAGTAACTTGTACTTTAAAACCTCCTAATAGATTATTACTCATTAAATTAGTAGATTTAAGAGATGTTATCAGATAACTAACAGATTAGTCTAATACATTTATTAGAATTGTATTCATTGTATTCATTAATTGCTGTAAATAGTTAATTGCATTTATTTGAATAAAAATACAAAAAAGTAATATTGTAATATATTATTATTTAAAATAACTGTTTTCCATTTTAAAATGGCATTTATTCCTGTGATGCAAAGCTGAATTTTCAGCATCATTACTTTTGAACGGCAGTGTACATGTTTATATGAGTACAAAACAGATGCTTAAGTTGTTTTAAACCTAAATATATTGTGTATATGAATAAGTATTGTAAGATATACACATTAAATATATAATACACTAAGTAATTATATTACTATATATAATTGTAAGAATTGTAAACAATAAGCTTCATTTTCATTGTTTCATTCACAGTTCATTGACCCATTGTGCGGTGCGAGCTGACAATCACCTGTCACCAGCCTGTCTCTGTACTATCTGAAAGTCATAAATATGACATTAGTTACCATGAGATTAGTGAAAACAATGAATATAACGTAACATGAAAAGGGAACAGCAACCTGTCTTTATACAAGTTAGAATATACTTGAAATAAGTTAAGGCAAATAACGGTAATCGAACACTAATCCTCAAATATTAGCTGATTTAAATACTTTAAAAACAACATCGCTGTAACTACATACTCAAGTTACATACATATGTCGGTGTGTTATATAAATATATAAAATAAATGCATTTATTGCCTACTAATTACCAAAAATCGCAGTTCTGTCACTCTATTCTTACAGTTTGAATTGCCCGCCAAAGCACTTCCTGGAACTATCTGAAGTCTACGTGAATCACGTGACGACCAAGCATTCTGAACTTCCGTTGTCGCAACTCTATCTCTATATGGCTCTGGTTGATATGTAGTCGCTAAATGACGTCACGACGCAAAATTGTGTCATTAAACACATTACATTTTTTTTGAAAACTTACACATATTTGAACAATTAATTTT
Source organism: Schizopygopsis pylzovi (assembly GCA_027422435.1). NCBI lineage: Eukaryota > Metazoa > Chordata > Actinopteri > Cypriniformes > Cyprinidae > Schizopygopsis > Schizopygopsis pylzovi. The sequence continues at coordinate 322,231 of CM049837.1, read as the reverse complement.
TTTTATCAGCTAGTAGCCTAAACTATATTTTCTGCAAGTTTGTCACCATCCCAGTCGCCTTAACGTTATATAAATATACACGGATCTGTATTCAGAATAACTACAGAGCATAACACGTAATTAAAAACATTATTGGTGTAATGCGGTGACTGGACTTCTATAATAACACGCTTCTTCAGCGAGTGTCCATTATAACACTGAGAGTGTTAGCGCGCGCGCGCGCACGGTTTGTGTATCTGTCTGCACTCGCGCGCGTCTCATAATGTAAGTTATGATTCATGTGTAACACTGACTGTAATCGTCTGTACCTCCATTAGAATCGTTATCCATCAACACTTCCCTGGTAAGATACTGTTAGCTTTATTCAGCCCATACAGACTCATGTGATGACTCGTTCCGGGTCTTCTTACTGAATCGGTTGAACCAGTTCACTGAATCGTTTGAAACGGTTCGCGTCTCTAAGCACTAACCCACAAATACTGAAGTTATTCGCTTGTTATAACGTGCCTGACCCCCCCGTTATATTTATATCGCGTCTGATTTGAGCGCCGGTGATCTGATGATACTGCGCATGCGTGATACGTCTGAACCGAACTAGTTCTTTTGGACCACTGATTCTGTGCTAAAGCTGTAAACCGAGGACCTGAATGAGGGCGAAACATTACAAATAAATCACGATAGATTATGTATAGTAAGTGGATTATAGTTTCTGCCTAATTTATTCACTCAAGACTTAAATCCTCGTATGCACATGATATTTGGGTGCTTGCAAAACTTGATTATGATGCTTTAACTGACTGAAGTTATGATTACTGACTCTATATAGTTGAATGTGTATTTTCATCCCGTCCGGGACCATAGATTATATCATTATCGCCAGTGTTGCCAACTCATTTCCAGAGAAAGCTGCTAAAGGGAGGTCGATTTGTTGCTAAATGAGGCTGTGATGTCATATTCATAATTCACTTTTTTAGTTTTAGTCAGTGTGTATTGTGTTTGGATATACAAAGTTACAAATCTCAAAGTCCGATAGTTCGTCTTCAAGAACTACAACAAACAGCTCGTTTGGACTACAAAAAATATTTCCTGTATTTGTGACATCACAAAGATTAAACCCGCCTACTGTCATTCGACTGTGGGGGGGGGGGGGGGGGGGGGGCGCTTGAGCACTGCACAATTCAAACCGTAACCCCGGTGCGGGTGTTTATATATCACTGTATTTCTGAAGGAGTGTTTCCAGATAATTATGGACTATGCACAAGAGATTTATTCATAGGAATATTGTAGAGAGCCTTATTCAAATATCACTAATTAAACAAGTATATGTTCAGCTAGAGCACATTAAATTAAGGACCATTATTTTTAAATCAGCAAGTTATGAGCAACCGTATGATTTGAAGGCCCTGACATTAATATCTCATATTTGCATTAACGACATATTTTAAACGGCATGAATGAAATCAAACGTCACAATTAGTCTGTGAGTGTTAATACTGAGAAATAAAGACTTCACAACATTTGCTGTTTTTCCCAGGTTTTATTAAAAGAGATATATTACAGATGTCTAGATGCCGCGGGGGGGTCGTGGAGTCCATGCTGACCGGAAGCGGAGAGACCTGAAGATTGAGAGAGAAACACGGTTAGAGAGAGAACCAATCGAGCTTAAGATCATGTGATCAATAATTCACTCCGAAGGAGAGCGTCTCATTGCTAGCTCAGCCGTTACACTAGCAGCGCAACACAAAACAAGTGTGTGAGAAAGATTCAGGGTTTGTGAGGAACAGATCCAGCAAACACGGGAAAGTCTTTCACTTCCTCTTCCTGTCGTATCAATGACCTGGAGACAGTTACTCCACAGTCACTTTCGACACAGGTTCATCACACACACACGCTCACACACACACACACACTGTCTCACACACACACTCTCTCCACACACACACACACAACTGAACCACTCACCAGAAGCTTGAGCATCTCCATGTCGGTGTTGACCTCAATGACCTCCTGATCCAGAGCTGAGACCTGCAGACACAACATCATCATCATCATCACCCTCACCATCATCTTCATCACCCTCATCACCATCTTCATCACTCTTCTCACAATCATCATCACCATCATCACAGTCCGAGGTCAAACACATCTAAACGTCACATGCACTCCTCTCAATCATCAGAACTGAATACACTTTAAAGGTCCCATATTAACCCCTCTCTTGAGTTTTATTTCAGGTGTTGATGTGCTTAGGAATATATATCAGTGCTATAAGTATCAAAAACCATCTCAGTATATTTGTACAGCTCTTCTCTCAGCTCTGCTGAAAACAGCTGGATTCGCCCCGTCTCATTAATATTCATGATCCGCTTGTCTGATTGGCCTGTTGTTTTCTGAGTGACGCACGGCTAGGCCAATCACAGGTAACTAGGGTTATGCAGGGCCGATGTCACAATCACATCACAGCGCTAGCTGCAGAACAAAGAGAAACCGGCGCAGATTCAGCGACACAAGGAGCGTAAAACATCATCTTTACTGTGGACTGACTGTTTTGAAACGTATACGGTAGTTACACGGCCCCTAGACCTCTGTTATCATGAAAAAAGAGCAGGACATTTCAGTTTCGATGATATGGGACCTTTAAGTGTGTGAGAAAGATTCAGGGTTTGTGAGGAACAGATCCAGCAAACACGGGAAAGTCTTTCACTTCCTCTTCCTGTCGTATCAATGACCTGGAGACAGTTACTCCACAGTCACTTTCGACACAGGTTCATCACACACACGCTCACACACGCACACGCTCACACACACATCTCTCTCACCACACACACACACACGCACGACCACACACATAAAGCACTCACTCTCTTCACACTCACAGACACCCTGATCACAACTGAACGCAAACACACACTCATCATCATCATCACAGATCATCATCACCATCATCACAGTCCGAGGCAAACACATCTAAAGTCACAGACTCCTCTCAATCTCACACTGACACACACTTTAAGTCTCATATTCAACCCTCTCTGAGCTTTTATTTCAGGTGTGCAGGCTTAGGAATATCATACAGGCTATACTACCACACACCATCTCATCACATGACGCTCTTCTCTCAGCTCAGCTGAAAACAGCGGATTCACCACCGTACTCATTAAACAGTCACTTGTCTGTTGGCCTGTGTTTCTATGACCACGGCTAGCCAATCACAGGTCTAGGTTATCAGCACGATGCACATCCATCCTCTGCTACTGCAGAACAAAGAGCAACACACGCTCAGATTCAGCGACACAAGGAGCGTAAAACATCACTTTACTGGGACTGACTGAAACTACGGAGCTTCACTCCTCCTGCACTCTGATGGAGCAGTGACTTCATCAGTTTCGATGACGTATGCGGACCTAACATCGTCACTCACAGAATCAGGGTTGCGAGGACACTACACACAACACGTGAACCAGTCTTTACTCCTCTTCCGCTATCAAGACCAACAGACCACGTCCACAGATCACTTTCACACAGGTTCATCACACACACACACACCACTACACACACACACACGTCCATCAAGTCTCTCTCTTCTCGTTACAAAACCACCACACACTAAACATCCTCTCTCACACATCTCTCACACAGCAGCAGCACTCTACCATGCACCACACCACACAACATGACTCTCTCTCTCACACACACACACTCTCTCTCTCTCACACCACTCACTCACACACACTCTCACAATACCACACACCATCACATCACACGCACTGTCTTCTACTCTCTCCACGTCACAAACACACACACTGCACTCACTCACACACCACTGTCTCTCTCTCTCTCTCTCTCTACACACACACAGACGCTCTCATCTACTAAACATCAGTTCTCTGCTGCTCTCACTCACAGGGCGTGACACTACACACACACGTCCATCTTACTCACACAAGACACAACACACCTCGGTCAAGTGTCTCCTTTCTATCATTGATGACATTGATTATCATGTTCACGTACCTGTCTCGAAAACATGTATTGATAGAATGCAGTCTGCGGACACTAATAACACACTAAACATGTTTAACTAATATTTCAGCAAGCACACTCGGATCAGAAATTCTAATTATTTCATGAAAAACCATTGTGAAGATATTTTAAGATTTCCTCCGTATATTCAAAATTAGCTTATTGATTAAGTAATATGAATCAAGAATTCATTTAACAAGTTTCAGTAAGGTGTGTCAATATTCAGAGTTTTTGCACCCTCAGATTCCAGATTCTCAAATATTGTCCAAACCATCCATCAATGGAAATATTATTAAATCTCCCATCCAATTATTGTTGCTATTTAAAAATGAAACAAAGCCTCAATTGTTAATTTATCACTAAATACAATCAATAAACATAGTTTTGCTGCTTTAATGTGGCGTGAGATATTCATAACGTCACATTTACTTCCAGAAGGACATAAATTACCTGTCCAAGTGTTTTCCTAATATTTAACATTGATTATATCTTCACGTAACCTGTCCTTCGATATTTAATGTTTGAATAAATCAGTCTCGACAGCAAGTTATTACAGCTACTGTTTAAATATTTCAGCAAGACATCGGAGCAGAAACTAATTGAGTTTATGTGAAAACTGCCTTGTGTGTAATTTAAGCGCTCCGTTTTAATTAGCGTATTATTAAGTTAGAATCAGATCATTTCCACAGTTTCAGTACAAGTGTGTGAGAAAGATTCAGGGTTTGTGAGGAACTGATCCAGCAAACACGGGAAAGTCTTTCACTTCCTCTTCCTGTCGTATCAATGACCTGGAGACAGTTACTCCACAGTCACTTTCGACACAGGTTCATCACACACACGCACACACACACACACACACACCACACCTCACACACACACATTGTCTCACACACACACACACACACGCAACTGAACCACTCACCAGAAGCTTGAGCATCTCCTTCATGTCGGTGTTGACCTCAATGACCTCCTGATCCAGAGCTGAGACCTGCAGAGACACAACATCATCATCATCATCACAATCATCATCACCATCATCACAGTCCGAGGTCACCCACACCCACATCTACACACGTCACATGCACTCCTCCTCACATCATCAGACACCTGACATCACACTTTACAAGGTCCCATATTACACCCCTCTCTTGAGTTTTATTTCAGGCTTGATGTGCTTAGGACACCTATATATCAGTGCTATACAGTACCTCAAAAACCATCTCAGTATATTTGTACCAGCTCTTCTCTCAGCTCTGCTGAAAACAGCTGGATTCGCCCCGTCTCATTAATATTCATTAAGATCCGCTTACCGTCTGATTGGCCTGTTGTTTTCTGAGTGACGCACGGCTAGGCCAATCACAGGTAACTAGGGTTATGCAGGGCCGAGTCACAATCACATCACAGTCGCTAGCTGCAGAACAAAGAGAAACCGGCGCAGATTCAGCGACCAAGGAGCGTTATAAATCATCATCTTTACTGTGGACTGACTGTTTTGAAACGTGCATACGGATAGGTTACAGGCGGCCACCTAGACCTCTGTTATCATGAAAAAACGGAGTCAGGACAGATTAAATCAGTTTCGATGATATGTTTGAAGACCGTTTAAGCCTGCTGTTGAGAAAGATTCAGGTTGTTTGTGAGGAACTAGATCCAGCAAACACGGGAAAGTCTTTCACTTCCTCTTCCTGTCGTATCAATGACCTGGAGACAGTTACTCCACAGTCACTTTCGACACAGGTTTATCCACACACACACACACACACACACGCCCTCTCTCCTCACACACACGCCACACACATCCACTCACACACATCACAGCACATCCACACACACACTGTCTCTCTCTCTCTCTTCACACACCACACACCACCTCTCACACACATAGATACTCTCTCTCTCTCACACACCACTACACACTGTCTACTCACCTCAGTCACAGCACATCACAGCACACAGCACGACTCTCTCCCACGCAGCATCGCACTGTCTCTCTCTCTACACACCATCACCACTACACATCACAACAGCACCCACACCATCGTCACGAACCACCACCGACTCACATGCATCTGCCTCAGTCTCTCGACCTCACTGATCTTCTCACAGACTGAGCCTGCGAGAGACACAACCACTCACATCAACACACGCTCACATTTCTCAACTCCCCCCTCTTCACCATCCATCACACACCCACAACAGCACTGCCTCTCGTCACGCTCACGCGACAGCTTACACGCTCACTCGCTTCATACCATCCCCAACCATCACCCACTACTTCAACACACCCCACCCACATCACTACACACACACCTCCCCCAATCCCACGCTCTCCTTCATCTTCTCACACCACACACACACACCTCGGGCACGCTCGCGCTCCTCCTCCTGCAGCTTGATGGAGATGTGCTTCATCAGGTGTGTGACGTACCTGCGGAGAAACACTCGTCACTCACAGAAGCCAGCGCTGCGGTACACTACAACACACACTAAACCAGTCTTAACTAGCACCGCTATAGACAACAACACACTGTACGGATCAAAATTATACATTATCTTTCATGACAAAACCATTAGATATGAAGATCATGTTCCATCAAGATATTCCTACCGTAAATATATCAAAACTTAATTATTGATTAGTAATATGCATTGCTAAGAACTTAATTTGAACAACTTTAAAGGTGATTTTCTCAATATTTAGATGTTTTTGCACCCTCAGATTCCAGATTCTCAAATATTGTCCAAACCATCCATCAATGGAAATATTATTAAATCTCCCATCCAATTATTGTTGCTATTTAAAAATGAAACAAAGCCTCAATTGCTTAATTTTTATACACTAAATAGCAATCAAGTAAACATAGGTTTTGCTGCTTATAATGTGGCGTGAGATATTCAAATAACGTCACATTTACTTCCAGAAGGACATAAATTACCTGTCCAAGCGTTTTTGCTAATATTTAACATTGATCATATCTTCACGTAACCTGTCCTTCGATATTTAATGTTTGAATAAATCAGTCATCGACAGCAAGCTTATTACAGCTACTGCTTTAAATAATTTACAAGCAAGACATCGGAGCAGAAAGCTAATTGAGTTTATGTGAAAACTGCCTTGTGTGTAATTTAAGCGCTCCAGTTTTAATTAGCGTATTATTAAGTTAGAATCAGATGCATTTCCACAGTTTCAGTACAAGTGTGTGTGAAAAGATTCAGGGTTTGAATGAGGCCCAACTGATCCAGCAAGACAGCAGGAGAAAGTCTGAAAAATTCGACTTCCTCTTCCTGTCGTATGGCTTAATGACCTGGAAGATCAGGTTTGACTCCAACACGGAAGTTCACTTCTCGACACAGGTTCATCACACACACGACTACACACGTACCACACATCACTACACACAGTTTCATCACACAACACACACACACACCAACTACACCACTCACCAGAAGCTTGAGCATCTCTCTTCATGTCGGTGTTGACCTCAATGACCTCCTGATCCAGAGCTGAGACCTGCAGAGACACAACATCATCACATCATCATCATCTCATCACAATCTTCATCACCATCCTCACATCCAGTCACACACACACCTCAAGCACGCTCCATCACTCCTCCTCAACTATCAGACTAATCAGTTTACACCTGGAACACCATCATCACACCACCTCGTACTATTTATTCAGTCACCTACCATCATTACTCACCGCTATAAGTACAAACAACCACTCTCAGATCAAATTTACACTCTATCTTCATCAAACCTGCTGAAATCAGTCCTCAGATATCCCACCGTACTCATTCAAATATTCATGATCCTTCTATTGGCCATTGTTTTCTATACGCACGCTGCCAATTCACAGGTAACTAGGGTTAACAGGGCGATTTTCACAATCACATTTTGCACCCTCAGTCAGATCAATCAGAAACCGTGCAACATTACACAAGAGGAAAAATCATTATTAACCCCTTGCATTGATGTTTTAATTACAGGTGTTACAGGCCTCATAGTAATTGTTATCATGATAAATCAAAAGACATTTCAGTTTATATTGGGCTTAAGTTTAACATACTCAGGCTTTGCTCGAAGGAACAGATTCCGCAACACGGAAAGTTTCATTCCTATTCATGTCGTATCATTGACCTGGAGACAGTTACTCCAGTCACTTTCGACACAGGTTTATCACACACACACTCTCACTCACATACACGCTCACACACACACACGCGCACTCTCTCACTCACATACACGCGCACACACACTCTCTCACTCACATACACGCACACACGCATACATGCTCACACACACACACTCTCTCTCTCTCTCACACACGCACACACACTCTCTCTCACAAAATTGAGATACTCATTCGCTGCAGTGCACGAGACACGTAAAGCACGTTTGTATGACTCAGTTAGTGTAAAGGTGAATTTATCAGTGTTTAGCAGGTCAAACATCATTACCAAGAGTTCGGCGGAGCTGGGGTTAGTCTGGACCGGAACCAGTCACCGAGCCGTTAATCATCCAACGAGCCCCCCCTCAGCTCATCTCTGCGGAACCACCGGCGCGCTATCTCAACATGCAGTGCGGCCCCAGGATCTCCTCGCACGCGCCCAGGCGGGTGTAGTACTTCTCGAAGATGAGTCCTGCGGAGAGACAAACACCAATAACTGACACAGCTCGAAACATCTCTAACTCGCTTTCAGCACATGACCGATACAAACACTGCCAGCCAATCAGAATCCGCCCTGCGGTCACGAGCTGAGAAGAAACGCGTGAGCGAGGCTTAATGCTAGCTGCGGTGTATAATGACCCGAACCGATCAGATCCTTGTACGTTACTGTCAAACACTCTCACGCGCCGCGTCATACTCACACAAGCGTGCGCCAAACAAACCCCGCGTCACGCTCCTCTGTCTGCGTTCATGAAGCGAGCGGAGAGAGAGGAGGATTACAGCAGATTATCAGCAGCCGAGCGATCGGGATACCCACCATGATGATCCGAAGAGCGGGAGAGAGACCGGAAGTCGATCCGCGCGAGCGCCACTCACTGCTCCCCCCCAGCGGCGGATGAGCGCCACTGCAGCTGCGCTTATATGACACACACACAGATGTTTTGTGTTCAAAATGAACTTTTATATAATAAACACACCATGAATCTATTTTCCAAAGCGTGTCCTGTTGTACACCTTTAATACGCGTCTTTACTCGGACTATTTCAGACTTGTCCGCTGCGGAGTAATCCGGCGCCTGCGTGATTCGTCATAGACATAAACACAGAGAAGTAGATCCAGCTAGAATATTCTTCCGCGGGACGCGCGCAGTGATGCGTATTAACCGCAGCTTTAAATATAAACACGTGTATAGATCTCATTAATCTGAGATTTATGTATATATCTCTAATCTTTAGTTTAGGGACATGTCTCTAATTACACTGCCACATCTAATAAAACCATTAAAAATGCCCGTTACGCAGAAATATATCACTTTAAACTGGTATTTATGCAGATATGAATGCATTATGATTATTTTTATGACGTGAGAGGGATTTAATGAAAGCTAATGACACATTAAACAATCTCAAACAGAGACAATAGTGATTTTATTTATTAAATACTGATGTTTAATAGTCAAATATGATATTTCTGATCATCTGTCTTGAAGATATACGGATAAAAAAAGTTTATGGATTATGATTTATTAAAGTTGACTATAGCAACTCACTCTTTATTACATTTTAGGAAGATTAAACCCACAGAGCTGCTTATTAAAAACAAACACATCTATAAATCAAATATTAATAATCAAAGTTCAGTCAAGACACACAACTCTGGAAAAATGCCACTTTATTAAACCTGTACAACATGAACTATTACAATTATTTACAAAGATTTACAGTAAAACCAGTGACGCGTGAAGCTAGTCCTCCTCCTCATCAACGATGGGTCTGGACCTGAAACACAGAACACGGATCAGACCGGAAGAGCTGAGCAGACCGGAAGAGGAAGTGCCGAGCACTCACTTCCTAGGCGCTTTAGAGACGCCGCTGCCGCCGGCCTCCTCATCATCAGACGCTGGATGAAGGTTCTCCTTCTCTGGTGTTCTGCTGGGGCCGCCGAAGAAGTCCCCGATGCCCTTCTGCCACTGCGGCGTGGGCCGAGGACACACCGGGTTACCCCCCGCGTACTTGCCCTTAGCTGAGCACAACAAACACACGCATTAAACCCCCAGCACGGAGTAAACAGCGACACAAACAGCGCTGCTCTCTCAGCTCTTACGCATGAGGTTTGCGTGCGCGCACTCACCAGGCGTGCCCGACTGCGCGCCGCTGCTATGCGCGTTCACGGATCCCGAAGCGCCGAGGGACTTCCGGGGCGCAGAGGCGGCAACAGCTAAAACAAATCAGAACACAGAATATTATTTATTAACAATTAATAAACACAGCACAACACGCCGGAAGTCAGGTCATTGCGCTTCGTTGTGACGCGAGCGTGGATGAATGCGAAAGTGGCGCCATTTCAATCAGTCCGAATTAAACTAGCTTCAGTGCTCAAACACTAATAACGAGACGATTCGGGCTGGAAAAACACTCATTTAATAACTCATCTGTGTTAATAAGAGCAGCATCTGACGAAACGATGCAGGCTGCAAGACAATAAACACAACTGCGGTCAATGTTTATAGAGTAACGTTACTATAGCTATAAAAGTGGGGTTCCCCTCATTAAAACAGCATACAGTGTATGTTAACGGTAAATTCATCCCCGTATGCTCATGTTTGAGTCGCGTCGGATTGGCGGGAGGTGATTGATCATCGACGCTAACGCGAATACAGTAAGAACGACGCGCGCGGGTTTCAGCGCGAGTTTCCCGCCGCGCGCGTCGGGCTGATGTTTAACGGCTATGTGGGGTTTCTCTCACCTTTCCTGTAAGCGCCGGGAACGCTATCAGCTTTAGTTCGCACCATCGCGCTGCTTTCCGCGAATGAACGCTCGCCTCGGCAGACCTGGAGAAATGAAGCGGGCGCGATTCCCGCCGTCTTTTAAAAAGAGCTGCCAGGTCGCGTGACGCCACGGGCCGCCAGCCAATGTGCGGGCGGGAATCTGGGACACGTGACTGCGGGCTTACGCCGCGGACTGAAACGCTTCCATGGTAACGGTAGAGTCGAAAGCGATGACGTCATGCGCGGAAATGGAGGCAAAAGCCTCGCAAAGTGTATACTATATCCATCCTAAATTATATGTGATATTAGTAATGTTCAATACTATTTAGTGCACATAGGGTGGATCCTTATAATCATCTCATTACTAATTATTTATTAATTTATTATAAATGCATGTTTTGGGGCACGTGACTCCAAAAGCACAATATGAGCCACACTCGTTGTCTTTTTCAATCATAAAACTTTATTAATTTGCTCTTCATTAAATGTCTAACACACATTAAAAAATATATATAATAAAGTGCAATCCTATAAAAGATTGTTTACGTTTTTTAATAAATAAAGAGTGATGTGTTGAAGTGAAGCTGATGAAGAGCCAACACAGAAGTCAGGGGCGGGGCTTGAGAGGCGGACTCGTCTTGTCCAATCAGAGACGGGGGGCGTGTCCATGGATCCGCTCGCTGGGCTGCTGTGCTGGAGTTCTGAGTTTGTGACTGAAGACTGCAGCGGTAAGATCACTTTACTCCACTATTAACAGCGTAAACCCGCTTTTATTACCGCTGTGTCCAGTTCTGAAGTCCTCTTGTTTGCTCATCACGAGTCTGTTAGAGAGAGAGAGGTGTGTCATCATCAATTCAGAATCTATTTACTGATTATTAAGGTCCTTATGACATCATTGCAGTTCTACACAAGTTTGTGTATAAGTTAATCAGTGTAGTTTGAAGAATAATTGTGTTTGTGTGTGAGACAGAAAGAGGTGTCTGTGTTATATATGTGTGTGTGTGTGTGTGTGTGTGTGTGTGTGTGTGTGTGTGTGTGTGTGTGTGTGGTGTGTGTGTGTGTGTGTGTGTGTTGTGTGTGTGTGTGTGTGGTGTGTGTGTGTGTGTGTCTGTCTGTGTGTGTCTGTGTGTGGTGTGTGGAAGTGAGGTAAGCTGATGTGGTCAGTCTTGTGTTGGGTGAGTGTGTGGTTAGTATATCAGAACAATAGCAGTCTGTGCTTCTTCTGTATTCACTCACTGTCTCTCTCGCTGATGATGTCAGGATTCTCCATCGCTCTGGACTCATGGAGTGTTTCGGCGCTGGTCGCTCTCTGTCTCCGGCTGCTCCGGAATCGTTTGGGGTCAGAGTGCAGGTCCAGAGCGTCTCCGGCCGGCCGTATGTGGTCCTGAACGCTCCGGGCAGACCCGAGTATCCAGACGTCTTCCTCACGGAGCCTCGGCGGCAGGAGCTTGTGTCCAGCATGAGCGGCAGTGCCTCCAGCGCTCGAAGCCCTCAACCGGGTCACCACAGAGCCTTCACCCCCCCGGCGGCCCAGCAGAGGAGCCCTGAGATCCTCAGCAGACACGACCCTTCCTCGCCAGTGACGCTGAAGAGAGCCCGGGGCCCGGGACCCGGAGTCCAGAAGCCGTCGGTGCAGAGGCTTCCCTCTCCGTCTGGACCCGTCTCTGAGTCCAGGTAGGGCCACAAATGTGTCCCTTGACCATTTGGTAACTATGGTGTTTGTATGAAAAACAGTAATCTAAATTCATTCTGTACGAATGCTCAAACTCGTATCGCTATGGTTTTATCGTCCAGGCCGGAGGTGACCGGGATCGGAGCGGAGGGGTCACAGGGGCAGCAGGAGAGGTCAGAGGTCAGCGGACAGGTAACGACAGCAAACACTCAGGACTCATTTGAATGTGTTTAAGTGATTCACGCGTCATCGTGTCTCTAAGGCCACGCCTGATCTTCTGAAAGGACAGCGAGAGCTTCCGGATCATCCTGACGAGGAAACCGCTAAACTAGTGATGGTTAACTACCTGAAAGACGGGTGAGAACCAGCTGCTTCGTCACTTACAGTGTCACCTCTTTTACTTTGAGGTTAAATACAGATATGATGCTGTTTATGATGGAAACACTGGCAATGATGTCATCATTCAGCGTGATATATATATGAGATATTATGATACTAATGATCTCCTGAGGAGTGTCCCAGAATGCACTGCTCCTCATGTTTGTACAGCTGGATGAGGGAGAACTGAGTTTATTCCTGACGGTTTGAACTAAAACCGGTAGTTCAGCTCGTTTGTCATTATTTACTCGCCCTCATGCCGCTC
>CM049837.1:298952-306452 GCA_027422435.1 Schizopygopsis pylzovi | reverse complement strand
GGAGATACACAGGCTCCGGGAAGCCACGCAGGAGGCCAAAGAGGCACGTTTCTATATTGTGTTTCATTTAGTTATTTCACTCAGTCTGTTGTATGTAAATAAAGCTAACTCCTCTGCTCCAGAGTGTGGCTCTGCTGGGCCAGAAGGTTCTGGAGGTGGCGGCAGAGAAAGCAGCCGGTCAGACGCTGATCTCCGAGCTGAAGCAGATGATCAGTGGTCTGGAGGATCAGATCTCCTCCCTAAACCATCTCATCCAGCAGGAGAAGCTCCTCACAGAGCTTGTGGAGCAGCTGACGGTGAGACTCAGCACGATCCTCTGCTACAGCTGCGGTGTGAACAGTGCCAGCTTCAGCACCCGTGTTTGTCTTGTTGATCAGATGGAGAAACAGAATCTGCAGGAGGAGCTGCAGGAGGTCCGGCAGCAGGAGGAGGACATGTGTGGAGCCAACCGAGCCCTGATGAGACACCTGGAGGACACACAGGTAACCTGAGCTTCCCTCAGAGCTGCTTTATAGATCAATTAAACTCATTCAGGGCTGAAATGATTATTTCACATTATCAACACCGTCAACAATGAATATGAAAATACATGGTGTGATACACAAATATATATATATATGCCTTTATTTAACCAGGAGAGAACCTCACTGAGATTAAAAATCTCTTTTCCAGGAGTGTCCTGGCCAAGATAGGCGGCCCAGTTATACAAATACACGTACAACAAAAAAACAATACATCACAACAATAAAATATAGCATTAGAAGCATTTGCAAATCATTAAATCATTTTCTATTGGACGCAAAAGTGTTTTAAATTTACTAAGAGACACCAACTGATTTAGCTGCAGTTTCATTTGAAGAGAGTTCCAGTCTGACGGTGCAGCATATTCAAATGCAGTTTTACCTAAATTGGTTCGTGCTGAAGGTACATAAAGATTATAAAAAGATTGGGAACGCAATGAATAGTTAACAACCACTTTTTGGTGAATCAAACAACAGAGATAGGATGGCAAAAAACCCAGAATAGCTTTGTAAATCAATAAATACCAATGCATTTGCCTTCGAACAGCAAGTGAAGGCCAGGCAACTCTATTATAGAGTATACAATGATGTGTAGAAAATTTACAATCCGTAATAAATCTTAAAGCACCATGATACACAGCTTCCAGAGAGGCAAGACGATAAGAAGAGGCATGCTGATACACCACGTCCCCATAGTCAAGAATCGGTAAAAAAGTTCCAGACACAAGCTTCTTCCTTGCATTAAATGAAAAGCAAGACTTGTTTCTGAAATAAAATCCTAGCTGCTTCAACTTTAATCGCAAATAATTAATATATGAATCAAAACGTAGTTTGTCATCAATTATGATGCCCAGATACTTATACTCTGACACTAATGCAATCAATTTTCCTTGCAGAGTTCGGAGAACAACAGAACCATCCAAAGAATTTCTAGAGTTTGATAACCACATAAATTTAGTTTTCTCAACATTTAAGACCAACTTCAAAGTAAAAAACCTTGCTTGAATAATATCAAACGTTGATTGTAAGTCAACCAAAGCTTGTTGTTTTGTAGGAGCAGAACAATAGATGACAGTGTCGTCAGCATAAAAGTGGAACCTTGCATTATCAATGTTAACGTCTAAACAATTTATATATATAATAAATAATAATGGCCCCAATACAGATCCTTGAGGAACTCCCGTACCCACTCCCAATAGGTCTGATTTGATACCGTCCACTTGCACGCATTGAGTTCTTCCCTTTAAATAAGTTTTAAACCACGAAACTACATTGTCTGATAGACCAACACTTCTAAGCCTATCTAACAAAATATTGTGGTTCACAGTATCAAATGCCTTCGTTAAATCAATAAAAAGACATGCACAATGGTGTTTTCCATCTAGGGACCTAACAAGATCATTTAAAACTTTTAAAACAGCCGTAATGGTGCTGTGATTTTTACGAAATCCTGATTGGTTGATAGACAAAAGTTTATGAGAGTGTAAATACTGTCAATTGTTTACTGATGAAACTTTCCAAAAGTTTTGACAAGATACATAACTTTGAAATAGGTCTATAGTTATCTAATAATGTAGGCACTCCCCCTTTCAACAGAGGAACAACAAAAGCAGACTTCCAGATCTGAGGTATTTCCTTGGTTGTTAGGGAAAGATTAAACAGATGAACAATACATTTTACATAATTTACTAACCTAAAAGAGTGCAAAGGAAACCAAAAGGTACAACTTCAACAAAACATAAAGTAAAAAACAACAGCAAGATAATCAAAGCATAATCGTTAACATATTTGCATATTCTGCAAGGGGTATCTAATGTTATGAGCATGTATCTGACAACATACAAAACGACCAAATGTTGCTATAAGTTTGATCTCAACATATAATAATTGCTGTTAATAGTGTTCACCGTCTGTTTGATTACATGACATTAACTATATGCTTGATTTTTATCGTACATTTCTGCCATATGGACATCAACTTGAGTCACCACGGCTAAGCTATTACTAAATATAATGTAGAAACTTAAATTTTCTGTAAATTTTCTGTTCATTTTACAATAGATAGTATTTTAATACTTTTCTGTAGGAGAGAGTATTTTCCCTCCATGCAATATGAAATACCTCTAGTTTTGTTTTTCTTCCAGCTGTGTTCTATTTTCCAGGTTGATTACATTTATATTAAGCTGAACAGAATCAATAATGAACTGCCTTTAGCTGGAATATTGACTGTTTACTCTTGTCCTCTTTCTAAAGCTTCTTTACAGCAGAATTGAATTTTGTTTGCATTATTGACAAACTATTTTCATGTTTAACACTGTACAGCTGCTCTGACTCAATCGGTGTTGTATAAATATAGTTGACTGTCTGGTCTGTGTCTCAGAGTGAGCTGAGCAGGTTGACTCGAGCTCATCGTGAGCTGAAGGAGCAGTTTGAGGAGGAGCGGCGTCAGATGGAGGAGCTGCAGAGGAGACGCAGTGAGTTAGAGGAGGAGAGGAGGAGCCAGGACCGAGTGTTAGAGCAGCTGCAGGAGGAGGTGAGAGGAGACCCATGAATCCTGTCTGATGAAGGAGTCGCTCTGATCTCACTCATTCTGTGTGTGTGTGTGTGTGTGTGTGTGTGTGTGTGTGTGTGTGTGTGTGTGTGTGTGTGTGTGTGTGTGTCGTGTGTGTGTGTGTGTGTGTGTGTGCATGTGTGTGTGTCTGTGGTTGTGTGTGTGTGTGTGTGGGGGGGTGCTGTGTGTGTGCTGTTGTGTGTGTGTGTGTGTGTGTGTGTGTGTGTGTGTGTGTGTGTGTGTGTGTGTGTGTGTGTGTGCAGATGAGCGCGGCGGTGACGGGGTCAGAGCAGGAGACTCAGAGGCGGCAGGAGGAGGTGGACGTGCTCAGAGATCAGAGCCAGAGAGAACTGGACACACTACAAACTCAGCTACACAACACACACACACAACTTCAGACACACACACACACCGCACAGGAATACCAGAGAGAGGTATGTACACACACACACACACACACACACTTAGGGCTGTACGGTATGACGATATATATCGGATGGACGAAATAAAAAGTCTATCGTTTCATATTATTCTATCATTTATTTCATGGTGTTGCGAATACATTGTTTACGGTAATACCTTTTCATAATTTGAGTGATTGCGATCTTTACACGGCACCACGGGGGGTGGAGGGGAGACAGAACGACCAGCCAGGACAAAACCAGGAGCTCGTTACTAAACGACGGACTACATCTGTAGCATGCTCACGCATTTTTAAGCACTGCAGTTTGATACAAACTGATTTTAAGCCGTTGAAACTCAAACAACAGAGCTATATGCGTGCGCCTTCTCTTTCTGTGTGAGAGGAGCGCGCCTTTTCTTTTACGCTGACTTTGAACAATTACATAAACACACTTATATGCGTCGGAATCCCCGTCTTTGCAAGTATCTTTGTTAACACAGTGATTTAGGTCTTAAGAGAGAGTAAACGGCAGAAAGAGAAACACATACAGGAGCTATATTGGTTCTTAAAGGGGAAGCGTTCCAATATTCGTTCATGTTAATCATAACACTGCTAGAAAATCTCACTGCTCGACTAAATCACTTTTGTACCTTTAATAAGAAGAAATAATAATAATAATTATATATTTATATACATGTATAAAATCTATACATAATACACGTGTTAATTATAATAGATAGATAGATAGATAGATAGATAGATAGATAGATAGAATTAACACGGTGAAGACTAATGAATTTACACAATGTATGTAGAGTTTCTTATTTATTGTAGTTTTTTGTCCTGTTGCTTGCAATTAGTTTCTTATCCTTATTTCATCACTGACTGTTTATTTATCTTCAGTGAGGTTGAGTTTCTCTCTTTAGGCTTGTATTAGTTTGATATTGACATTGTTTGATATATCATATCGTGATATATCATGATATATCGTGATAACACGCGCACGCACGCATGCACACACTCACACTCTGGCTCTGTTTGGTATTCCTGTCATCATATTGTGTGTGTGTGTGTGTGTGTGTGTGTGTGTGTGTGTTTCAGCGGTGTGTGTTGGAGGAGAAACTCTGTCGCTGTGAGTTTGATCTGAATGAGGCAGCACTGAAATCTCAGCAGCTGCAGAAGAGAATAAAAGAGCTGGAGGAGAAACAACACACACACGACGACAGACACAACAAACTCATGGAGGTACACACACACACACACACACACACACATATAACAAATACATAGACATTTAACACTTACACATATATGACTCAAACACACACACACACAAACAACATAATTTACTTTAACTCCAGTTGTTTTCAGAAGAGCCTGTGTTTAAAGCATGAGTGTGTGTGTGTTTGTGTGTCCAGGTGCGAGTGTGTGAGCTGGAGCAGAGTGTGATAGAGGAGTGCAGCAACTCAGACGCGCTCATGAAGAGACTGGAACGAGGACGAGAGCAGGTCACACACACACACGCACACGCACGCACACGCACACACACACACATACACAAACATATACACACACACACGTTTGTTTCTGTGAATTGTGGGGGCTTTCCATAGACAATATTTTCTATCCCCTAAATCAGCCCTTACAGAAAACATGTTTGCATTCTTACACTTTCAGATAAACATCATTTACTATTTTTAATAAAAACGCTTCCCTCGTGGGGACCGCAGGCCGGTCAGATCAAGTCCGCTTTATTCCTATAGTGCTTTATATAATATAGGTTGTGACAACGCAGCTTTACAGTATTAAACTATTAAGCATTAAACATGTAAAATGGCCCCTACAGTGTAGCATAAACAAGAACACACACACACACACACACACCAGATAGATCGAGAGTGTGTGTGTGTGTGTGTGTGTGCGTGTGTGTGCGTGTGTGTGTGTGTGTGTGTAAGTAGGTCGGGGTTGTGGCCAGAATCGAATGGACTTTGTGTTTCTGACCCTGTTTAAAGCACTCTATTTCTGGGCTTCATTCAGTGTCTCACTAATTGGAAGTGCTCAGTTTTGTTCCCGTCAAACACAAAGAAACACAGACGTGCTCAGAAAAAAACACACACACACACACACACACACACACACACAAACATATCATGAGCAGTTTCATAAGGTCACAGATTAATGCATTACATGAATCATGACAAGCACAGTTATGATGCATGAATACCGTAGAGCGAGTGTGATGAATGCTGAATCCATGAAAACCAGTGTGTTCATATGTGTGAGTGTGTGTGTATGCGTGCGCGCACGCGTGTGTTTTTTATATGTATGTGTGTGTGTGTGTGTGTGTGTGAGTGTGAGAGAGAGAGAGAGAGTGTGTGTGTGTGTGTGCTATATATATGTGTGTGTGTGTCAGATGGAGCAAGTGTATGTGTGTGTATGTTATAAGTGTGTGTGTCAGATGGAGCAGATGTATGTGTGTGTGTTATAAGTGTGTGTGTGTGTGTGTGTGTGTGAGTGTGTCAGATAGAGCAGGTGTATGTGTGTGTGTTATAAGTGTGTGTGTTGTGTGTGTGTGTGTGTGTGTGTGTGTGTGTGTGTCAGATAGAGCAGGCGAGAGCTGAGCTGCTGCAGGAACGAGCCGCTCGACACGAGCTGGAATGTGACAAGATCCGTCTGGAGCGACAGGTGAATGACTTCACTCACATATATGAATATAAACGTCATTTACTATACATTTACATTGTCATTTAACATATGCTTTTATCCAAAGCGACTTACAAATGAGGACAATAGAAGCAATCAAAATCAACAAAAGAGCAATGATACGCATGTGCTATAACAAGTCTCAGTTAGCTTAAAGGTGTCATCGGATGCTACATGCACTTTTACAAGCAGTTTGAACTGAAATGTGTGTACAACCACCCTATAATGATAAAAATCCACCCAGTGTTATTTTAGTCTTGTTAAATTATTTCCCCTTTCTCATATCGAGCCGATCTCAGATAGCTGTCGGTGTGATGTCAACAAGTGCACTGATCTGATCTGATGTGATGCTGTAACTGACGGCTTGGAAGTAAAATAGTTAATAAAGTCATTACTGCTGTGCGGTTGGGAAATGTCAACACCTGTTGATGCTTTATTTTTTGTTAATTTTGCCACTGTATTAAATAAATACCTGGGGTTATGTTTGTTTTCTTCTAAAAGAGATGAAAAGTAATCAGATCTAGCCGTTTTAATGCTTTTCTGTAGGATAGGGTACTTTCCTTCCATGCAATACGAAATACCTCTAGTTTAGTTTTCCTCCAGCTGTGCTCCATTTTCTGGGCTGCTCTCTTTAGGGCACGAGTGTGCTCATTATACCACGTGTTGGACTCTCTTCCTTAAGTTTAAAGGTACAACTGAGAGTAGAGTTGTTTGCCGTCCTGTAGAATAAGGATCTGCGCGGACGCGTGTTGCAGCTGGAGGGATCTCAGCGAGTCGGTCAGGACGCCGTGGTCTCCAAACTGCAGCTGCACCTGCAGGAGCTGGAGGAGAGGCTGCTGGGAGAGGAGAAGTGAGGACACACACACACACACACACTCCTGATTCACTGCGTCTCCTCTGACGCTCTGTTCTCTGTCTGCGCTCAGAGAGAAGAGCGAGCAGCAGCAGATGAACCGCAGGCTGGAGCGCCGCATGAAGGAGCTGACGCTGCATCTGGAGGAGGAGAAGCTCTCGCTGCAGGACCAGAGAGACCAGGTGAGCTTCACCTGTCTGTCCTTTCTCCTCCCAGACACTGCAAATAATCAGGTCCTTCTTGAGCGTCTCAGTCTTGTTTTCCACATCCCTAGTTTTGAACCTGTTTCTCATCACTCGGGTCAGTTTTTCAAAACTCGCACCACAGCATCCGTGTGGATAAACTGTATCAAACATCTTTCAAATCACATGAACTCTTATCATTCAGACACAAAACCCACCCAAACTCCTCCAATGAACCTACAGGCTCCTCACAAAACAGTTAAAATGTAACAAATACAGTAAAACCA
>CM049837.1:253952-291452 GCA_027422435.1 Schizopygopsis pylzovi | reverse complement strand
TGATTAATGCGTGTGTTTAATGCGTGTGATTAATGCGTGTGTTTAATGCGTGTGTTTAATGCGTGTGTTTATTGCGTGTGTTTAATGCGTGTGATTAATGCGTGTTTAATGCGTGTGTTTAATGCGTGTGTTTAATGCGTGTGTTTAATGCGTGTGTTTAATGCGTGTGATTAATGCGTGTGTTTAATGCGTGTTTAATGCGTGTGTTTAATGCGTGTGTTTAATGCGTGTGTTTAATGCGTGTGTTTAATGCGTGTTTAATGCGTGTTTAATGCGTGTGTTTAATGCGTGTGTTTAATGCGTGTGTTTATTGCATGTGTTTAATGCGTGTGATTAATGCGTGTGATTAATGCGTGTGTTTAATGCGTGTGATTAATGCGTGTGTTTATTGCATGTGTTTAATGCGTGTGTTTAATGCGTGTGATTTAATGCGTGTGATTAATGCGTGTGTTTGCATGGTTTAATGCGTGTGTTTAATGCGTGTGTTTAATGCGTGTGTTTAATGCGTGTGATTTAATGCGTGTGTTTAATGCGTGTGTTTAATGCGTGTGTTTATTGCGATGTGTTTAATGCGTGTGTTTAATGCGTGTGTTTAATGCGTGTGATTAATGCGTGTGTTTAATGCGTGTGTTTAATACGTGTGTTTAATGCGTGTGTTTAATGTGTGTTTAATGCGTGTGATTAATGCGTGTGTTTAATGCGTGTGTTTAATGCGTGTGATTAATGCGTGTGTTTAATGCGTGTGTTTAATACGTGTGTTTAATGCGTGTGTTTAATGCGTGTGTTTAATGCGTGTTTAATGCGTGTTTAATGCGTGTGTTTAATGCGTGTGTTTAATGCGTGTGATTAATGCGTGTGATTAATGCGTGTGTTTAATGCGTGTGATTAATGCGTGTGTTTATTGCATGTGTTTAATGCGTGTGATTAATGCGTATGTTTAATGCGTGTGATTAATGCGTGTGTTTAATGCGTGTGATTAATGCGTGTGATTAATGCGTGTGTTTAATGCGTGTGATTAATGCGTGTGTTTAATGCGTGTGTTTAATGCGTGTGTTTAATGCGTGTGTTTAATGCGTGTGATTAATGCGTGTGTTTAATGCGTGTGATTAATGCGTGTGATTAATGCGTGTGTTTAATGCGTGTGTTTAATGCGTGTGTTTAATGCGTGTGTTTAATGCGTGTGTTTAATGCGTGTGTTTAATGCGTGTGTTTAATGCGTGTGTTTAATGCGTGTAATGTGTGTTTAATGCGTGTGTTTAATTGCGATGTGTTTAATGCGTGTGTTTAATGCGTGTGATTAATGCGTATGTTTAATGCGTGTGATTAATGCGTGTGATTAATGCGTGTGTTTAATGCGTGTGTTTAATGCGTGTGATTAATGCGTTTGTTTAATGCGTGTGATTAATGCGTGTGTTTAATGCGTGTGACTAATGCGTGTGTTTAATGCGTGTGTTTAATGCGTGTGTTTAATGCGTGTGTTTAATGCGTGTGTTTAATGCATGTGATTAATGCATGTGACTAATGCGTGTGTTTAATGCATGTGACTAATACATGTGTTTAATGCATGTGACTAATACATGTGACTAATGCATGTGATTAATGCATGTGACTAATGCGTGTGTTTAATGCATGTGACTAATGCATGTGATTAATGCATGTGACTAATGCATGTGATTAATGCATGTGACTAATGCATGTGATTAAGGCATGTGACTAATGCGTGTGTTTAATGCATGTGACTAATACATGTGACTAATGCATGTGATTAATGCATGTGACTAATGCGTGTGTTTAATGCATGTGACTAATGCATGTGATTAATGCATGTGACTAATGCATGTGTTTAATGCGTGTGACTAATGCGTGTGTTTAATGCATGTGATTAATGCGTGTTTAATGCATGTGATATATGTGTGTGTAATGCCTGTGACTAATGCATGTGTTTAATGCATGTGATATATGCATGTTTAATGCCTGTGACTAATGCGTATTTAATGCGTGTGTTTAATGCGTGTTTAATGCGTGTTTAATGCGTGTGTTTAATGCGTGTGTTTAATGCGTGTGTTTAATGCGTGTGTTTAATGCGTGTGTTTATTGCGTGTGTTTAATGCGTGTGTTTAATGCGTGTGTTTAATGCGTGTTTAATGCGTGTGATTAATGCGTGTGATTAATGCGTGTTTAATGCGTGTGATTAATGCGTGTGATTAATGCGTGTTTAATGCGTGTGATTAATACATGTGTTTAATGCGTGTGATTAATGCGTGTGTTTAATGCGTGTGATTAATGCGTGTGTTTAATTCGTGTGTTTAATGCGTGTGATTAATGCGTGTGTTTAATGCGTGTGTTTAATGCGTGTGATTAATGCGTGTGTTTAATGCGTGTTTAATGCGTGTGTTTAATGCGTGTGTTTAATGCGTGTGTTTAATGCGTGTGTTTAATGCGTGTTTAATGCGTGTTTAATGCGTGTGTTTAATGCGTGTGTTTAATGCGTGTGTTTATTGCATGTGTTTAATGCGTGTGATTAATGCGTGTGATTAATGCGTGTGTTTAATGCGTGTGATTAATGCGTGTGATTAATGCGTGTGTTTATTGCATGTGTTTAATGCGTGTGTTTAATGCGTGTGTTTAATGCGTGTGATTAATGCGTGTGATTAATGCGTGTGTTTAATGCGTGTGATTAATGCGTGTGTTTAATGCGTGTGTTTAATGCGTGTGTTTAATGCGTGTGTTTAATGCGTGTGTTTATTGCATGTGTTTAATGCGTGTGATTAATGCGTATGTTTAATGCGTGTGATTAATGCGTGTGTTTAATGCGTGTGTTTAATACGTGTGTTTAATGCGTGTGTTTAATGTGTGTTTAATGCGTGTGATTAATGCGTGTGTTTAATGCGTGTGTTTAATGCGTGTGATTAATGCGTGTGTTTAATGCGTGTGTTTAATACGTGTGTTTAATGCGTGTGTTTAATGCGTGTGTTTAATGCGTGTTTAATGCGTGTTTAATGCGTGTGTTTAATGCGTGTGTTTAATGCGTGTGATTAATGCGTGTGATTAATGCGTGTGTTTAATGCGTGTGATTAATGCGTGTGTTTATTGCATGTGTTTAATGCGTGTGATTAATGCGTATGTTTAATGCGTGTGATTAATGCGTGTGTTTAATGCGTGTGATTAATGCGTGTGATTAATGCGTGTGTTTAATGCGTGTGATTAATGCGTGTGTTTAATGCGTGTGTTTAATGCGTGTGTTTAATGCGTGTGTTTAATGCGTGTGATTAATGCGTGTGTTTAATGCGTGTGATTAATGCGTGTGATTAATGCGTGTGATTAATGCGTATGTTTAATGCGTGTGATTAATGCGTGTGATTAATGCGTGTGTTTAATGCGTGTGTTTAATGCGTGTGATTAATGCGTTTGTTTAATGCGTGTGTATTAATGCGTGTGTTTAATGCGTGTGTATTGCTGTGTTAATGCGTGTGTTTAATGCGTGTGATAATGCGTGTTTAATGCGTGTGATTTAATGCGTGTGATTTAATGCGTGTGTTTAATGCGTGTGATTAATGCTTGTTTAATGCTGTGACTAATGCGTGTGTTTAATGCGTGTGACTAATACATGTGTTTAATGCGTGTGTTTAATGCGTGTGTTTAATACATGTGTTTAATGCGTGTGTTAATGCATGTGATTAATGCATGTGACTAATGCGTGTGTTTAATGCATGTGATAATACTGTGTTAATGCATGTGATTAATGCATGTGACTAATGCATGTGATTAATGCATGTGACTAATGCATGTGATTTAAGGCATGTGACTAATGCTGTGATTAATGCATGTGATAATGCATGTGACTAATGCATGTGACTAATGCATGTGATTAATGCATGTGACTAATGCGTGTGATTAATGCATGTGACTAATACATGTGACTAATGCTGTGATTAATGCGTGTGACTAATGCGTGTGTTTAATGCGTGTGATTAATGCTGTGATTAATGCTGTGACTAATGCGTGTGTTTAATGCGTGTGATTAATGCGTGTGTTTAATGCGTGTGATTAATCGTGTGTTTAATGCATGTGATATTAATGCGTGTGATTAATGCATGTGACTAATGCGTGTGTTTAATGCATGTGACTAATGCATGTGTTAATGCTGTGATTAATGCTGTGATTTAATGCGTGTGTTTAATGCGTGTTTAATGCGTGTTTAATGCGTGTGTTTAATGCGTGTGTTTAATGCGTGTGTTTAATGCGTGTGTTTAATGCATGTGTATTAATGCATGTGTTTAATGCGTGTGTTTAATGCATGTGTTTAATGCGTGTGTATAATGCATGTGATTAATGCGTGTGATCTAATGCGTGTGTTTAATGCATGTGACTTAATGCATGTGATTAATGCATGTGTTTAATGCGTGTGTTTAATGCATGTGTTTAATGCGTGTGATTAATGCGTGTGATTTAATGCGTGTGACTAATGCGTGTGTTTAATGCGTGTTAATGCGTGTTTAATGCGTGTGATTAATGCGTGTGTTTAATGCGTGTGTTTAATGCGTGTGTTTAATGCGTGTGTTTAATGCGTGTGATTAATGCGTGTGTTTAATGCGTGTGTTTAATGCGTGTGATTTAATGCGTGTGTTTAATGCGTGTGATTAATGCGTGTGTTTAATGCGTGTGTTTAATGCGTGTGATTTAATGCGTGTGATTAATGCGTGTGTTTAATGCATGTGTTTAATGCGTGTGTTTAATGCGTGTGATTAATGCGTTGATTATGCGTGTTTAATGCGTGTGTTTAATGCGTGTGTTTAATGCGTGTGTTTAATGCGTGTGTTTAATGCGTGTGTTTAATGCGTGTGATTTAATGCGTGTGTTTAATGCGTGTGTTTAATGCTGTGTTTAATGCGTGTGTTTAATGCGTGTGTAATGCGTGTGATTAATGCGTGTGATTAATGCGTGTGTGTTAATGCGTGTGTTTAATGCGTGTGTTTAATGCTGTGTTAATGCGTGTGTTTAATGCGTGTGTTTAATGCGTGTGTTTAATGCGTGTGTTTAATGCGTGTGTTTAATGCGTGTGTTTAATGCGTGTGTTTAATGCGTGTGTTTAATGCGTGTGTTTAATGCATGTGTTTAATGCGTGTTTAATGCGTGTGTTTAATGCGTGTGATTAATGCGTGTGTTTAATGCGTGTGATTAATGCGTGTGTTTAATGCGTGTGTTTAATGCGTGTGTTTAATGCGTGTGTTTAATGCGTGTGATTAATGCGTGTGTTTAATGCGTGTGATTAATGCGTGTGTTTAATGCGTGTGTTTAATGCGTGTGTTTAATGCGTGTGTTTAATGCGTGTGATTAATGCGTGTGTTTAATGCGTGTGATTAATGCGTGTGTTTAATGCGTGTGTTTAATGCGTGTGTTTAATGCGTGTGTTTAATGCGTGTGATTAATGCGTGTGATTAATGCGTGTGTTTAATGCGTGTGATTAATGCGTGTGTTTAATGCGTGTGTTTAATGCGTGTGTTTAATGCGTGTGTTTAATGCGTGTGATTAATGCATGTGACTAATGCGTGTGTTTAATGCATGTGGCTAATACATGTGACTAATGCATGTGATTAATGCATGTGACTAATGCGTGTGTTTAATGCGTGTGACTAATGCGTGTGTTTAATGCGTGTGTTTAATGCGTGTGTTTAATGCGTGTGTTTAATGCATGTGACTAATGCATGTGACTAATGCGTGTGATTAATGCGTGTGATTAATGCGTGTGTTTAATGCATGTGACTTAATGCGTGTGTTTAATGCATGGTAATGCTGTGTTAATAGCGTGTGTTTAATGCGTGTGTTTAATGCTGTGTGATTAATGCGTGTGATTAATGCGTGTGTTTAATGCGTGTGTTTAATGCGTGTGATTAATGCGTGTGTTTAATGCGTGTGTTTAATGCGTGTGTTTAATGCGTGTGTTTAATGCGTGTGATTAATGCGTGTGATTAATGCGTGTGTTTAATGCGTGTGTTTAATGCGTGTGATTAATGCGTGTGATTAATGCGTGTGATTAATGCGTGTGTTTAATGCGTGTGTTTAATGCGTGTGTTTAATGCGTGTGATTAATGCGTGTGTTTAATGCGTGTGATTAATGCGTTTGTTTAATGCGTGTGATTAATGCGTGTGTTTAATGCGTGTGTTTAATGCGTGTGTTTAATGCGTGTGTTTAATGCTGTGTTAATGTGTGTTTAATGCGTGTGTTTAATGCGTGTGATTAATGCGTGTGTTTAATGCGTGTGATTTAATGCGTGTGTTAATGCGTGTGTATTAATGCGTGTGTTTAATGCGTGTGATTAATGCGTGTGTTTAATGCGTGTGTTTAATGCGTGTGTTTAATGCGTGTGTTTAATGCGTGTGTTTAATGCGTGTGATTAATGCGTGTGTTTAATGCGTGTGACTAATGCGTGTGTTTAATGCGTGTGTTTAATGCGTGTGTTTAATGCGTGTGTTTAATGCGTGTGTTTAATGCATGTGTTTAATGCGTGTGTTTAATGCGTGTGTTTAATGCGATGTGTTTAATGCGTGTGTTTAATGCATGTGTTTAATGCATGTGTTTAATGCATGTGATTAATGCATGTGTTTAATGCGTGTGTTTAATGCATGTGTACTAATGCGTGTGATTAATGCATGTGTTTAATGCGTGTGTTTAATGCGTGTGTTAATGCTGTGTTTAATGCGTGTGATTAATGCGTGTGATTAATGCGTGTGTTTAATGCGTGTGATTAATGCGTGTGTTTAATGCATGTGTTTAATGCGTGTGATTAATGCGTGTGTTTATGCTGTGATTAATGCATGTGACTAATGCGTGTGTTTAATGCGTGTGACTTAATGCGTGTGTTTAATGCGTGTGATTTAATGCGTGTGTTTAATGCGTGTGTTTAATGCGTGTGATTAATGCGTGTGTTTAATGCGTGTGTTTAATGCGTGTGTTTAATGCGTGTGTTTAATGCGTGTGTTTAATGCGTGTGATTAATGCGTGTGTTTAATGCGTGTGATTAATGCTGTGTATTAATGCGTGTGTTTAATGCATGTGATTAATGCGTGTGTTAATGCGTGTGTTTAATGCTGTGTAAGGTGTGATTAATGCGTGTGTTTAATGCGTGTGTTTAATGCGTGTGTTTAATGCGTGTGTTTAATGCGTGTGATTAATGCGTGTGTTTAATGCGTGTGTTTAATGCGTGTGATTAATGCGTGTGATTAATGCGTGTGATTAATGCGTGTGTTTAATGCGTGTGATTAATGCGTGTGTTTAATGCGTGTGTTTAATGCATGTGATTTAATGCGTGTGATTAATGCGTGTGTTTAATGCGTGTGATTAATGCGTGTGTATTAATGCGTGTGATTAATGCGTGTGATTAATGCGTGTGTTTAATGCGTGTGATTAATGCGTGTGATTAATGCGTGTGTTTAATGCGTGTGTTTAATGCGTGTGTTTAATGCGTGTGTTTAATGCGTGTGATTAATGCGTGTGTTTAATGCGTGTGTTTAATGCGTGTGTTTAATGCGTGTGTTTAATGCGTGTGATTAATGCGTGTGATTAATGCGTGTATGTTAATGCGTGTGTTAATGCGTGTGTATTAATGCGTGTGATTAATGCGTGTGTTTAATGCGTGTGTTTAATGCGTGTGATTAATGCGTGTTTATGCGTGTTTAATGCGTGTGATTTAATGCGTGTGTTTAATGCGTGTGATTAATGCGTGTGTTTAATGCGTGTGTTTAATGCGTGTGTTTAATGCGTGTGTTTAATGCGTGTGTTTAATGCGTGTGTTTAATGCGTGTGATTAATGCGTGTGATTAATGCGTGTGTTTAATGCGTGTGATTAATGCGTGTGATTAATGCGTGTGATTAATGCGTGTGTTTAATGCGTGTGATTAATGCGTGTGTTTAATGCATGTGACTAATGCATGTGATTAATGCGTGTGATTAATGCGTGTGTTTAATGCGTGTGATTAATGCGTGTGTTTAATGCTGTGTAATGCTGTGTTTAATGCGTGTGTTTAATGCGTGTGTTTAATGCGTGTGATTAATGCGTGTGTTTAATGCGTGTGATTAATGCGTGTGATTAATGCGTGTGTTTAATGCGTGTGTTTAATGCATGTGATTAATGCTGTGATTAATGCATGTGTTTAATGCGTGTGTTTAATGCGTGTGTTTAATGCGTGTGATTAATGCATGTGTTTAATGCGTGTGTTTAATGCATGTGTTGATAATGCGTGTGTTTAATGCGTGTGATTAATGCGTGTGTTTAATGCTGTGTAATGTGTGTTAATGCGTGTGTTTAATGCATGTGTTTAATGCGTGTGATTAATGCGTGTGTTTAATGCGTGTGATTAATGCGTGTTTAATGCTGTGATTAATGCGTGTGATTAATGCGTGTGTTTAATGCGTGTGTTTAATGCTGTGATTAATGCGTGTGTTTAATGCATGTGATAATGCGTGTGTTTAATGCGATGTGATTAATGCGTGTGATTAATGCGTGTGTTTAATGCGTGTGTTTAATGCGTGTGTTTAATGCGTGTGTTTAATGCGTGTGATTAATGCGTGTGTGTTAATGCGTGTGATTTAATGCGTGTGTTTAATGCGTGTGTTTAATGCGTGTGTTTAATGCGTGTGTTTAATGCGTGTGTTTAATGCGTGTGTTAATGCGTGTGATTTAATGCGTGTTTAATGCCTGTGTTTAATGCGTGTGTTTAATGCGTGTAATTAATGCGTGTGATTAATGCGTGTGATTAATGCAGTGTGTTTAATGCGTGTGATTAATGCTGTGATTAATGCTGTGTTTAATGCGTGTGATTAATGCGTTGTTAATGCGAATGTGATTTAATGCGTGTGTTTAATGCGATGTGACTAATGCGTGTGTTTAATGCGTGTGATTAATGCTGTGATTAATGCGTGTGTTTAATACGTGTGTTTAATGCCTTGTGGATTTAATGCGTGTGTTTAATGCGTGTAGTTAATGCTGTGATTAATGCTGTGATTAATGCGTGTGTTTAATGCGTGTGATTAATGACAGCTAGTGATTAATGCGTGTGTTTAATGCAGTGTTTAATGCGTGTGTTTAATGCGTGTAATGAAACGTGATTTTAATGCGTGTGTTAATGCATGTGTTTAATGCGTGTGACTAATGCGTGTGTTAATTTGAATCGTGTGTTTCCAGATGCTGTGATAATGCAGTGTGATTAATGCGATGTGTAATGCTGTGCAATATAATGCTGTGATTAATTACGTGTGTATCTTTAATGCAAATGTGTTTAAATGCGTAGTGTTTAATGCGTGATTATAAATGCATGTGATTAATGCAGTGTTGAAATTAATGCGATGTGTTTAATGCTTGAGCCAAATTAATTTGCAAGTGTGAACTAATGCTGTGATAATGCGATGTGTTTAATGCGTGTGATAAATGAATGTGAATTAATGCACTGTGTTTAATGGTGTGTTTAATGCGTGTAGATAAATGCTATTGTTTAAATGCATGTGATTTAATGCATGTGTTAAAATAATGCGTGTGTTTAATGCGTCTAAAGACTAATGCGTGTTTTAAATGCATAACTGTGTATTAATGCGTGTGTTTAATGCTGTGTATTAATGCATGTGATTAATGCATGTGACTAATGCATGTGTTTAATGCATGTGACTAATACATGTGATAATGCATGTGATTAATGCATGTGACTTTAATGCGATGTGTTTAATTGCATTTTTGTGACTAATTGCATGTGTTTAAGGCATGTCGACTATATGCATGTGAATTTATTATTGCTGTGACTAATACTGATGACTAAAAAAATGACATAGTGAGTTAATGCTGTGACTAATGCGGTGTGTTTAATGCATGTAACTAATGCATGTGTTAATGCATGTGACTAATGCATGTGTTTAATGCCGTGTGATCTAATGCATGTGATTAATGATGTGATTAATGCATGTGACTAAATGATGTGTTAAAGGCATGTGACTAATGCGTTATTTATTATGCATGTGACTAATACATGTGACTAATGCATGTGATTTTCAATGCATGTGACTAATGCTGTGTTTAATGCATGTGATAATGCATTTGTGATTCAATGCTCATGTGACTAACCTGGTTTAATGCGTGTGACTAATGCGTGTGTTTAATGCATGTGATTAATGCGTGTTTAATGCATGTGATATATGTGTGTGTAATGCCTGTGACTAATGCATGTGTTTAATGCATGTGATATATGCATGTTTAATGCCTGTGACTAATGCGTGTTTAATGCATGTGATATATGTGTGTGTAATGCCTGTGACTAATGCGTGTGTGTAATGCCTGTAACTAATGAGTGTGTTTAATGCGTGTGACTAATGCATGTGTTTAATGCGTGTGATTAATGCATGTGATTAATGTGTGTTTAATGCATGTGATATATGTGTGTGTAATGCCTGTGACTAATGCGTATTTAATGCGTGTGACTAATGCATGTGACTAATGCGTGTGTTTAATGCGTGTGACTAATGCCTGTGATTAATGCGTGTTTAATGCATGTGTGTGTGTTCAGATGCCTTCATGGACTTCACCAGCGGGATCCTGTCAGTCACAGGAATTAACGCCACAGGACACATCTTCGCCTCGTACCCTGGCAGACACCTGACAGTCCTGGGTGGATTTGTGGATCAGGTCAGTCTGTCTGTACATCACTGAACTGAAAACACGCATTCAGTCCGTGTTTCACAACCGCAGACCGAGGCCGTTTGACTAATGCACATTGATCTGCTGAACGTTTCTTCCCAGAAACACACAAATTCAGTGTGAACCCATGAACGAATTCAGCTCCTGCTGTCCCAAATATACATGTCTTGCTTCCAATTACTCAACAAACCATTTAGGCCTAAATTTAAAATGTATGTATATGTAATTGAATATAAAAATGTAATTACAATTTTTTTAACAAAAACAAATTGACATCTTAATGTGAAGCACGCACAAATAAAGACAATTAAAAAATAGTTAAATATATGTATTAAAAGTATATAAAAAATGGCCAAAAATACACATTTGCTAAAATATGTTTCAAAATATTTACATAAATATATTTTCTACCAATATACATTTTCCCCCCTATATTTTTGAAAATATATGTCCCTGGAGCACAAAATCAGTCATAAGCAGCACAGGTATATTTGTAGCAACAGCCAAAAAAAACATTGTATGAGTCAAAATTATACAGTTTTATTTTATGACAAAAATCATTAGGATATTAATATCATGTTCCATGAAGATATTTTGTACCGTAAATATATCAAAACATAATAGTAATATGCATTGCAAAGAACTTCATTTGAACAACTTTAAAGACGATTTTCTCAATATTTGGATTTTTTTTGCACCCTCAAATTCCAGATTTTCAAATATTGTCCAAACCATATATCAATGGAAATATTATTTATTCAGCGTTCAGATGACATATAAACCTGAATAATAAAAAAATGACACTCAAGACTGGTTTTGTGCTCCAGGGTGACATATTTAAAAAATATAAATATATATTTTAAAAGCATTAAAAGTATATTTTGGCCCATATATCTCAATCCAAGAAAATACATGTGTCAGATTTCTGTAATGGTACTAACAAACTGAATGTGTTTTAAATACACAATTACCAACTTTATTTATTTATCATCAATAATCTCTTACATTTATGTAATTTCATATGGATTTTTCCACAGCTAGCCATATTTAACCATGTTTATATTTTTTAACTGAATAAATGTAATTTTTGGATCTCAATACAAAGTATACCATGATGTTTTGAGGTTTTGTCAAATTCACATCTCATTAGGTTTGTGATTGTTTGGGGTCGGGTTAGTTCAGTGACCGCTGATCTCCATCACATTAGGTTTGTGATTGTTTGGGGTCGGGTTAGTTCAGTGACCGCTGATCTCCATCACATTAGGTTTGTGATTGTTTGGGGTCGGGTTAGTTCAGTGACCGCTGATATCCATCACATTAGGTTTGTGATTGTTTGGGGTCGGGTTAGTTCACTGACCGCTGATCTCCATCACATTAGGTTTGTGATTGTTTGGGGTCGGGTTAGTTCAGTGACCGCTGATCTCCATCACATTAGGTTTGTGATTGTTTGGGGTCGGGTTAGTTCACTGACCGCTGATCTCCATCACATTAGGTTTGTGATTGTTTGGGGTCGGGTTAGTTCAGTGACCGCTGATCTCCATCACATTAGGTTTGTGATTGTTTGGAGTCGGGTTAGTTCAGTGACCGCTGATCTCCATCACATTAGGTTTGTGATTGTTTGGGGTCGGGTTAGTTCAGTGACCGCTGATCTCCATCACATTAGGTTTGTGATTGTTTGGGGTCGGGTTAGTTCAGTGACCGGTGATCTCCATCACATTAGGTTTGTGATTGTTTGGGGTCGGGTTAGTTCACTGACCACTGATCTCCATCTCATTAGGTTTGTGATTGTTTGGGGTGGGGTTAGTTCAGTGACCGCTGATCTCCATCACATTAGGTTTGTGATTGTTTGGGGTGGGGTTAGTTCAGTGACCGCTGATCTCCATCACATTAGGTTTGTGATTGTTTGGGGTCGGGTTAGTTCAGTGACCGCTGATCTCCATCACATTAGGTTTATGATTGTTTGGGGGGGGGGTTAGTTCAGTGACCGCTGATCTCCATCACATTAGGTTTGTGATTGTTTCGGGTCGGGCTAGTTCACTGACCGCTGATCTCCATCACATTAGGTTTGTGATTGGTTGGGGTGGGGTTAGATCAGTGACCGCTGATCACATCACATCAGGTTTGTGATTGTTTGGAGTCGGGTTAGTTCAGTGACCGCTGATCTCCATCACATTAGGTTTGTGATTGTTTGGGGTCGGGCTAGTTCACTGACCGCTGATCTCCATCACATTAGGTTTGTGATTGTTTGGGGTGGGGTTAGTTCAGTGACCGCTGATCTCCTTCACATTAGGTTTGTGATTGTTTGGGGTCGGGCTAGTTCACTGACCGCTGATCTCCATCACATTAGGTTTGTGATTGTTTGGGGTCGGGCTAGTTCACTGACCGCTGATCTCCATCACATTAGGTTTGTGATTGTTTAGTAGTAGTAGTAGTAGTAGGGACGGGTTAGTTCAGTGACCGCTGATCTCCATCACATTAGGTTTGTGATTGTTTGGGGTGGGGTTAGTTCAGTGACCGCTGATCTCCATCACATTAGGTTTATGATTGTTTGGGGGGGGTTAGTTCAGTGACCGCTGATATCCATCACATTAGGTTTGTGATTGTTTGGGGTCGGGCTAGTTCACTGACCGCTGATCTCCATCACATTAGGTTTGTGATTGTTTGGGGTGGGGTTAGATCAGTGACCGCTGATCACATCACATTAGGTTTGTGATTGTTTGGAGTCGGGTTAGTTCAGTGACCGCTGATCTCCATCACATTAGGTTTGTGATTGTTTGGGGTCGGGTTAGTTCAGTGACCGCTGATCTCCATCACATTAGGTTTGTGATTGTTTGTGGTCGGGTTAGTTCACTGACCGCTGATCTCCATCACATTAGGTTTGTGATTGTTTGGGGTGGGGTTAGTTCAGTGACCGCTGATCTCCTTCACATTTGGTTTGTGATTGTTTGGGGTTGGGCTAGTTCACTGACCGCTGATCTCCATCACATTAGGTTTGTGATTGTTTGGGGTCGGGCTAGTTCACTGACCGCTGATCTCCATCACATTAGGTTTGTGATTGTTTAGTAGTAGTAGTAGTAGTAGGGACGGGTTAGTTCAGTGACCGCTGATCTCCATCACATTAGGTTTGTGATTGTTTGGGGTCGGGTTAGTTCAGTGACCGCTGATCTCCATCACATTAGGTTTGTGATTGTTTGGGGTCGGGCTAGTTCACTGACCGCTGATCTCCATCACATTAGGTTTGTGATTGTTTGGGGTGGGGTTAGTTCAGTGACCGCTGATCACATCACATTAGGTTTGTGATTGTTTGGGGTCAGGTTAGTTCAGTGACCGCTGATCTCCATCACATTAGGTTTGTGATTGTTTGGGGTCGGGCTAGTTCACTGACCGCTGATCTCCATCACATTAGGTTTGTGATTGTTTAGTAATAGTAGTAGTAGTAGGGACGGGTTAGTTCAGTGACCGCTGATATCCATCACATTAGGTTTGTGATTGTTTGGGGTCGGGTTAGTTCAGTGACCGCTGATCTCCATCACATTAGGTTTGTGATTGTTTGGGGTGGGGTTAGTTCACTGACCGCTGATCACATCACATTAGGTTTGTGATTGTTTGGGGTCGGGTTAGTTCAGTGACCGCTGATCTCCATCACATTAGGTTTGTGATTGTTTGGGGTCGGGTTAGTTCAGTGACCGCTGATCTCCATCACATTAGGTTTATGATTGTTTGGGGTCGGGTTAGTTCAGTGACCGCTGATCTCCATCACATTAGGTTTATGATTGTTTGGGGTCGGGTTAGTTCAGTGACCGCTGATCTCCATCACATTAGGTTTATGATTGTTTGGGGTCGGGCTAGTTCAGTGACCGCTGATCTCCATCACATTAGGTTTGTGATTGTTTGGGGTCGGGTTAGTTCAGTGACCGCTGATCTCCATCACATTAGGTTTGTGATTGTTTGGGGTCGGGCTAGTTCACTGACCGCTGATCTCCATCACATTAGGTTTGTGATTGTTTGGGGTGGGGTTAGTTCAGTGACCGCTGATCACATCACATTAGGTTTGTGATTGTTTGGGGTCAGGTTAGTTCAGTGACCGCTGATCTCCATCACATTAGGTTTGTGATTGTTTGGGGTCGGGCTAGTTCACTGACCGCTGATCTCCATCACATTAGGTTTGTGATTGTTTAGTAATAGTAGTAGTAGTAGGGACGGGTTAGTTCAGTGACCGCTGATATCCATCACATTAGGTTTGTGATTGTTTGGGGTCGGGTTAGTTCAGTGACCGCTGATCTCCATCACATTAGGTTTGTGATTGTTTGGGGTGGGGTTAGTTCACTGACCGCTGATCACATCACATTAGGTTTGTGATTGTTTGGGGTCGGGTTAGTTCAGTGACCGCTGATCTCCATCACATTAGGTTTGTGATTGTTTGGGGTCGGGTTAGTTCAGTGACCGCTGATCTCCATCACATTAGGTTTATGATTGTTTGGGGTCGGGTTAGTTCAGTGACCGCTGATCTCCATCACATTAGGTTTATGATTGTTTGGGGTCGGGTTAGTTCAGTGACCGCTGATCTCCATCACATTAGGTTTATGATTGTTTGGGGTCGGGTTAGTTCAGTGACCGCTGATCTCCATCACATTAGGTTTGTGATTGTTTGGGGTCGGGTTAGTTCAGTGACCGCTGATCTCCATCACATTAGGTTTGTGATTGTTTGGGGTCGGGTTAGTTCAGTGACCGCTGATCTCCATCACATTAGGTTTGTGATTGTTTGGGGTCGGGTTAGTTCAGTGACCGCTGATCTCCATCACATTAGGTTTGTGATTGTTTGGGGTCGGGTTAGTTCAGTGACCGCTGATCACATCACATTAGGTTTATGATTGTTTGGGGTGGGGTTAGTTCAGTGACCGCTGATCTCCATCACATTAGGTTTGTGATTGTTTGGGGTCGGGTTAGTTCAGTGACCGCTGATCTCCATCACATTAGGTTTGTGATTGTTTGGGGTCGGGTTAGTTCAGTGACCGCTGATCTCCATCACATTAGGTTTGTGATTGTTTGGGGTGGGGTTAGTTCAGTGACCGCTGATCTCCATCACATTAGGTTTGTGATTGTTTGGGGTGGGGTTAGTTCAGTGACCGCTGATCTCCATCACATTAGGTTTATGATTGTTTGGGGGGGGGTTAGTTCAGTGACCGCTGATGTCCATCATGTCCATCAGGTGGTGGGGACGGGAATGCTGGTTATCTGTATTCTGGCGGTTGTGGACGGCAGGAACATTGGTGCTCCTCGAGGCATGGAGCCGCTGGCCGTGGGTCTGATCCTGCTGGGCATCAGCGTCTCTATGGGACTGAACTGTGGTTACCCTCTGAACCCCGCCAGAGACCTGGGCCCGCGTCTCTTCACCGCCGCCGCTGGATGGGGCATGGAGGTGTTCAGGTACCAGTATGTTCAAAAAGTACTAAGACATTTTACTCTAGTAAAAATACAAGTATCTAGCCAAATACATACTTGAGTAAAAGTAAAAAAGTACACTTTTAATTTGTACTCGAGTATTAAAAAAGTAGAAGTTCGTTCTTTTCAGACAGACATTCAGAAATGTTGTTAAAGGGAGAAAACGAAACAAATTGCAATGGCACAGGTCAAACATATATGTGTCCTTGGAGCATGTGTAAATTTTTCTAAATTGAGATGTATACATCAACTTAAATCTGATAAATAATCTTTCCATTGATGTATGGTTTGTTATGATTGGACCATCCTTTCCACCTTTCATTTATCAGATGAACACACTAAGAGTTGTAGAAAAACAATCACGTGTATGGGACGTCCAAACACGACACTTCAAAAACTACACACAGTGAATGTAACTCATGCGGTGTCTTCTTAAGTGAAACGAAAATTACAAATACTAGCATATTAAAGTGGACCGTCGAGTTCACTTTGTGTGTGTTCTGAGGTGGTTCTGTGCTCTGCATTATACGGCTAAACATGTGCTTGTGTTCATCTGAAGAAAGAAAGTCATTAACATCTGGGACGACATGAGGATCTTCATTTTTGATATTACTTTTAATACCAATGTGATGCAGAATACAAGAATGTGTTGAATTAATGAGAATATAATTAAAACACAACATTAACGTTTTGAAAGGCCACTTTTTTGTGTTGTCTGTCTGTATTCAACATCACTGTCTAAACTGATTATTTGGGGTATTTAATTTTTTTTCTCAGCAAATATTGATAATTATTTGTGACTAATTAGACAAATCATGTAATTACCAAGTTTGTAAAAAATGAATTGACAGTCCTCATTCCTACTCAATGTGACATATAATGACATAACTTCACTAAACATGAAATACATTTAACTTAACAAGCAATGTTTATTGAAACACTTTTGGAGATTAATTAATAATAACACACACGCGCACACACAGACGCACGCACGCATATTATGATGGTAAATCTATCACAGATTCATCATAATAGCATAACACTGAATCATCAAAATCATCATCATATATCACCAAATCATCATATCACAGAGTCATCAAAATGTATCACCAAATCATTACGTCACCAAATCATCATATCACAGATTCATCAAAATATATCACCAAATCATCATAACACTGAATCATCAAAAGCATCAATCACAGATTCATCAAAATATATAACCAAATCATCATAACACTAAATCATCAATATCATCATCATATATCACCAAATCATCATATCACAGATTCATCAAAATATATCACCAAATCATCATAACACTGAATCATCAAAATCATCATCATATATCAACAAATCATCATATCACAGATTCATCATAATATATCACCAAATCATTACATCACCAAATCATCAAATCACTGATTCATCAAAATGTATCACCAAATCATCATAATATATCCCTGAACCATCATAATATATCACCAAATCATCATAACACTGAATCACAATATATCACCAAATCATCATATCACATATTCATCAAAATATATTGTGATTCAGTGTTATATTATTCTGATTCTGTGATATGATGATTTGGTGATATACTATGATGTTCAGTGATATAATCTGATAGTCAGTCGTTGGCCTAATGGATAGAGCGTTGGACTTGAAACCCGAGGTAATCCAAGGTTGTGGGTTCGAATCCCGGCTCCGACAGGAAGTCCACGACTGCTCCCCGGGCGCTGCACAGTCGGCTGCCCACTGCTCCAAGTGTGTACACTTGGATGGGTTAAATGCAGAGAACACATTTCACTCCTCATTATACTCTGTATAATTGTGTATGTGACAATTCCGAGCTAAATTTGTATTTGTATATGTTTTGATAGTTTCATTTTATTTTATTTCATTTTTTGATGATTCAGTGATATACAGTATCATGATGATTTGGTGATACATTTGGATAGATCTGTGATATGGTGATTTGGTGATATGATGATTTGGTGATATATTTGGATGATTCTGTGATATAAGTTGGTGATATGATGATTTGGTGATATATTTGGATGATTCTGTGATATGATAAGTTGGTGATATAATGATTTGGTGATCTATTTTGATGATTCTGTGATATAAGTTGGTGATATAATGATTTGGTGATCTATTTTGATGATTTTGTGATATAAGTTGGTGATATAATGATTTGGTGATATATTTTGATGATTCTGTGATATAAGTTGGTGATATAATGATTTGGTGATATATTTTGATGATTCTGTGATATAAGTTGGTGATATAATGATTTGGTGATATATTTTGATGATTCTGTGATATAAGTTGGTGATATAATTATTTGGTGATATATTTTGATGATTCTGTGATATAAGTTGGTGATATGATGATTTGGTGATATATTTTGATAATTCTGTGATATGATGATTTGGTGATATATTTTGATGATTCTGTGATATGATAAGTTGGTGATATATTTTGATGATTCTGTGATATAAGTTGGTGATATGATGATTTGGTGATATATTTTGATGATTCTGTGATATGATAAGTTGGTGATATATTTTGATGATTCTGTGATATAAGTTGGTGATATGATGATTTGGTGATATATTTTGATGATTCTGTGATATAAGTTGGTGATATGATGATTTGGTGATATATTTTGATGATTCTGTGATATAAGTTGGTGATATATTATTTGGTGATATATTTTGATGATTCTGTGATATAAGTTGGTGATATGATGATTTGGTGATATATTTTGATATAAGTTGGTGATATGATGATTTGGTGATATATTTTGATGATTCTGTGATATAAGTTGGTGATATGATGATTTGGTGATATATTTTGATGATTCTGTGATATGATAAGTTGGTGATATATTTTGATGATTCTGTGATATAAGTTGGTGATATGATGATTTGGTGATATATTTTGATGATTCTGTGATATAAGTTGGTGATATGATGATTTGGTGATATATTTTGATGATTCTGTGATATAAGTTGGTGATATAATGATTTGGTGATATATTTTGATGATTCTGTGATATAAGTTGGTGATATGATGATTTGGTGATATATTTTGATGATTCTGTGATAAGTTGGTGATATAATGATTTGGTGATATATTTTGATGATTCTGTGATATGATAAGTTGGTGATATAATGATTTGGTGATATATTTGATGATGATAAGTTGGTGATATGATGATTTGGTGATATATTTTGATGATTCTGTGATATAAGTTGGTGATATAATGATTTGATGATATATTTTGAAGATTCTGTGATATAAGTTGGTGATATAATTATTTGGTGATATATTTGAATGATTCTGTGATATGGTAATTTGGTGATATAATGATATATTTGAATGATTCTGTGATATGATAAGTTGGTGATATAATGATTTGGTGATATATTTTGATGATTCTGTGATATGGTAATTTGGTGATATAATGATATATTTTGATGATTCTGTGAAATGATAAGTTGGTGATATAATGATTTGGTGATATATTTTGATGATTCTGTGATATGATAATTGGTGATATATGTTTGTGATATATTTTGATGATTCTGTGATGATAAGTTGGTGATATGATGATTTGGTGATATATTTTGATGATTCTGTGATATATAGTTGTGATATATTTGATGATATATGTATTTGGTGATATATTTTGATGATTCTGTGATATAATAAGTTGGTGATATAATGATTTGGTGATATATTTTGATGATTCTGTGATATAAG
This sequence comes from Schizopygopsis pylzovi, assembly GCA_027422435.1. NCBI lineage: Eukaryota > Metazoa > Chordata > Actinopteri > Cypriniformes > Cyprinidae > Schizopygopsis > Schizopygopsis pylzovi. The sequence goes on along the minus strand of CM049837.1, from coordinate 271,554 downwards.
TTGGTGATATAATGATTTGGTGATGTATTTTGATGATTTTGTGATATGATAAGTTGGTGATATAATGATTTGGTGATATATTTTGATGATTCTGTGATATGATAAGTTGGTGATATAATGATTTGGTGATATATTTTGATGATTCTGTGATATAAGTTGGTGATATGATGATTTGGTGATATATTTTGATGATTCTGTGATATGATAAGTTGGTGATATAATGATTTGTGATATATTTTGAATGATTCTGTGATATGATAAGTTGGTGATATAATGATTTGGTGATATATTTGATGATTCTGTGATATGATAATTGGTAGATTTGGTGTATATTTTGATGATTGATATATGTTGGTGATATATTTGTGAATGATTCTGTGATATGATAAGTTGGTGATATAATGATTTGGTGATATATTTTGATGATTCTGTGATATGGTAAGTTTGGTGATATAATGATTGTGATATATTTGATGATTCTGTGATATGATAAGTTGGTGATATAATTGTGATATATTTTGATGATTATGTATATGATGATTTGTGATATAATGATATAGATGATTTGTGATATGATATTGGTGATATGAGATTTGGTGATATATTTTGATGATTCTGTGATATGATAAGTTGGTGATATAATGATTTGGTGATATATTTTGATGATTCTGTGATATGATCAGTTGGTGATATGATGATTTGGTGATATGATGATTTGGTGATATATTTCGATGATTTTGTGATATGATAAGTTGGTGATATAATGATTTGGTGATATATTTTGATGATTCTGTGATATAAGTTGGTGATTTGGTGATATATTTTGATGATTCTGTGATATGGTGATTTGGTGATATAATGATATATTTTGATGATTCTGTGATATGGTAATTTGGTGATATAATGATATATTTTGATGATTTTGTGATATGATAAGTTGGTGATATAATGATTTGGTGATATATTTTGATGATTCTGTGATATGGTAATTTGGTGATATAATGATATATTTTGATGATTTTGTGATATGATAAGTTGGTGATATAATGATTTGGTGATATATTTTAATGATTCTGTGATATGTTAAGTTGGTGATATAATGATTTGGTGATATATTTTGATGATTTTGTGATATGATAAGTTGGTGATATAATGATTTGGTGATGTATTTTAATGATTCTGTGATATGATAAGTTGGTGATATAATGATTTGGTGATATATTTTGATGATTCTGTCAAACGATGTGTGTGTGTGTGTGTACAGCACTGCAGATTATTGGTGGTGGATCCCTGTTGCCGGGCCGTTGGTAGGGGGCGTTGTCGGTGCTATGATCTACTTCCTGTTGATCGAGCTTCATCACACCAACCACAATGACAAACCTCACGAAGAACCCGAGGAAGAGGAGGATGAGGAGGAAGACGAGGACAGCAGCCTGAAGGACAAATACGAGATGATCAACATGAGCTAGAAACCCGAGATCAGTAGAGTACCTGTCGTGAAGTAAAGCACACTGTTTACATGAGTAAACTCATCAGTGACACAAGCAGACCTCCATCCACCTTCACAGCTCAGATAATGAACGGGTTTTTACTGATTTATACATGGAGGTGCTTTTACTAAATACAAGCTTCACATCTGTAAACCCATCTTTCCCATGATTCCCCCACTGCAAATAACATCTGATTGTATTTTGCTGATGGTTAATATATTACACTGAACCCAAAACAATCGATTCAATGGCTTTAATACCTTTAAAGTGATGGAAATGCCCCGCAGGAACTCGGATTAAGGCAAGAATCACCAAACATAAGCACACTGATGATAAACGACCTGAACAAACATGCTTGTCTGAGCACGACCATTCAAGATTAGCACTTGTCTGCGAAAGATTTCCCTCTAGAACTCCCCCATTGCTGAGTTTTCATGTTAAATCAATGTTTTATTTCACCTTGTTGTCATTCATATATTGTCTGTGATATTTATGGCTATATGTTTGTAGATCAGGCTTCTTTTATTGACTTGTTTTTGAAAGTCTTTCGTAAAAATAGATATTTTGTAATGATGAAATCCTGCGACTTCAACAGTATATGTGTGTTTTTTGCTGAAATAAACTGAACTTTTGCGGCAGATGTGTCTTGCGTACAATGTTTGCATGTCTACTGATGACAGATCATCTCCAGAAACTCTGATTAAAATGTCATGTTATTGTTATTACAGGTCATGATCGTTTTGGCTTTTTTATATTATTTTGTTTGAAATTAGCTGGTAAACTAAAACTAGCAGTTTTGATTTTTATTTCTATATAATTTAACACATGACTAGTCCAGATTACACAAGTCTACATGGTGTACAGATGCTAGTAAAGGACAAATGTGCTTTATTTAATTGTTCTCTATGAAAGGCTCCATACAGCCTTTTCAAGTTTTGAAGCAGCGTATGACAGTTATGGTTAGTGTTACTTTTAGTAAAAATATTTTTTCTAAAATGCTCCTTTTTCAAGGAGTAGAATTTCTTGTTTGGTTTTAGATGACTTTAATAAGTGTGATAGATGAAATGTTGCTTTCACTTTCAGCTTACTGGAAGTCTCTGTTTAAAACAAGTGCTGGCTTGATCTCAGGCAACAGATATGAACTAGTTCCAATGAAACAATGAATCAGACGCTCATAATCAGAGTGAAATGAGCTCTACATCTGAGACGTTATTCTTCTGAAGGAGATCCCATTCAGGAGAAGCATGATCTCACCTAACGGAGATCAATCAAAACTTCAGAATGTTTTATTAGCCCACTGTACTTTCCCTTTTTAAACTGTGCCAGCAGCCAATCAGCAGAGAGTCTCTCAGGCTCCGCCCCTCTCTTCAGTCAGACTCTCGTCCTCGAGGAGCAGATCCACAGCAGCAGAAAGCCTCCAGAAGATCATGAGAGTCCTGAGCTCTTTACTCCTCATGAGTGCTGTCTCAGCGTGTGTGAGAGGAGACTCAAACTTCAGCGGTAAGAGCATGACTTCTGATACACCAGCATGCCTCTTATTTTAGACTGACACCGTCTAATTGCATGTTCTCAGAGAAGCTCTTTGAACGTTTGCCATGGAAAGTCCCAAAAGCCGCAGGACGGCGTGATGGGATGCTCTGAAATTACACATCTGGGTTTAATTTTAGCAGAGACTCCTCCAGTAAAGACGGTGTTGAAGTCCAGCTTCCATCTGTATCTGGAGGGCAGTGTGTTTGAGGAGACCTGCGCCGTGGTCCCGTTCCGGTCCGAAACCCTCCACAGATGCGCCTACAACCGCAGCGACCCGCTGGTGCTGATTATACACGGCTGGACGGTGAGAGAAACAACACAGAATGTGGCTCTTAAGAAGAAGTCTCAGTTCACCAGGTCTTAACTGAGAGCAGAAACTCTTACGGCATTAAAAGTTGCATGCGCTGCACAGAATGAATATCCTTAAATCAAGACAAAATACTGAGGAAGATGTTTAGATATTTGTACTGGAAAACAAGAATAACAAGAGCAATCCTTAGAAGAACAACTGGGAAATTGTCACCCCATAGGGCTTGGGCCCTAAATATCTGTCGGTAGGGTGTGAAAACTTGATTCCATTGGCAGATATTTGTTGTCATTTTAATCCAAAACACACTTAAGCATTAAACACAAAACAAGACTTTATATCTCATGCCATTTTGCATCTCCAGTAAATGTATCCAGATATAATGATCTTGAGGACTAATTTCTGAGGAAAGAGCAGCACAGTATTCTAGCGTTTGGGAGCAGATCAATTAAAGACTTTTGTTTTTAAAGCATTTTACGAAAACATCTTAAAGGAACACGCCACTTATAAAAAAAATAGGCTCATTTTACGACTCCCCAAGAGTTAAAAAGTTGAGTTTTACCACTTCCGACTCTATTCAGCCGATCTCCGTTAGCACTTTTAGCTTAGCATAGATCATTGATTAGCCCGTTAGCATTGCGCTCAAAAAATGACCAAAGAGTTCCATAGTACACGATGTAACTACAGAAGAGTCAAGTTTTAAATAGGAAAACTAAGACTGATGAACAAAATGAAAAGTTGTGATTTTCTAGGCTAACATGGCTAAGAACTATACTCTCATTACAGCGTAATGATATTACGCAGCACCTGAAAACAGTCCCCATGCTAGGTAACTACTTATGATATAGACTTATGACTACTTTTGATTATAATCTCATTCCGACACAATAATCAAATAGTTCCTAGCCATTTCGGTCTATAAAATCACAACTTTTCACTTTCCGTCGGTCGTTTCCGTCGATGTAACTACAGAAGAGTCAAGCTTTAAATAGGAAAAATATCGAAACTATTAGGTCATTTTTGAGCGCGATATAATCAGATTCAATGATCTATGCTAAGCTAAAAGTGCTAACGCCAGAGCTGGAGATCAACTGAAGGGATTCGAAAATGGTAAAACTCAACGGTATAACTCTTGGGGAGTCGCAAAATGAGCCTATTTTAAAAATAGTGGTGTGTTCCTTTAAGGAAATTAGTTAGAAGTTGAATTCGTAATGAGTTGTATTAGTAACACATAACAGTTTAAGTTGACTCAGATTTAAGTATTGTGTTCCAATCAATTTTACTTCTTGTACTTGAATAAAATCTTGAATAATCCTAAATCTACCTTCATAAGATCAGAGCTCAGTGAGACCAGCACATTTATGAAAGTTCCTCCTCTAGAAACCAATCTGTTTAATGCTCACAGAGCTGTTTCTCAGGGAAAACAGGATCGTATGTGTTTACTGCCGTATCGCTGCTTCACGACTCAGTTCACGAGTCAACACACATGTGGAGCAGCAGACGGAGGAAAGAGCAAAGGCTTTGTTTGTGTGTGAATGACGTCAGCTCTTCCTCCTGCTCTCAGATGAATGGACGCATGGAGCCCTGGATTTTCAATCTGGCCTCTGCGCTGAAGGTCCGGCTCGAGCGGGTCAATGTGCTCATCAGTGATTGGAGGAAGCTGGCGCTTCAGCCGTATCCAATCGCAGCTAAGAACAGCAGACAGGTGGGGCGGGACGTGGCCGCGCTGCTCAAGTGGCTGGAGGTAATGAAGGTCTTATATACATATCCAAACCTTATGTTGGGGTTCTCCGAAGGGGCAGTCATTATAGTTGGGTAAACCTGTATAGTGGTGCACGGAAGCGACAGCAAATGTATGTTTTGTGTTCCCATTTGCTCCAATAGCAAAAGTAAACAAATCCAACATGGCAGTTCTGTGACTTTTCAACAGAGGATAATATATGGAGATATTGATTAACCCAGCTAGTGGAAATAGAGCATTTCGCTTGCTTTCCTAATCACTTTTTGAGCATAGACAAGAACATTTAATTTCCGATTTAATCTGCTGTAAATCTTGAACGTTGTGCAAGTTTCTTAAAGGGGTCATATGACGAGGTTAGGGTTAGGTTAGGTTGCTAATGTAAGATTACGTAACTCACGTTACTTGTAATGCATTACCCCCAATCTAAGAGTGAACCGCTTGAGTTCTGATGGCACTTCCTCTCTCGACAGGAAGTGGCGCGGCTCTCCATGGACGACGTCCATCTGATTGGCTACAGTCTGGGAGCGCACGTGGCCGGATTCGCTGGAAGTCATTTCAGAGGACTGAGGAAAGTGGGCCGCATTACTGGTAAGATGAAGAGGATTGATCAGATCTGGAGCTCTGTCACTGCGTCTCAGAGCAACACATGCTAGAGAAGCTTTACCTTCAGGTTTCAATGTGCAGACCATCATCTGACAACTCTTTTTAGGGATCCGGATCATTGGCTCCCAAACGGTTCTTTATTTAGTATGACTTCTGGTCAAATGTATCAATGTTTTGACCTACTGTACGTCTGGGATGTGTGCACAAATATAATTAAAGTATACAAAGTAATTCAACTAAACCTTAAAAAAATACAAATAAACGAAACAATGCTATGTAATATTTCTGACTCCATAAACCGTTCCAAAATACCATAATTGTACATTCTATTTGGTATAAAAACCAATAGCTAATTTATGTAACACTGTAACAGATCAAGCACTCTTTAGCATTCTGGGTCATAATGCTCTGAGAAACATCTGATAAACGTCTTAGAAAAAGCCAATATATTCAAAATCATAACCATCTTAAAGACATGTTCTACACATCTAGTTAAGCTCTGATAGGAAAGGTCATAGAACAGGCTAAATTATTTTTACTTCTTGATTTCAGAAGTTTGAGATATTTTGGCTGGAAACAAGACAAAGCATTTTTGCAGATGTAAATGCAGACGTTATATAAATGTGATGCATCAGAGCTATAAAGAAATCATACTCCAAATGAGTCCAGATCTCTGTGTGCTGCAGGTCTGGATCCGGCCGGGCCGCACTTCGAGGGTCTGCCGGCATTTGACCGACTGTCTCCAGACGACGCTCAGTTCGTGGACGCCGTCCACACCTTCACCGGCTCCAGCATCGTGCCAGGAGTGGGAATAAAGCAGAGCGTCGCTCATGTAGATTTCTACCCCAACGGAGGATCCTTCCAGCCCGGCTGCAAGATGCTGGACATCTACAGCAACGTCTTCCAGCACGGCCTGCAAGGTACAGACACTTGACAGGACTCATGTGCTTGATTAATTACACCAAACACAGATTCAGAAGCAGCTGAGTGAAGCCTCCAGTGCATAACAGACTTATTATAACATATATGAACTCAATATTAACCCTTGTTCTATATTAACTCAAACTAAAATGGTTTTGTTTTTTGAAATACATTTTATTTAAGCTAGTTTCCAAAGCAACACGAACTTGATAATTTTCATCTAGTTTAACTCGACGACTAAAGTACATAAAAGTACAATTAAAATGTATAAAAACTATGATATGCTTACATTAAGAAACAACAAAAAGTAATATGACAAAAAAAATTACTTAATTGTAACTGAAATTAACATGAAAATATATCATATGTAAAATAATATTTTATATAAAAACTTTGTTTTCTAGTACAAATATTTAAAGGTTCTTGATTAGCAAAATTACTCATGATATTAAGCAATGTTTTAAGAAAAAATTATCAAAAATGTAAATTTGTGCTTGTTAACAAATCTGCCAATGGGGTAAGAACAATCATTTTTATTCAAAGGGTAAACAATATTAGTTTTCTTGCCTCGCTAGCAAACAAAAAACATAATTTTGTTACATTTAGCAGAAAACAAAACTTTATATTTTAAGTCATTTTTGTAATCAAGTCTTGGCAATAATCTTTAGATATTTGTACTGGAAAACAAGTTTAGTAAATGGTTCTACTGCACATGAGATTATGCATTATGGGCAATGATGAGGCTGTCTGTGCTTTAACTTTTTTAATGGCACACAGTACTCTTACAAAAACATTGCACTTATGTGAAACCGCAAACTGCATCTGCCTAGTGCATATTTACACACACCCAACGATTAATCAGAGCAAGCAGCGCCTCACCTATAGACACTCTGTTTTCTAGGAGTGCCCAAGACCATTAAATGTGCCCACGAGCGCGCCGTCAAACTCTTCACCGACTCCCTCATCAATGCCAGCCAGCCCATAATAGGCTACCGTTGCCGGGACGACAGCGCCTTCAGCAGAGGCCTGTGTCTGAGCTGTAAGCAGCAGCGCTGTAACACTCTGGGCTTCGATGTGCGGCGCGAGCGATCGGGGAGGAGTGCTAAAAACCTGTTCCTCAGAACCGCACCGCAGCCGCCCTACAGAGGTGAGTGAGTGTGTGTGTGTGGTGTGTGTGTGTGTGTGTGTGTGTGTGTGTGAGTGAGTGAGTGAGTGAGTGAGTGTGTGTGTGTGTGTGTGTGTGTGTGTGTGTGTGTGTGTGTGTGTGTGTGTGACTGTGTGTGTGTGTGTGACTGAGTGTGTGTGTGTGTGTGTGGATGATGTGTGTCTGTGTTGTGTGATGTGTGTGTGTGTGTGTGTGTGGTGTGTGTGAGCTGATGAGTGAGTTGTGAGTAGTGGATGAAGTGAGCGAGTGCTGTGTGTGAGTGTGTAGTGTAGTGTATGACGTGTGATGTGTACTGAATATGTGTGTAGTGTGTGTGATGTGTGTGTGTGTGCCAGACAGCAGACAGAAGCTGACTCCTCTGTTCCACACACTCTCACTCTCTCACAGTGTTTCATTATCAGATCAGAGTCCTGCTGGAGAACCTGATCGAGCCGCTCGAGGCTTCGCTGTACGTCACACTCAATGGCACTGAAGGAGAGAGCCCAGAGCTACCCATAATCCTGTGAGTCACAGAGATAACGGTACAAGTGATAATGACCAGATATATATTACATAAATATGGTTCATTCTATAGAATTAATATGTGTGAGTGTGACCACTCATACTCAGGTTTATCGGGGAGAGTCATGATCAGGTTTGAGACGCTCAGGTTTATCGGGGAGAGTCATGATCCGGTTAGAGACGTTCAGGTTTATCGGGGAGAGTCACGATCAGGTTAGAGACGCTCAGGTTTATCGGGGAGAGTCACGATCAGGTTCGAGACACTCAGGTTTACCGGGGAGAGTCACGATCAGGTTTGAGACGCTCAGGTTTATCGGGGAGAGTCACGATCAGGTTCGAGACGCTCAGGTTTATCGGGGAGAGTCACGATCAGGTTCGAGACGCTCAGGTTTATCGGGGAGAGTCACGATCAGGTTCGAGACGCTCAGGTTTATCGGGGAGAGTCACGATCAGGTTCGGGACGCTCAGGTTTATCGGGGAGAGTCACGATCAGGTTCGAGACGCTCAGGTTTATCGGGGAGAGTCACGATCAGGTTCGAGACGCTCAGGTTTACCGGGGAGAGTCACGATCAGGTTCGAGACGCTCAGGTTTATCGGGGAGAGTCACGATCAGGTTCGAGACGCTCAGGTTTACCGGGGAGAGTCACGATCAGGTTCGAGACGCTCAGGTTTATCGGGGAGAGTCACGATCAGGTTCGAGACGCTCAGGTTTATCGGGGAGAGTCACGATCAGGTTCGAGATGCTCAGGTTTATCGGGGAGAGTCACGATCAGGTTCGAGACGCTCAGGTTTATCGGGGAGAGTCACGATCAGGTTTGAGACGCTCAGGTTTATCGGGGAGAGTCACGATCAGGTTTGAGAAGCTCAGGTTTATCGGTGACAGTCACGATCAGGTTCGAGACTCTCAGGTTTATCGGGGAGAGTCACGATCAGGTTCGAGACGCTCAGGTTTATCGGGGAGAATCACGATCAGGTTCGAGACGCTCAGGTTTATCGGGGAGAGTCACGATCAGGTTCGAGACGCTCAGGTTTACCGGGGAGAGTCACGATCAGGTTTCGAGACGCTCCGGTTTATCGGGGAGAGTCACGATCAGGTTTGAGACGCTCAGGTTTATCGGGGAGAGTTGCGATCAAGTTCCAGATGCTCCGGTTTATTGGGGACAGTCACGATCAGGTTCGAGGTGCTCAGGTTTATCGGGGAGAGTCGCGATCAGGTTTGAGATGCTCAGGTTTATCTGGGAGAGTCACGATCAGGTTCGAGACGCTCATTTTTATCGGGGAGAGTCACGATCAGGTTCGAGACGCTCAGGTTTACCGGGGAGAGTCACGATCAGGTTTGAGATGCTCAGGTTTATCTGGGAGAGTCACGATCAGGTTCGAGACGCTCATTTTTATCTGGGAGAGTCACATTCTGATTCGAGACGCTCAGGTTTACCGGGGAGAGTCACGATCAGGTTCGAGACGCTCAGGTTTATCGGGGAGAGTCACGATCAGGTTCGAGACGCTAATTTTTATCGGGGAGAGTCACGATCAGGTTGAGAAGCTCAGGTTTATCGGGGAGAGTCACGATCAGGTTCGAGACGCTCAGGTTTACCGGGGAGAGTCGCGATCAGGTTCGAGACGCTCAGGTTTACCGGGGAGAGTCGCGATCAGGTTCGAGACGCTCAGGTTTACCGGGGAGAGTCACGATCAGGTTCGAGACGCTCAGGTTTACCGGGGAGAGTCACGATCAGGTTCGAGAAGCTCAGGTTTATCGGGGAGAGTCACGATCGGGTTCGAGACGCTCAGGTTTATCGGGTAAAGTCAGGATCTTGTTCGAGACGCTCAGGTTTATCTGGGAGAGACGGGTAAAGCTGAGTGAGTAACTGTGGTGTCTGCAGGAATCAGGAGAGCGGCGCTATGAAGAGCTTCTCGTCTCTGCTGGCCGTGGGCTCTGATCCGGGCAGCCTCCGCTCCGTCAAGCTGGTCTGGAAGGAAGATCTGGTCTGGTCCAGCTTGATGAGGCGCGTCAGGAACATCATGAGCTGGAACAGCTCCGATCGGGACACAGAGCTCAGCGTCTGGAGGATCCGCATCAAATCAGGAGAGACTCAGGAGAAGTGAGATTCTGTCTCTATTGAACACTGAGTATACACTGAATACACAAGGACTCCTCATATTTTCAGATGCTTTTATACATTTCTCAAATCATCTTTAACAACTGCACATATTTAAAATATCATATAATGTTAAAAGCATTTAAATATATTTTGCCCTCTATATATTTGTCAAAAAATACATTCAAGTCATATTAGCAGAAACAAATATGGTCAAAAGACTGACTGAAACAAAATCAAAATTTACTTTCAAAATAAACACTAAAAATTCTCAATTTATAGGAAACTGATAAAAAATGAAGTGAGTTTATGATTAAAACAAAAACAAGTATCTGTCTTGGTTCAGAAAAATCACCTTCATTCAAAGAGAAACAAGTTTTCACTCCCCACTGACTGATATTTGTTCCTTTTAATCATAAACACAACATTTTGCTCAGTTTTTCAAGACTTCATATCATAATTTTTAAGGATGTTTAGATATTTGAACTGGAAAACCTAATATTAAGACAGGGATTTGTTTTGTAAGCATGACTGTAAGACTTGTTTTAGACTGATGCTCAGATGATGGAGGGTTAGACACTAGAACACACGGCTCTGATTGATCGTGGCATCATCTATTGATCGTGTATCAGGAGCAGCCCAGCGGTCATTGGCTGGACATAGGAAGAGATATATGTAGGTCGACATTCAGTTTACATCAAATCACGTCATGTCAAGTTTTTGACGTATTTAATTTACATATTTGACCTGTTTGTGATGTCTTTTCCACATCAGCTGCACGGATGATAATGTTAATGCATGCTCTAAACACACTACTGTGAATGCTAAAGCCAAGTTTAGCTTTATATAATGATTGTTTTCTCAAGATAGAAACTGTTAATATCAATAACTCATGCATGAAAATACAGATCACCATCAGTCCAGGTCAGTTTGCTGCTTTATTACAATTATAAAAGAGTATTATATCTGACCCTGGAGCACAAAAGCAGTCATAAGGTATATTTGTAGCAATAGCCAACAATACATTGTATGGGTCAAAATTATCATTTTGCTTTTATGCCAAAAATCATTAGGATATTAAGATCATGTTCCATGAAGATATTTAGTAAGCTTCCTACCGTTAATATATCAAAACTTAATTATTGATTAGTAATATGCATTGCTAAGAACAACTTTAAAGATGATTTTCTCAATATTCAGATGTTTTTGCACATATTGTCCAAACCATACATCAATGGAAAGATTATTTACTCAGCTTTCAGATGATGCATACATCTCAGTTTGATCAAACGTCCCCTTCTGACTGGTTGTGTGGTCCGTATCTGATCTGCTGTGTTTAGGTGGTGGTTCTGCGGCGTCTCGGCTGGAGTCTCTCGTCTCCGGATCTCCGAGGAGCAGAAGTTCACTCGCTGCCGGATCAAACATCACAACACAAACACCAGCGCTTCAACCCAGTCTGTTTATTAATGCAGTTCAAGTACTCCAAAAAAATTACATCTCTTTGCACAATACGTTCTGAAATGTTACGTAAAAATGTTCAAAGTGAACACAAATTTAGGTACTGTATAAAACACAGTGAACATTAATCTTTTTTTTTCTTCTGGTTTTTCATTCGTTTCTCAATTTTAGTGTTCGGCCTATTTTCACCTACGACAATGTTTTTTTTCAGTGCGCTTTTCCTCTATGAAATTTCACCAAGACTACGTAAAAATGAAAAAAAAAGTCAAATACAGGCAAATATTCTCCGATCCAGACCGCCGGAGCCGGGTTTCTTCCAGTACGGTGCGGTCGGCCTGGACTCACAAACGCTAGAACAAAAGAACAGTATCAAAACCAACAGAAATCCTCCAGTTACTGTACAGAGTTCACATGAGAGACCAGTCCGTCTCCACCGTGATGATGATGATGATGAAGGTGTGTTTCTGTCAGAGTACGTAAACTAAACGTGCTAATGTGACCGTTAGTACCGCGAGAATCCTCCGCTTTCCCATGATGCTCAGTGGCTGCAGGGGTCTTCATGATCGTACAGTCATTAAACAAGTCTGCGCTGCTCTTCATGCACACGTTCCTCGTTAGTGGAGAGAGGGGAATGTGAGTGTATGGCAAGCCACTTTAACATTGAATCCCTACAACATACTAGCGTCCACTTGCATACTGCTAGTACTTATTAAGAGACAGAGTGAGTGTGTGTGTGAGAGAGAGAGAGATAGAGTGTGTGTGTGTGTGAGAGAGATAGAGAGTGTGTGTGTGTGTGTGTGAGAAATAGAGAGTGAGTGTATGGCAAGCCACTTTAACATTGAATCCCTACAACATACTAGCGTCCACTTGCATACTGCTAGTACTTATTAAGAGACAGAGATAGAGAGTGTGTGTGTGTGTGTGTGAGAGAGAGATAGAGTGTGTGTGTGTGTGTGTGTGAGAAATACAGAGTGAGTGTATGGCAAGCCACTTTAACATTGAATCCCTACAACATACTAGCGTCCACTCGCATACTGCTAGTACTTATTAAGAGATAGAGTGAGTGTGTGTGTGAGAGAGAGATAGAGAGTGAGTGTGTGTGTGAGAGAGAGATAGAGAGTGTGTGTGTGTGTGTGTGAGAGAGAGATAGAGAGTGTGTGTGTGTGTGTGAGAAATACAGAGTGAGTGTATGGCAAGCCACTTTAACATTGAATCCCTACAACATACTAGCGTCCACTCGCATACTGCTAGTACTTATTAAGAGATAGAGTGAGTGTGTGTGTGTGTGTGAGAGAGAGATAGAGTGTATGTGTGTGAGAAATAGAGAGTGAGTGTATGACAAGCCACTTTAACATTGAATCCCTACAACATACTAGCATCCACTCGCATACTTCTAGTACTTATTAAGAGATAGAGTGAGTGTGTGAGAGAGATAGAGAGTGTGTGCGTGCACTTTAACATTGAATCCATCCACTCGCACATTGCTAGTACTTATTCTTTAGCTACTAGTGCTCATCTTTAGCTATTAGTACCTCTTTAAAAGATAATACCTATTCATTAGATACTAGTACACACTTATTAGATACTAGTACACACTTATTAGATACTAGTGGTCATCTTTAGCTATTAGTACCTCTTTAAAAGATAATAATACCTATTCATTAGATACTAGTACACACTTATTAGATACTAGTGCACATCTTTAGCTATTAGTACCTCTTTAAAAGATAATAATACCTATTCATTAGATACTAGTACACACTTATTAGATACTAGTGCACATCTTTAGCTATTAGTACCTCTTTAAAAGATAATAATACCTATTCATTAGATACTAGTATACACTTATTAGATACTAGTACACACTTATTAGATACTAGTGCACATCTTTAGCTATTAGTACCTCTTTAAAAGATAATAATACCTATTCATTAGATACTAGTACACACTTATTAGATACTAGTGCACATCTTTAGCTATTAGTACCTCTTTAAAAGATAATACCTATTCTTTAGATACTAGTATACACTTACTATATACTAGTGCTCATCTTTAGCTATTAGTACCTCTTTAAAAGATAATAATACCTATTTATGAGATACTAGTATACACTTATTAGATACTAGTGCTCATCTTTAGCTATTAGTACCTCTTTAAAAGATAATAATACCTATTCATTAGATACTAGTGCACACTTATTAGATACTAGTACACATCTTTAGCTATTAGTACTTCTTTAAAAGATAATAATACCTATTCATTAGATATTAGTACACACTTATTAGATACTAGTACACATCTTTAGCTATTAGTACCTCTTTAAAAGATAATAATACCTATTCATTAGATACTAGTACACACTTATTAGATACTAGTGCACATATTTAGCTATTAGTACCTCTTGTGCTACTAGGAACAACATAATAATTACTACTGATATATGTACTAGCATCTAATAAATACTGTTATCTTTAAAAGGTTATTAGTACCTAAATAATAATATACATAGTACCTAAATAATAGGGTACTAGCAGCTAATAAGTACTAGTATTTTATAAGAATTAGTACCTTTAGAAAGTTACTAGAACCTAAAGAATAAGTGCAGGTAGCTGAAGAAGGTTTGAGGGTTAAATGTTGAACGGGCTTGCCATATAGAGGTGTGTAGCTATATACAAACAAACAGAATGAAGCATGTAAACGGCAGACCCACGCGGAGCCGCCTCCTTCATTAGCGTTTTTGAGTCCTGAGTGTTGTCAACAAAACTGCAACTGTAAATCTCTTATCGACAGTAGAAGAAATATTCTGTCCTCACATATAATACAGCTAATATCGTTCCTCTGTACAGCCGCACGTCTGCGGAAAAGGGAAGGCGGAACGTTTCTGATCTTACAAAATAAAAGTCCTTTTCCGTGCTGAAGCTCCGCACGAATCCTTAAAAAGATGTTTGATATCAAACCGGGAGTCTTGAGAGGGACGACAGGAGACGCTATATCTACAGATACCCCGGTAAACCTTGGCACTGGAGGGTAAAACACAGAAATGATGGGAGGACGGAGAGGAGGGCAGTCTGAGGAGGCTCTCAGCGTCTCATCTGGCCCATCTGGTAGTTCTCCCGGGGCTGGCGCTGGCGCTGGGCCTGGCGTGGAGCGGGCCGCTGGTTCTGGTGAGCATACTGGTTCTGGTGCTGGTGCTGGTTCTGGAGCTGGTTCTGCTGCTGCTGCTGCTGACTGGCTTGTTGAGCTCGTCGTCTCTTCAGAGTACCTTCACCAGACAGACAGACAGAGAGAGAACCACTCTTCAGGAAAACACACCTCAAATACTCGTTTCTGAGACCACAGCAACAAAATCATCTTCATTTACTTCGGACCATAGATAGTCAAACTATTTTATCAGCGGAAACTATTCAGTTGATCAAATACTTTGACTATGGGTTGAAGTAAATTAACATTTTAAACTGATTGGGATTATAATAATAAGATTTACACGGATGTAATGTTTACTATTGGGATATAAACAATTATATACATCACTATTATAATTTTTTTCTAAGACAGAAATACATTAGTATAGTAATACACAGAGGTGGAAAGAGTACAAAAATATTCTACTCAAGTAAAAGTACCATTACATTACTGAAATTTTACTTAAGTACAAGTAAAAGTACCAGTCTAAAAATATACTCAAGTAAAAGTAAAAAGTAGCTCATTTAAAATTTACTCTGAGTAAAAATTACTTAGTTACATTTTAACAATGGGAGGGAGGAAAAAATGGGATCGACCAAAGGTGTCAAACTCAGTTCCTGGAGGGCCACAGCCCTACACAGTGTAGATATTACCCTAATTAAACACATCTGATACAGCTAAACTAATCATTTAGGCTTATTTGAAAACTACATGGTGTGTGTGTTGGAGCAGGGTTGGAACTAAACTCTTTAGGGCTGTGGCCCTCCAGGAACTGAGTTTGACACACCTGGGATATGGGCCTATAAATCTCAAACTAGGTGTTTTTAATTAAATGAATCGGTTAATTAGAATAATAAGACATTTGGGCTGTTACCAGGCAAATTAAATCAGTATCAACAAAATGCATCTTTGCAATGCAGAGGAAACGCAGAAGCTTCATCTGAAGTGGCGTAGATGTATTACACACTGACATGAATGCATTTAGCCTGCAGTTACAAATGCAGAAATAATGTTTTGATAAATAAGACATAAAATGTGACCCCGAACCAGAAAACCAATTTCCTAAATTGCGATTTATACATCATCTGAAAGTTGAATAAATCATATTTCCATTGATGTATGGTTTGTTATGATCGGACAATATTTGAAAATCTGGAATCTGAGGGAGCAAAAAAATCTGAATATTGAGAAAATCTCCTTTAAAGTTGTTCAAATTAAGCTCTTAGTTTTGATATATTTACAGTAGGAAATTTACTAAATACATTAATGGAACATGATCTTTACTTAATATGCTAATGATTTTTGGCATAAAAGAAAAATGTATAATTTTAACCCATACAATATATTGTTATACTCCAGCGACTTAAGACTGGTTTTGTGCTCCATGCCAGGGTCACAAATGTTAAATAGACATTTGAAATTAAAAAATAAATAAATCAAAAGATACTTTAAATGTTACATTAGAACCACCAGTAGGTGTCAGCAAGTCACTGATAAGAGAGTCATTGCGATTGAACAGAATCATTTAAACGGTTAATTCAAGGAATGAAACACGTCATTGCTCAGAGTCAGAGACGCAAAACTGTGTATGGAAATATTTTTGCTGTCGAAATAGAGCAAAAACAGGCAATATGGTGTCTAAAACGTAAGTCTCTTAATTAACTTCTTGTTTTTTTAACTGTTGTAAAAAGAAAAACTACAGGCCTATGTAATCATGGTGATTTTTGAGAAAAACGGCATTCTTCATGTGATGTTGACTTACTATATTAAATTATATAAATATATACATTTTCTGCTTCTATATCTTCAATTTTGTGATCGTTCTAAACGCATTTTAACAGACTGAATCACGCAGTGAAAGAAAGCAGTCCAGATGCACGCGGATTAGTCTAATCTAACGTTACTAGATTTCACGGCACACTGTTTAGAGTGTTTTGTTTGGTTTTTGGCAAAATACTGATAATGTCAAATCGCACATCGTTAAAACAACAATTACTATATTATCTCAGATGATATTTCACACCCTGCACCACTGTCTTTTTGGCTCATTTGTGCAAAACCTTTTGCTAAACCGTCAAAGCTTCATTTTAACCACCAATGCAACGATGTAAGTATTTACGTTACCTCTACATGCTTGCGAAGGGCGATGTCGAGATGTTATAAGCTGCTAGTTCGGTCTCCCGAGGCAAACACAGCTTACACTGCATAATAGAGCATGAATATGGCCAGGGGTTCACTTCATCCCTTCGAGTTCAACTTCAGCAGAATACGACGGGTCTGGTTTTCAGCTGGGTCTGCACCATTAACGCCTGTCTTGATCTTCTGTATCTTTCTTGTGATTTTAGCGCCAGTTTCTTCTTCTGCCCATTATTTGCTGCAGTTGTTTCCACGGAGCGATTTTTTTTTACTCAGTAACGAATGTGTTTTAAAATGTAGCGAAGTACAATACTTCACACAAAATATACTTAAGTAAAAGTAAAATTACAGATTAAAAATATTACTTAAAAAAGTACAAGTACACAAAAAAGCTACTCAATTACAGTAACGCGAGTAAATGTAATTCGTTACTTTCCACCTCTGGTAATACAATACACTGTAAAAAGGAGC
>CM049837.1:121452-241452 GCA_027422435.1 Schizopygopsis pylzovi | reverse complement strand
ATCATTTAATAAAACCATAAAAGTATTTAAAATAAAGAGCTAAAAATACACTTATTAGCTAGTTGACAAGGAATAATTTTTAATATTCAATTTAAGGGAAGAAAATGCTTTAGTGAATGTCATAATTTTGACATAAAAGCTGAAATTATGACTAAGTCAAATATATGAAACATCATTGTTAGGAAATACAAAATTTAAGCAATGATTTTGGCTTTTTATGTCACAAAGATTTAAACACACATTTGTTTCTTTCATGGCTTTAATATTGTATAAAAATAAATAAAAATTAAATATTAATATTGACCTAAAAACACACCCACACAACAAAACGACTAAAACTTTAACGACCGTAGTGACCCGAATATAAGACGACGCCCCCCCCCTTCCAGATGTGCCTTTTGGATAAAAGCTTTTTGAAAACCAAATATTGTTTTTTTTCTGTAAAACTATTTTTTTCCTATTTTATTTTTTTGTTTTGAAAGTATGGCAAATACTAGTAAAATGTACCAATGATGACATTTAAAAATGTACACTTTTTGATAGACCATAAAAATAACAGGTATATTTATATAATATTTAGTCTATTAATGTTTCCTAGCAACATTGTATTAACAGTAGAAGTGAAATCTTACTGTAGTCTTCATGTTTTAAATCACTTACAGATGAAGTTTTTTCCCATCAGGCTACAGTCACGACTGTAAGCTTTTCTTGTGTTTTCACTCGCGATCTTTACAACACTCATATATTACATATTTAACGGCACACTCGTTTTACATGTGTTTGGCGTCCCCTACTGTCATGTGTGTGTTATTGACATGTCAGAGTCTAGACCCTGAGTATAAGATTTTTTCAGATGCATTTCCAAGAAAACAGCGTCGTCTTATATTGGGGTCAATACGGTAAAATGAAACTGTTATGATTACTATAAGATAAGATACACACACACACACACACACACACACACACACACACCACAGACACACACACACACACAGAAACACACACGCACACACACACACAGAAACACACAGACACACACACACACACACACACACACACACACACACACACACCACACACACACCACACACACACACGCACACACACACACACAGAAACACACAGACACACACACACACACACACACACACGCACACACACACACACAGAAACACACAGACACACACACACACACAAACACACACACACACACACACACACACACACACACACGAGACACAGAAAAACACACACAGAGACACAGAAACACATGCACACACAAACACACACAGACACAGAAACACACACACACACACAGAAACACATGCACACACACACACACACTATAAGAGTATGTGAGTGCTGTGGGTGAGTTCTGTCTCTGCACATGCAGTTATTAAAGATGAAGTCACCCGTATCCTCTTGACCATGAAGCTTATGTTGCGGATGCCCATGAAGTCCGTGCCCTGATAGATGGCATCGATGGCCTTGACGTGACTGGAGATCTGCACGGGAACACAGAGCATCATCAGCATCAGCATCAGCATCACTGGTCCAGCGCTCGGGCCGGTCAGCACGCACCTGAGCGATGACCGCCTCTCTGCTCTTGTAGTACTTGTAGAAGAGATGATCAGTTTGGATGAAGAGCTGACAGGTGTTCTTCTCCACCTGCGTCATCCTCCTCTTCCTCAGTAAGATGTGATCATTCAGACTCGGCTCCTGAGGGGAACACAGATGCCTCATCACCTGACTCTCGCACCGCTGCGCTTGCTCTGAATAAACACTGACCGCTTCCTCCAGCGCAGACGCCTGATATCTCTTCATCCGCTCGAACACAGACGGATCCGCGCAGCCGCCCTCCGGCCCGTATTTGTGAGGATAGTCTGATCACGTGACAGAGAGGGAACACCGTCAGAGCTAGGGCATCCGTATCCGGTCTCTAGTAATCGATCAGTGTTTCAGCCGCACAAAGACGTCAATATAACGATGTGTAAACAATGTCACATTCAAAAATCATCAGATTGTGTCCTTGAGAAAATGTGCTGTACCTGATATGTATCCAAAATAATCGATATTGAATCGAAAGCTTGTGAATGAGAATCGAGTCCAAACCCAGCCCTAGTCAGAACCTCATTGACAAACCTGATCAAAGCAGATGGACTTCATCATGATGACGTTACACAGATGCTCATGAAGAGTCTGAGTCTGAGCAGATCACGTGACTTCAGCAGGGCCCTATGATTTCTGCCATCAGTCATAAAAACGGAGGTTACAATTTAACGTGGGATTTGCTAAAGTTTGGATGGATACATCAAAAGTAGGTCAGTATACTTAAAGGGACAGTTCACCCAAAAATGAAAATTCTGTCATCGGAAATCTGGGTGAACTGTACCTTTAAATCTCGATATGGACTAGTGTCTGTGAATATTACACCGCAGAAATACTGTTTAAATATGAATCCTGCATGTTATGCGTGTCTCTTTGTGAATGAATGGTGCAGACGCGGTGATTTCATATTTCAGTGATTTCACTGTGATTTCAAATTTGAGTGATTTCACGGTGATTTCAGATTTCAGCGATCTCACTGTGGTATCAGATTAAAGTGATTTCACTGTGATTTCATCGATATTTCAGATTAAAGTGATTTCACTGTGATTTCATATTTCAGTGATTTCACTGTGATTTTAGATTTCAGTGATTTCACTGTGATTATAGATTTAAGGGATTTCACGGTGATTTCAGATTTATGTGATTTCACTGTGATTTCAGATTTAAGCAATTTCACTGTGATTTCAGATTTAAGCGATTTCAGATTTAAGTGATTTCACATTTAAGAGATTTCACTGTGATTTCAGATTTCACTTCAATTTCAGTGATTTCACTATGATTTCAGATTTAAGTGATTTCAGCGTCTGGCGCCTCAACATATGAAAAACATATCTAGAATAGAGGTCTGCTACCCGACCCGAACCCGCGGGTCCCGAAATACTGTCGGGTTTCGGGTCGGGTTTCGGGTTAATGTTTAATGGATAGCTTCGGGCTCGGGTCGGGTTCGGGTTTGTAGCTAAACCCAAACTATATGCAGAGGCTTCGCTGCTTTCATAGAGGCACGCACACACATATCAGAGATCGCGCACAAACAGCACGGAAGCTTTTATTAGTAAAATAGCTTCGACAGGCTACTGACTCGCAAGTCACAACATTATATTTATCTGCAATGAGGCGGCAAAATCGCTGTTTTTGAAGTAACTAAGCCTCATTGCTTGTAGAGAGAGACGTGCAGACGCAGGTTCACATGCACGCGCAACTTTCCTCGGTCTCTCGCTCGTTCGCTCGGTCTCTCTCTCTCTCTCTCTCTCTCTCTCTCTCTAATAAATGATTAATTCATTCAAATAAATACAATCTTATTTACGATCTTATGTCTGATTTAAAGACAGAATGCTAACGAGCCTTAACTGACAAAAAATGACCATAATTTGCACGGTCATCATCTTGTCCATACAAAATTCATAAACTCGGCAGAATGTATGCGACCGCTGCACCTGATGTTCACAAACTTTAATAACTGGTAAATGTTTGTGAAATGGCAGAGCCTTGATTAATCCGTTTCTTTGCATGCAATCGTGAAATGCAACCTTTTTCCTTTTTTTTTTAGTTATTCGTATGTGGGGGGGGGGGGGGGGGGGATTTTGGGTCGGGTTCGGGCTCTAAATTTAACCGTGCCGCTCGGGTCGGGTCGGGTTGGGTCAGACGATCTCGGGTACGGGCCGGGTTCGGGCTTCAGTTTTGAGCCCTTGCAGACCTCTAATCTAGAACTGCTCTGCGAGTCACTTCATCAGCATTTGAGCAAAACTAGCCTCGTATCATAGACACACAGAACTATTCACGGCAACCCGTCAAAATAAAAGTACGGTTTAACTTGAAGACATTGTGCCAGAAATATACTACTATTGCTCAGTATTACTACTAAAATGATTAAAACTGTATTTTTAAGGAATAATCAAACAATATTTCTTCCACGTTTTAATTTAACAGCAAATCATATTTGTTTACTAAAAATAAAGTTAGTTTAATAATCTTTTGATTAAAAATAGTAAATAAATAAATAAATGTTTTATGCCTTCATTTGATAACCGAAAAAAAAAAAATATATAAATACAAAACAACAACACAGAATATAATTTTTTTTTTTTCATAAGGCTATTGTAAAAATTTATTTTAATAATGCATTCAAATAATCAGACATGTTTACAGGGTTTCTACAGACACGAAGATGTTAAATTTAACCCTTTTAAAGACCTTTTTAATACCACCTTGTATGAAATTTAAGACCTAAACCTGTAATTGAAATACACATTATATTACAAACATATACATAATACATAAATTATATTTATTACTACGATATATAGTGAACTTTTCATATCAGCAGACAATATTCCATACAAAATATCCCACAAAAGCTCCGCATCACCGAGACTTTAGGTGTCGTAAACAATTTATTCTGAAGCAATATTTTCATCAGCTTTTACAAACTTAAATCTGCATATTGTTATTTACCTTTACAAAGGCCTATTTTTACAGATACATAACTGTTTTGATATATTAAACATAAAACGTTGAATACTGATATTTGAAATTATTTAAATAATAAAAAAATACTATGAACTTGAAACTAAAACGTCCAGCAGATGGCAGCGAGTCACAAGTGAGTCGCTGCGATTGAACCGAATCATTTAAACGATTCATTCATTCAGGAACTAATCAAAGAGACAGTGCTGTGTCTGGAATTATTATTGTTGGAGAAATTGTTGTTGAACAAACAGGCAATATAGTGTCAAAAAAAATGAATATAACATTTTTTAATCATGGAAAAAAATGGCCATAGTGAAATTGATTAAGTATATGAAGTGGTATAAATATCTACATTTTCTGCCGCCATGTCTTGAACAGTTTTTGATTGGACGAACACACGCAGTCTTGTGAATAATTAAGAGCGAGAGAAGTGTTTGGTGAGAGTCACTCACGGATGTCATCCTCGTGGTAGATGACGGAGTGGAACGGGACGTTCTTGTCCTCCAGGTATCTCTCGACCGGCTCCACGTAAAACGTCCCTCGATGGGTCTGAATGAAGCCCTCGAACTTCCCATCCAGCACCGAGCCATGCGTCAGAGAGCCCTGTTCACCTGAGGATCAGACCACACAGAGTCGGATCAGAACACACAGAGCCGGATCAGAACACACAGAGCTGGATCAGACCAAACAGAGCCGGATCAGACCACGCAGAGCCGGATCAGACCACGCAGAGCCGGATCAGACAACACAGAGCCGGATCAGACCACACATCAGACCACGCAGAGCCGGATCAGACCACACATCAGACCACACAGAGCCGGATCAGACCACACAGAGCCGGATCAGACCACACAGAGCTGGATCAGACCAAACATAGCCGGATCAGACCACACAGAGCCGGATCAGACCACACAGAGCCAGATCAGACCAAACAGAGCCGGATCAGACCACGCAGAGCCGGATCAGACCACGCAGAGCAGGATCAGACCACGCAGAGCAGGATCAGACCACGCAGAGCCGGATCAGACCACGCAGAGCCGGATCAGACCACACAGAGCCGGATCAGACAACACAGAGCCGGATCAGACCACGCAGAGCCAGATCAGACCACGCAGAGCCGGATCAGACCACACATCAGACCACACAGAGCCGGATCAGACCACACAGAGCTGGATCAGACCAAACATAGCCGGATCAGACCACACAGAGCCGGATCAGACCCCACAGAGCTGGATCAGACCAAACAGAGCCGGATCAGACCACACGGAGCCGGATCAGACCACACGGAGCCGGATCAGACCACACAGAGCCGGATCAGACCACACAGAGCCGGATCAGATCACATATCAGACCACACAGAGCTGGATCAGACCAAACAGAACCGGATCAGACCACTATGTAGAACATGATCTTCAGAAATCATAATAATATGCTGATTCTCTGCTCGAGAAACATTTCTCATTATTATCAATGTTGAAAATATTAATATTTTTGTGGAAACCATGATGCCTTTTGTTTATGAAATTTATGAAATCTACTGTAACATTATAAATGTCTTTACTGCCACTTTTGATCAATTTAATGCAGCTTTTTTTGCGATATGGCAAAAAAAACTAATTAATACATGTTTTTTAGTTAAAGAAGATTATATTCCAAGTACTCTGCATATTATGTGTTCGGAAATAATACGAGGAAAATGCTTAAAAAAATCTCAAAAGTCAAGATAATTCAAATTCATAATGACTGCAGTGGACTATTATTAACTAAACAGCAGCGTTCAGTCTGTCATAATGATGCAAACATGAAATATGAGTTATTACCGTATGTCTGATATTTCCCGTTTGCATTTTTTACAGGTTTTTATTTACAGCTTTCTATAAACACATGCTGAAGATCTTTATCAACACAAAAGCGCATGATTGGCTCAGTCTTTTCTCTTTAAGTGTCTAAATCTAACATTTGGTGATACTTCGTGATTCCTCGGTTTCTAAAAACAAACATGAAATTCAAATGAGTGGCCCGAGTCCTGAATGTAAGCATTGATGTATTGCTGAAGGATGATGTGGAGTATCTCACCGTATATCTCTCCGGTGTAGATGTGCGAGGTGTCGTAGTCCAGCTGCTGTCCAGATATCTCCAGCTTGAAGTCATCTGAAAACAGCCTGGCGTCTCGCTTCATTCGCAGGCTGAAGTGTCTGAGAGATGGAGACCAGCAGCAAGAAGAGATCAATCACTCACACTGAGCACCGATCGCTGCACAATATTGAATATTGAATCAATATTCAGATATGAGAGCGTTTGCACCCTCTCAGAGATGCATCATGAGCCGTATTCAGCTCTAAACCATGCGTTTAGTACCTAAAGGATATATATATATATATATATATATATATATATATATATATACCAATAACGCTTGCTGCCATCTACTGGCGGTTTACTTTCATATTTAAAAGTAGCTGATATGTGCATTTTTCCCAACAATTCATATTTGTATAATAAAAAAGCAACATTGTTGTTGTAATTTAGCAGTGTAAATGCATCTAATGCCACTTCAGCGGCTTCTGCAGTGGAAAGAGCAGTTTGGTTAACACTGATTTTATTTGATTGACAGCCCTATATTACATTAAACAAATTATTAATAAAACATAAGCATATGATATGAAAGTCAATGCATGCATTTAACACAATTAAGGGGAAATGCCTTTGAATAAAAAATAAATTACTTGGAAATTATAGTATGCAATAACTTTAGTCATATAAAACAACTCGCCATATATAGTACGCAAACGAAAGCTTTTATTTTGGAAGCGATACATCGTTTGATGGCACTAATTTTTCTATATTGTTTTGATGCATATATCTTTGAATTTTGCAAAACGCTTTGAGATGCAAATGTTAAAAGTGCTATAGTTTATTATTAATATTTAATATATATATTTCACAGCAAAACTGGATTGGATCACGCTGATCCAGATACACATGTTTTCAGATTTCCGGATCTGGATTATTAGTGCCCTAAAGGGACATGATGATGGGAAAAAAAATAGATGAGGAGGGGGGGATCAATAGATGGGGGGGGGGGGGGGGTTGTTGTCAACTTCTGACTGCTCCATATCTGAGGATTGTGCCAATATATAATATTTTAGTTTGATATTGAGAGCTGTTTGGGGATAAGGAGATATATGTTGTATTGCTTGGACCAGTTTGATTAAAATTGTACTGAACTTTGGATCAAAAGTATCCCCTCTCTTACAACACAATCTGAGGATTTGATCCAGATCAGAACCAAGATTGTATTTAGTGATCGAATCCGAATATATGCTGTTGTTTTGTAGAGGTGATGAATGGGATCAGGTCCTCACCTGCCGTGTGCGTGGAACTCCAGCTTCAGCTCGCGCTCCTGCAATGAGAGCGCTCTCTTGGCTCTCTGATGCTCGCTGTGCAGCAGATCCGTGTCGTACGACAGACCCTCGTAGTGCCGGATGTACTTGCTCAGGGGGTTGCCGTAATAACCTGCCAGACCACATGTGACAGTGAGCACGGCTGCGATTGGCCCGTAGGGGATCACGTGACTCGTGAGAATAAACAAGCTCAGTTCACACGTCAGATATTTGCAGCTACAGTGACGTTACATATAATATTAGCACATCAGGGGATTGTGAAAGAAACACGTTATTTATTTAATCCGATAACAACATGAAGGGAATTCTTACGGTTCATTCTGGAAATCTAAAGCGTGAGCCGTCAGTTCAACATTTCAGCTGAACTTAAAAAGCAAAGCGACGTTATATTAATTCTTGTAATAACACAAGTATGATATATGTTTAAAGCTATGGCCAATACTGATATCTAGAAGTGCAGCTTGGGGTTAAAAACATGGAAAAACATTTTATTTGAAAACAATAAAAGCCATTGTATTACTTATAAAATAAATGGAAATAAACTGGGGAAAAAGTCTAGTTGCCAAATTATCTAATTGTTTAAGTAGTAGAAATAAACTAGCAAAGACTAAAACTGAAAAAAAAAAATCTAGACAAAAAAAACTTACGACAAACTACAAAAAATTATAAAATACACAAAAATGACTACAACTTAAAAATTAAAATTCTAAAAATAACAAACTAAGGAAAACTATATTAGTACATAAATCATTCAAGAAAAAAATAAAATCAGCAGCTGTCCGTCAGTCATCACCGAGAGATTATTCAGATATATACTGTATATTAATAATCAGCAGCTGTCCGTCAGTTATCACCGAGCGATTATTCAGATATATACTGTATATTAATAATCAGCAGCTGTGTATCAGTCATTACCGAGAGATTATTCAGATATTTACTGTATATTAATAATCAGCAGCTCTCCGTCAGTCATCACCGAGAGATTATTCAGATATATACTGTATATTAATAATCAGCAGCTGTCCGTCAGTCATCACCGAGAGATTATTCAGATATTTACTGTATATTAATAATCAGCAGCTGTCCGTCAGTCATCACCGAGAGATTATTCAGATATTTACTGTATATTAATAATCAGCAGCTCTCCGTCAGTCATCACCGAGAGATTATTCAGATATATACTGTATATTAATAATCAGCAGCTCTCCGTCAGTCATCACCGAGAGATTATTCAGATATATACTGTATATTAATAATCAGCAGCTGTGTATCAGTCATTACCGAGAGATTATTCAGATATATACTGTATATTAATAATCAGCAGCTGTCTGTCAGTCATCACCGAGAGATTATTCAGATATATACTGTATATTAATAATCACCAGCTGTGTATCAGTCATCACCGAGAGATTATTCAGATATATACTGTATATTAATAATCAGCAGCTGTGTATCAGTCATTACAGAGAGATTATTCAGATATATACTGTATATTAATAATCAGCAGCTGTCCGTCAGTCATCACCGAGAGATTATTCAGATATATACTGTATATTAATAATCAGCAGCTGTCCGTCAGTCATTACCGAGAGATTATTCAGATATATACTGTATATTAATAATCAGCAGCTGTGTATCAGTCATCACCAAGAGATTATTCAGATATATACTGTATATTAATAATCAGCAGCTGTCCGTCAGTCATTACCGAGAGATTATTCAGATATATACTGTATATTAATAATCACCAGCTGTGTATCAGTCATCACCGAGAGATTATTCAGATATATACTGTATATTAATAATCAGCAGCTGTCCGTCAGTCATCACCGAGAGATTATTCAGATATATACTGTATATTAATAATCAGCAGCTGTGTATCAGTCATCACCGAGAGATTATTCAGATATATACTGTATATTAATAATCAGCAGCTCTCCGTCAGTCATCACCGAGAGATTATTCAGATATATACTGTATATTAATAATCAGCAGCTGTCCGTCAGTCATCACCGAGAGATTATTCAGATATATACTGTATATTAATAATCACCAGCTCTCCGTCAGTCATTACCGAGATATTATTCAGATATATACTGTATATTAATAATCAGCAGCTGTCCGTCAGTCATCACCGAGCGATTATTCAGATATATACTGTATATTAATAATCAGCAGCTGTCCGTCAGTCATCACCGAGAGATTATTCAGATATATACTGTATATTAATAATCAGCAGCTGTCCGTCAGTCATCACCGAGCGATTATTCAGATATATACTGTATATTAATAATCAGCAGCTGTCCGTCAGTCATCACCGAGAGATTATTCAGATATATACTGTATATTAATAATCAGCAGCTGTGTATCAGTCATCACCCAGAGATTATTAAGATATATACTGTATATTAATAATCAGCAGCTGCATATCAGTCATCACCGAGAGATTATTCAGATATATACTGTATATTAATAATCAGCAGCTGTCCGTCAGTCATCACCGAGCGATTATTCAGATATATACTGTATATTAATAATCAGCAGCTGTCCGTCAATCATCACCGAGAGATTATTCAGATATATACTGTATATTAATAATCAGCAGCTGTCCGTCAGTCATCACCAAGAGATTATTCAGATATATATACAGTATATTAATAATCAGCAGCTGTGTGTCAGTCATCACCGAGAGATTATTCAGATATATACAGTATATTAATAATCAGCAGCTGTGTATCAGTCATCACCGAGAGATTATTCAGATATATACTGTATATTAATAATCAGCAGCTGTCCGTCAGTCATCACAGAGAGATTATTCAGATATATACTGTATATTAATAATCAGCAGCTGTCCGTCAGTCATCACCGAGAGATTATTCAGATATATACTGTATATTAATAATCAGCAGCTGTGTGTCAGTCATCACCGAGAGATTATTCAGATATATACTGTATATTAATAATCAGCAGCTGTGTATCAGTCATCACTGAGAGATTATTCAGATATTTACTGTATATTAATAATCAGCAGCTGTGTATCAGTCATTACCGAGAGATTATTCAGATATATACTGTATATTAATAATCAGCAGCTGTCTGTCAGTCATCACCGAGAGATTATTCAGATATATACTGTATATTAATAATCAGCAGCTGTCTGTCAGTCATCACCGAGAGATTATTCAGATATATACTGTATATTAATAATCAGCAGCTGTCCGTCAGTCATTACCGAGCGATTATTCAGATATATACTGTATATTAATAATCAGCAGCTGTCCGTCAGTCATCACCGAGAGATTATTCAGATATATACTGTATATTAATAATCAGCAGCTGTCCGTCAGTCATTACCGAGAGATTATTCAGATATATACTGTATATTAATAATCAGCAGCTGTCCGTCAGTCATCACCGAGAGATTATTCAGATATATACTGTATATTAATAATCACCAGCTGTGTATCAGTCATTACCGAGAGATTATTCAGATATATACTGTATATTAATAATCAGCAGCTGTGTGTCAGTCATCACCGAGAGATTATTCAGATATATACTGTATATTATAATCAGCAGCTGTGTGTCAGTCATCACCGAGAGATTATTCAGATATATACTGTATATTAATAATCACCAGCTGTGTATCAGTCATTACCGAGAGATTATTCAGATATATACTGTATATTAATAATCAGCAGCTGTGTGTCAGTCATCACCGAGAGATTATTCAGATATATACTGTATATTAATAATCAGCAGCTGTCCGTCAGTCATCACCGAGAGATTATTCAGATATATACTGTATATTAATAATCACCAGCTGTGTATCAGTCATTACCGAGAGATTATTCAGATATATACTGTATATTAATAATCAGCAGCTGTCCGTCAGTCATCACCGAGAGATTATTCAGATATATACTGTATATTAATAATCAGCAGCTGTGTATCAGTCATCACTGAGAGATTATTCAGATATTTACTGTATATTAATAATCAGCAGCTGTGTATCAGTCATCACCGAGAGATTATTCAGATATATACTGTATATTAATAATCAGCAGCTGTGTATCGGTCATTACCGAGAGATTATTCAGATATTTACTGTATATTAATAATCAGCAGCTCTCCGTCAGTCATCACCGAGAGATTATTCAGATATATACTGTATATTAATAATCAGCAGCTGTCCGTCAGTCATCACCGAGCGATTATTCAGATATATACTGTATATTAATAATCAGCAGCTGTCCGTCAGTCATCACCGAGAGATTATTCAGATATATACTGTATATTAATAATCAGCAGCTGTGTATCAGTCATCACTGAGAGATTATTCAGATATTTACTGTATATTAATAATCAGCAGCTGTCCGTCAGTCATTACCGAGCGATTATTCAGATATATACTGTATATTAATAATCAGCAGCTGTGTATCAGTCATCACTGTAAGATATATCGGCAGGAATTCAACTCTACAAGTCACCAGAAGGGGGGGGGGGCAGCTAAAGAATCAGCAGCCCTCTAAAAGCCCCTCCTCCGCCTCAGCGCAAAAGCGCGCGTTTTCTTCCTGTTGTGGAACAAAGGAACGTAGCGAGAATGCTTCTCAAAGACATTCGTTCATTTCATGACTTTCAAAGCATCCACAAAGAAATATATGGATATTAATGTGTACTCTTTCTCTCATATGCTTGTGGAATATGAATATTAAGTTAGGAAAACGTGGGCTGATTTCTAATCATACTTTAAGCTGGAATGTTTAGGTAGTGTTTAGACTTTTATGAATGGTTGCAAAATTTCATGAATCAGTACGATAACGAATGTGGTGATATTATAAATGTGTAAACTTGATAAAAGTTTTAATACAGGGATCAAAAGTTATTCTTTTCTCCATTGAAAATGCCTTGCAAGAAAACCATGGACATGGGTGGAGCTCCGCCCCATACGGACAATCTGATTCGATCAGCCGCCGGTGGGCGGCGTCCAAACCGGACAGTTGAAAAGACGACGCGCGAGTGACGCGCTCTCCTCTTCTCTTCTTCTGGCGCTCTGACTCTCTTGAACATGGCTTGAACATCTCTGAAGCTACGCTTCCCGTTTTCGCGGCTACGCCCTACAACGCGCGCCGGTCCGCTCGACCCTCGCCTTGGAAACCAACCATTTATGGGTCTAAGACTGTGCCAAAGCCGTAACGGAGCCACGAATTCGACGATTGCAGAGGGGAGCTTTCCCGGTGACGTCACGCAGCCATCTCAAATCTCCACACGAGAACAACCGAAGGAGCCCGAGCTGAACACGTGACGCCCGAAACAAAGAACTCACGCGGGAAACGAAACCAACGCATCGAGCCTGCTTTAAAACCCATCCAAGCAAGTACAAACTGAATTCCTAATCCTGACTAAACCGTTAAAATATGATCTGAATGCAGTAACGAAGCAAAGGTTCGTTCGTGATCTTTTGGCTGGTTGGTTAAGCTATGAAATAGAAAGAATATTATTCTTTCACCCACAGTTACCCTCAAAACTCTCGTATGCCTATGTGTGTGTATGTCTATGTCTTCTCAGTTAATCCATTTATGTTAGAATAGCAATATCACGAATAAATCGTTTTTCATTTCATAAAGAATTGTCTCTGGAATGTGATTTTAAGCATTTTTATCCTTATTTGCCCTAAAGATAACACAACCTAGCTCTAAACTAGAAATTATTAATCTTGTTCATCGTTACCTGGGGCCACGGGGAATGTAAGCGAGATTGTAATTGAGATTAACAGAATGTACTTTTTAGTGATTGCTGGACAAGCACTTAATGAGGTGCAAACTGTAAAGAAATATTAATAGGGCTTAATCGAGCATATTAAATATTTAATAACTAATTCCCGGAGCTGAAACAATAGCTCTATATTAAACTGGTATTTTTACTACATAATGGTGGAGGATGCGGGCATCTAAAGATTTAAATCTGATAAGTCAAACCAGAGACAATAAGTTATTTCTCAATCTTTATCTGGAAAAGAATTGAGTAAATATAGAGAAACAAACGGTAATTTGTGGTATTGCATGCTTGTTTGCGAAACACAGTGAGGTTGAATGAAAGAGAGTGTAACTGTTAACTCGAGTTCGAGAAGAAATTAAACTGCAGTAAATAATTAATAAAAGTCGCTCTAAAGCGCATGAGAGGCGAACAAGCGTGTCCCTTGTTGCCCCTCTCTTAAGGCCTTCGTGGTAATGCTTTTGTTAGTGCGTGTTCCACTGCAAACCCAGCCACCTGACTCCCGCTGTAGAATATTAAAGTAGCTATTTAAGTAATTCTCAGCCCATTTTTGAGTTCACGAGTGAATTCAAACGCACGGCGCTCAAAGGAGTGGCCAGTCGTTTTTGAGAAAGGGAGAGATTGTGCAATTGCTTGTGTGTTATGTGTGCTGTCTGAACAGACAAAAATTCACATAATAGCCCGCTGAGGCTTTGTTGGTTTATAAGTAACCCGTAGATAAATGTATCTCGTCCTAAATGAGTGAGATTATATGTGCTATAGAAAATTCAAGTCTGAAGCGTGAAGCACATTTTTCTTCTGCCTACAGGCACTGAGTCGCCATAGCGACCAGCTTAGCCACGTGTAAATAGCATTAGCGCTAAGCTAACAAAGAAACTGTAGCATTGTAGCAAAAGCCATGCTGGTAGCATTACGGCTAGCGATTAGCACATAGCATTTAAAGCTTGAATGCAGTGTGTTTGGAAATGTGGTTCACAGCTAACACTAATTCCCTCTCTCTCTCTAGTCTCTCATTTAAAAGACTAACACGTTTTAAGTTGGCTGTGTTAATGTTTCCCAATCATCAGTGTTGACATTTTCACAGGTTGGTTTAATATAACAGCTGATTAAAGTCTTCTTACCTTTTGTGGGACCAGCTTAATAACTGGTGGGTTGTTAGAAGATAATTCAGTGTTACTTTGATAACATAGTGAGGTTGATTTAGTCCAATTATAATGGCTTTTTATGATTTCATAACACATCAATGGATGAGCGCTATTGTTAGGAATTTTTAATTGTTAATTGAATGTCACAATTGATTACAAATTAATTTTGAATTAATTTCATTTAATAAAATTTTCAATTCCTGCTTCCAACAACAGCATCCATTTACGAACCATAAACGCGCTTATAATTTGACCACTACAATAAAACCTTAAGTTATCTAGAGGGCCAGAAATTTTTAATTTCATTTACAAGTAGGATACCGATTAATTATTATTATTATTTTTTTTTTTTTGGTGTTAAGGACAATGAGAGGAATGCTTAAGTTTGGAAATTATTTTAATTACTATTATGGGAATCCAAAACTAGTGATTTAGAAGCTGTAAATTAATTTAATAATTAATTATGAATTCGAACATTCTAATTACATTTAATAATTAATTACACTTCCTGTCTACATTTTGCAACAATATTGGTTTGTCAACTCAATTGCAGATTGCATTTGTAAATTCTAATCCTAAGTGAATCCTATTAATTTTAATTATAACATCATAAATTTTAATTAGAAACCAAATTCTAATTTTTAATGCTAATTCCAAACTTAAATACAAGTCCGGCTCTATCTGTAGGCCATACTTCATTTCCTTAGGTGATCTGATTAACTCAAGTAAAATTAATAATAATTTAATTAAAATAATTTTATTAAATTAAAATTTGTCCTCTTTACTTAGGCCTGAGAGTAGATAGTGCTCCCCCTAGCGTTGTGTTGGAGAAGTGACAGGGACACCATACAGTCAAAGTCATTTCTCACCAATCTGGAGCATGAAACGTAACCTTAGCATAGCGACTCAACAGCACCACCTTGTGCCAACGTATTAGTTTTAAATCTTGGGAATAAATCTTAATTTCTCTTTTCTTTTCTCCCTGTTACTAACTTCTAATTTGACTTGTTTGCTTAAAGCTGACCAGGGGAAGATCACGAATAGAGCGAAATGTTACAATTGAACAGATATGTATGAAACTTGAGAACCACAATCAAACTGTTTACCATTTACCCTCTATTGTGAAATCCTACCCCTCCCAGTTAAAGCAGGTGCAATGAGAAGATAGACATCGGCAACATTTTTAAACACGCGCGAAACACGCTGACCAGCGTTGCGGTGTAAAATCCTGCCATTAAGGGACAAGCACTGTCATTGCTGTTATTTTCCTCCATCAAGGAGAAAATCGAAATAGCAATAACAGTCTTATTACAAAAAGAGAAAACTCGCCTACAATCCTCTGATTAGAAGCGTCCTTCTAAATCAGACTTAACAAAGCGAAGAGAGAATCTGCTATTAAAAGAGAGATCGGTCTAGTGTTATTGTCCCTGTGTACTCATTCTGTTAGTGTGCTTTTCTTTCTGTTTCCCAACAGTGCTGCCTCTACGTGGGCGCAATTTCTACGCAGAAGCTGCAAATTACACGCACCCCACCACAGAGGACCACAGAAACAGAATCACACTCAACACTAGCATACACTACACTGTGCACATTCACACCCCTGTTGTTTTGTTTGTGTTTTTGTTTTGCTTTGTTTCCCATCCAAGGTCTGTGTCAGTTCGGTCCAAGATCCCATCACCGCCAGAACATGTATCACCAGCCAGAACATGTCGGTCACTGGGAAGGACTGGAAATGTGGCTAAGTGCTACAACAAACAGCATCCTCCCTAAAGCTGCTGAAGCACTCCAACATCAGACACAGGACCAACTAGATGACAACATCACAAGCATCATGAGACAAGACCCAAGTCAAAACTACAATCACAAAGAATTAGCCAAGATCACTTCAAGCTTAAGTCACACACTCATCGCCACCCTCAAACTGAGCGACAAGTACGCCGCACAACGCCAGCAGGAGCTGACAAGCGCACAACGACGCATAGAGCAGCTGGAACGTGAAGCTCAGGTACGACGGGAAGGGACCGATGAGGTGGAGCAAGGCGCCGATGAGGAAATCAACAGGCTAAAAGAAACTCTAGAAGCTACCAGCCGCGAAATGCAGCAACTCAAAGAGGATTTCGCTGATCGTGCAGACAAGCTACAGTATGCAGAGAAGCTACTAGAGAAGGCAAAGACTGACTTCAGGGACAAAAACAGCAGAATCAAGGCCCTCGAAGCTCATTTGGCTGAATCAAGAAACGAGATCAGCCGCCTAACACAACAGCTCGACTACGTCACAGAGGAGTCTGAAAGTTTCCAAGAGGAACTCAAGCACGCTTACGAACTACGCCATGAGCCGTCAAGGACAGGACGTGCACCAACCGCACCCCTGCCAAGCAGGACCAAGTCACCTGTGCCTGGACTGACACGTGAACATAAGACAGAGGGGGTGATGTTAAAACAGTCACCAGCGCCGTCTGAAGAACTTTATATCACGACAGAACCAGAAGAATCTGCTGCAGCCAGCCGCAGATCGTCGCACAGCTTGGACCTAAAAGACCTTGACAAGCTCGCCCGAAACGTTAGCAAATTCAACCCCAGCGTGCCAAACAGCCAAACGGTCCAGGCGTATCTGCAAGATATTGATTTCCATCTGGAAATGCGACCTAACGTTACGGACAAAGATAAACTCTATTTACTCCGAACGACATCCAGCCCTGAAGTACGCAGCTTCCTGGACCGGCAGCCTGTTAACACAAAGACTGATTACCAACGGCTGCGAAAAGCCCTTATTAAAGAGTTCGCCGACCCTGAGTCCGATCAAGGCTTAGTGGCTGCCCTGGAGACGAGACAAGGACGTCACGACACTCCTCAAGCTTACTATAGTCGACTCAGACAAGCATATTTTGGAACTCGCAATGATTCTGACATGGAAGATGAACTGAACTTTAAAACTCTCTTCCTCAGGAATCTTCATCCTGGCATAAGCCACCATCTTGGCGTTCTCGCATGTCCACGAACGATGAACGCTCAGCAGTTGCGAGACTTGGTGCAAAAGGCCTACTACAAACAAAAGATGGCCTCAGAAAAGAGCACAAAAACCCCAGCAGTTCTTGATTTCAACACGCAACACCATGAACTGGCTCTAGAGGGCACCCAACGCCAAGACAGCGCTAAGCCACCACACAGAGAATGGAATGCACTCCCGTCCAACAGAGAACGAGACCCACACGCTGACACTCGACCTGCACAGAGGTATGACCGATGGGATGAACCGCGTGGACGTCAACGCTCACCTGGACGACACTGGGAGAAGTGGTCTCATGGGAATCAGTGGGAAAAGGAAGACGAACCAGAGTCAGCCTGACTAGCTGTCAGACGGAACGGCAGTGACAAGCTGAACAAATCAGCCCCAGAAAACAGCACCGCTTCACCTTGCTCTCAGAGAACAGTAAACACCCTAACTTCAGATGGACACGAAACCCCACCTGAAAACCCAGCAACAGAGTTCAACACTAACTCAACACCCAATACTCCAAATCACAGCAGCGTCCAACAAACACCTGCTGATGAAACTCCAAGTTCCTGAAAGTGCTGTCTCAGTCACCTGCCATTCCTCCGGAGAACACCAGATCAGGTCTGACATCCTAAACGTTTCCTCCCAAACTCCAGCCCCTCAAATGACCAAAACAATGCCCTCACCACAGCAGGTGCATCACATGAAGAGTCCTGGACCTTTCATGCCCTCCCACCCAACCCTACAGTGGCAGCAGTAACCCGCCGCCAGCACGCCACTGGCGAGCACACCCCTGCTCTCCTGCATTACCATACCACCTCAGTTCGCTGCTGACGATCTCCTCACCCTCA
Organism: Schizopygopsis pylzovi; assembly: GCA_027422435.1. Taxonomy (NCBI): domain Eukaryota; kingdom Metazoa; phylum Chordata; class Actinopteri; order Cypriniformes; family Cyprinidae; genus Schizopygopsis; species Schizopygopsis pylzovi. The sequence continues at coordinate 222,704 of CM049837.1, read as the reverse complement.
CATGCGGATTCGTCACTACGAACCTTGACAGCTCACATGTCAAACCCATTTGAACATTCCATTTCCTATATGGACCTGAACACATCCTCCGAGCTCCGCAAGCTCCACTCTGTCGACAACATGCTGCATCTGCAAGACGGTGTCCACACGTATGTCCCTGAGCCACTCACTGCGCCACAGCTCGTAGTACCTCACGGCCAGAGGGGGAGTACACGGACACACGCACACGATGCACCATGATGGGTTGCCAGTGCCAACCGGCAAATCCAAACCACCGACAGGAAAAGGGGGAGGATCCGACCCACTGACACAGAGCGACAACCATATGCACCACACAAGCATAACTATTGTCATTTTAGGAAAACATATAGCAACCATGCTTAGACACAACCCATATTCTCTCCTCCGCAGCACTGCTAGGACCAATCTAGTAGAGAGGAGTGACTCTCAATTTTTTTTTTCCATTATTATATAATTTTTTTTTTTTATTATTTTTTTTTTTTTTTTTTTTTATTTTTTTTTTTAGTTTAAAACTATTTTTTTTTTTTTATTTACTTTATCGTTTGGGTTCTTTATCGCGTGTCTCACTTTGTTTCCTTTCCTCTCTTTCACTTTGAACCCCTTAACCAAACCTTGAATCCAGGTCCTGAAATTGAGATCGACTTCCGTCAGTAAAGTCGTTGTAATTCGCTGTGAGAACCGCTGTCGACCGATCGAGGCCACCCGCCAAAGTCATGAACGACATGATACACGATGTAAGTTCCTCGATTGACAACGTAGCCATGAATAGGATTCCGTGCTACACGATACCTCTTAGCCTTGTTCAAACGTTGTAACTTCGGCCACTGCGGGCCCCGCTAGTCTCATCCAAACCCATCTCGCCCCTTTCCCGGTAGCGCTATTCCCATATACGCAAACCCGGAAACAGGTGATTTAGTGGCCTTTTCAGTTTGCCCATTATCGACGTTAATAATGTTTACCGGCTCAAAGACGTTGTGAATGCGGGATTACGGCAAGGGAAAACCTATGTAAAAATCCAAACTCCTAAAGTCGCTGCGTATTACGAGAACAACGAACGGTTGTATCTGGCCCCAAACTCAAAGATGGGCACGCTCACTTAGGACATTCACTTCCCCCCTACCCGAGTAAACTCTGCGTACGCGATAATACCAAGGGCATCTGCGGTTTAGAATCCATTAAACCCGACACTAGCTGCCCCGCCGAAACAACACCACGTTCTCAAGTTGAGGTAACGCAAGCCGAAATCATCAGAAACCGTTGGCTGGTCAGTACCCCAGCACGACCAGCCACCCTCACATGCGATTAACACGACGCCACGCGCATTAATTTGCCCAACCAAATGTTATGGATCACTGTCCCGAAGGGCGTGATCCTCCATATTGACGAGTTAGCATTGTATCACCTCACCGACGATGAATATCAGGTTGAAATCGAAATCTCTTAGTGAATTGACACCGGCTGACAGCGCTAGAAGCTATCGCTCGCCTTCCGCCCGCCGGCGCGCCAATTATTCGGTCCTGGTCTGCCGCTGACACGGCGCTTTGTATCTCTACTATCGTAGGATATGTTATGAATTTGACACTGGCCTTCCTCCTACACAAGCGAGTGAACGTCGTCCAAGAGTCTCTCAACAAATGCACGTCAGGCGTCCCTCGCCTTGTTCGACGTGGTAATCCCGACCTAGAACCCGAACCCGAGAATTTGAACAACCTGACTGAGATCATGCCTATACCGCCTCGTCGAGCCCCTGACAATTAAAACAGTCAAAAATGACCCAATTGTCAATAATGATAAACAATGCATCCCTATGTCTTCTCAAGTTTCTAACCTGTTCCTTCCCAAATTACCCTGCACCAGGTTTTAGTCAGTGATAGGAATGATGTTTGTGTCTTGTATGTGCCTGTTCTTCCTGCCTCTTGTTCCAGGGCCTGACAATGTTCCATCAGGGGAACATCACCAAGCCCGAGGGGGATATGTAAGATATATCGGCAGGAATTCAACTCTACAAGTCACCAGAAGGGGGGGGGGCAGCTAAAGAATCAGCAGCCCTCTAAAAGCCCCTCCTCCGCCTCAGCGCAAAAGCGCGCGTTTTCTTCCTGTTGTGGAACAAAGGAATGTAGCGAGAATGCTTCTCAAAGACATTCGTTCATTTCATGACTTTCAAAGCATCCACAAAGAAATATATGGATATTAATGTGTACTCTTTCTCTCATATGCTTGTGGAATATGAATATTAAGTTAGGAAAACGTGGGCTGATTTCTAATCATACTTTAAGCTGGAATGTTTAGGTAGTGTTTAGACTTTTATGAATGGTTGCAAAATTTCATGAATCAGTACGATAACGAATGTGGTGATATTATAAATGTGTAAACTTGATAAAAGTTTTAATACAGGGATCAAAAGTTATTCTTTTCTCCATTGAAAATGCCTTGCAAGAAAACCATGGACATGGGTGGAGCTCCGCCCCATACGGACAATCTGATTCGATCAGCCGCCGGTGGGCGGCGTCCAAACCGGACAGTTGAAAAGACGACGCGCGAGTGACGCGCTCTCCTCTTCTCTTCTTCTGGCGCTCTGACTCTCTTGAACATGGCTTGAACATCTCTGAAGCTACGCTTCCCGTTTTCGCGGCTACGCCCTACAACGCGCGCCGGTCCGCTCGACCCTCGCCTTGGAAACCAACCATTTATGGGTCTAAGACTGTGCCAAAGCCGTAACGGAGCCACGAATTCGACGATTGCAGAGGGGAGCTTTCCCGGTGACGTCACGCAGCCATCTCAAATCTCCACACGAGAACAACCGAAGGAGCCCGAGCTGAACACGTGACGCCCGAAACAAAGAACTCACGCGGGAAACGAAACCAACGCATCGAGCCTGCTTTAAAACCCATCCAAGCAAGTACAAACTGAATTCCTAATCCTGACTAAACCGTTAAAATATGATCTGAATGCAGTAACGAAGCAAAGGTTCGTTCGTGATCTTTTGGCTGGTTGGTTAAGCTATGAAATAGAAAGAATATTATTCTTTCACCCACAGTTACCCTCAAAACTCTCGTATGCCTATGTGTGTGTATGTCTATGTCTTCTCAGTTAATCCATTTATGTTAGAATAGCAATATCACGAATAAATCGTTTTTCATTTCATAAAGAATTGTCTCTGGAATGTGATTTTAAGCATTTTTATCCTTATTTGCCCTAAAGATAACGCAACCTAGCTCTAAACTAGAAATTATTAATCTTGTTCATCGTTACCTGGGGCCACGGGGAATGTAAGCGAGATTGTAATTGAGATTAACAGAATGTACTTTTTAGTGATTGCTGGACAAGCACTTAATGAGGTGCAAACTGTAAAGAAATATTAATAGGGCTTAATCGAGCATATTAAATATTTAATAACTAATTCCCGGAGCTGAAACAATAGCTCTATATTAAACTGGTATTTTTACTACATCACTGAGAGATTATATTATACTATATATACCGTATATTAATAATCAGCAGCTGTGTATCAGTCATCACTGAGAGATTATTCAGATATATACTGTATATTAATAATCAGCAGCTGTCCGTCAGTCATCACCGAGAGATTATTCAGATATATACTGTATATTAATAATCAGCAGCTGTGTATCAGTCATCACCGAGAGATTATTCAGATATATACTGTATATTAATAATCAGCAGCTGTCCGTCAGTCATTACCGAGAGATTATTCAGATATATACTGTATATTAATAATCAGCAGCTGTCCGTCAGTCATTACCGAGAGATTATTCAGATATATACTGTATATTAATAATCAGCAGCTCTCCGTCAGTCATCACTGAGAGATTATTCAGATATATACTGTATATTAATAATCAGCAGCTGTGTATCAGTCATCACCGAGAGATTATTCAGATATATACTGTATATTAATAATCACCAGCTGTGTATCAGTCATCACCGAGATTATTCAGATATATACTGTATATTAATAATCAGCAGCTGTGTATCGGTCATCACCGAGAGATTATTCAGATATATACTGTATATTAATAATCAGCAGCTGTGTATCAGTCATCACCGAGAGATTATTCAGATATATACTGTATATTAATAATCAGCAGCTGTCCGTCAGTCATTACCGAGCGATTATTCAGATATATACTGTATATTAATAATCACCAGCTGTGTATCAGTCATTACGAGAGATTATTCAGATATATACTGTATATTAATAATCACCAGCTCTCCGTCAGTCATCACCGAGAGATTATTCAGATATATACTGTATATTAATAATCACCAGCTCTCCGTCAGTCATCACCGAGCGATTATTCAGATATATACTGTATATTAATAATCAGCAGCTGTCCGTCAGTCATCACCGAGAGATTATTCAGATATATACTGTATATTAATAATCAGCAGCTGTATATCAGTCATCACCGAGAGATTATTCAGATATATACTGTATATTAATAATCAGCAGCTGTATATCAGTCATTACCGAGCGATTATTCAGATATATACTGTATATTAATAATCAGCAGCTGTGTATCGGTCATCACCGAGAGATTATTCAGATATTTACTGTATATTAATAATCAGCAGCTCTCCGTCAGTCATCACCGAGAGATTATTCAGATATATACTGTATATTAATAATCAGCAGCTCTCCGTCAGTCATCACCGAGAGATTATTCAGATATATACTGTATATTAATAATCAGCAGCTGTGAATCAGTCATCACCGAGAGATTTTTCATATATATACTGTATATTAATAATCAGCAGCTGTGTATCGGTCATCACCGAGAGATTATTCAGATATATACTGTTATATTAATAATCAGGTGTGTTGTGGTGTTTATGGGATGGATGGAGCATCATGGAGTCTCCTCATCATCATCTGAAGCTGGATGTGTGTTAGCTCCTGTCTCAGCACAGGTCCCTCGCATCTCGGGCTCTTTTGACAGATTTCAGCTCAGAGAAGCGTTCCGGACCGAATCCGCTGCGAACATCGACGGGAACCGGCGGATTTACGGGAATAACGGTCGCGTTCGCGCTAGCATTAGCAGCGCTGCTATCGCGCAGCATCACCGAATCAGAGCCGAACCGGTCCGAAACACACAATCACACTCACCTCGAGCGGACCTGAGGGAGCACAGGAGGCACATCAGCACCGCGAACACGGCCGTCATCGCGGACAAACGCATGTTTAGCGCATGGATGATGGACGGGGTTGGGTTTTATTGTTTACAGCTTCGGTCTAGGTTTGGGGGCTTTGCGTGCTGACGTCAGACGCACAGGCGCGTCAGCGAGCCCCTCCCCCACGCCTTTATTCCGCGAGCGCGCAGATGAGCGATGCATAATTAATAAATTAATTTGAGAAGGTTTTGAGCTAACTGAGAAAAAATACAATAAACATATTTGTAACATAAAAAAAAATATCTCCTAGAGTTTTTTTTAATTGAGAATATTGATTGGAGAAGAGCTGGTTAATTCCTATTAAACATTGCAATAATAATAAAATACTACATTTTATAATAAATTTCATTTACTCTTCTAATTCTTTAATATAATATCCAGTTTCACTGATATCGATGATGTGTGCTGTTTTTAAACAGGTTTTGAGTTTAGATGTAGTTAATGAATATTAATTATTGCTTTACTTTAAGGGATATTGTCTTGTATTATGAAAACAAAACCAATCAAATCTAGAATTTATTGTTAGCCATTTTATTTGATTAGATAAACAAAAATATGCAAAACAAAATATTGTTCTATATATTTGTTCAATATTTGAACAAAATATTGTTCTAATATTGACTTTTATAACACGTTTATAATGGGTTTAAAATGATTTTTTGGTTCTTATTTGTTTATAACTTGTATTGTTATTATTTTATATGTTATTTTTTCTCCATTAATAATAAAGAAAGACTGAGTGATCCAGAAGTGTTTTCCCACAAGCTGACTAATGTGAAGCGTTTATGGTTTCTTGATGACTTCTTACAGTAATATAACATGCAGTCAATAATTATGATGCAATAACAGTAAGATGCACGTCGACTAAATTGAGGCAAGAAAGCAAAAATAATACCAACAAACACTACAAATTACAAATTACAAATTAAGCTCAGATGAGCTTTATTTGTCACATACACAATTATACAGAGTATAATGAGGAGTGAAATGTATTCTCTGCATTTAACCCATCCAAGTGCACACACACACACACACCTGGAGCAGTTGGGGGTTCGGTTCTTGCTCAAGGGTCTCAGTCGTGGACACTTCCTGCCAGAGCCGGGATTCGAACCCACAACCTTGGGTTACCTCGGGTTTCAAGTCCAACGCTCTTATAAAAAAATCTGAAATAAATAAAATCTGAAAGAAATAAAATAAAAGTAAACAATAAAATAAATTATGTAAATTGTTTTTTTTACAAAAATAAAATAAAATGTAAAAAATAAATAATTAAACAAATAAATAGATAGATAAATATTTTATTAAATGGATAAATAAATAAATAGATTAAAATATATATATAAAAAAAATATATATATATTTGTAAAAAATAAAATAAAAAATAAAATAAAAATAATTAAAAAACAAATATATATATATATATAAATAAAATAATAAAATAATAATAATTACAGAAATAAAAAAAATGCAATAATAAAAATAGTAATTCAATAAATAAATAAATAGATAAAAAGATAAAATAAATAAATAAATAAATGTAATGTAAAAAAAATTAATAGAAAAAATTAATAAAAAATTACTACAAATAATTTAAAAAAAATAAATAAATAAACGTAAATAAACAAATACATAGATAAATAAATAAATGGATAAATAAATAGATAAATAAATAAAAAATATATATATTTAAATAATAAATAATAATAATACAAAAATACATAAATAAACAAATAAATAAATAGTTAAATAAATACCAAAAAATACATTTCTAAAAAAAAAAAATATTTATATATATATATATATATTCTATTCTAATTTTCTGAGATACTGAATTTGGAGTTTTCATTAGTTGTCAGTTATAATCATCAAAATTAAAAGAAATAAACACTTGAAATATATCAGTCTGTGTGGAATGAATGTATACTTTATACAAGTTTCACTTTTTGAATGGAATTAGTGAAATAAATCAACTTTTTGATGATATTCTAATTATATGACCAGCACCTGTGTGTGTGTATATATATATATATAATAACTTGTGGTGCTGAGCTGAACACGTTTATTAATGATACTAAATGTTAAGCAGAATAAACAAAAAATGGGGGGGTGGGGGTGGTATTACAGTCTTGGATAAATCAGTATTGAACAATTACATAAATTTGGATGCACTTTTTTGTGCAGCGTCAGATTTGTAAAAAACTTCTATTTACATGCAATTTTGTACACAGACATAAACCAGACTCGTATCCAAACTGAAGAGCCAGCGTTTGCTCCACGGACCAAACCTGAGAAAACAGTGCCATCAAGTGGGGAAATATTAAACATCATCGCATCTGTTATTCACATATTCCTATTCTATGATGTTTCTTTTATACGCCGTGTATATTTTAGGCCATTTTTTTAGAAAACCAAAACTACAGAAGTTTATGGAATGCAAAACAAATGATGCTCAATATCTCAAAGTGGCTCAGAAAGCAGACAGAAGGCGGTCATGTGTTAAATTACAGCCTCTTAACAAAGATCCTGGGATTAAATATTGCACACAAGGTCCGGAGTATGGGTTTTGTGTGAAATAGATTGAATACGTTTCATGGTTTTCTGCGCAGTCAGATGTTTAGTGTCTTATGTTGTTCTCGTTCGTATACAATCACTGAGTTTATCAGGACTTAATCAAACGCACTGAATAAGTGGCATATCAAGGTGTAATACTACATCTGCTCATATTATTCAGCATACGTTCTGTGACTGTAGTCTATAGTCTGACTATAGTCTGTGGTTATCAGAGCTTGTTTGTGCATAGCTCACAAAGCGATCAGGTTTATGGACTTATAAAGTGGGTCACAATATTAGATATGAAGTATTTTGATTTATTTAGATCTGGCAGCACGGCTGTGTAAGTCAGTAAAGACTCTTCTTGTATTTCTTTCAGCTGAGACACGTCTCTAATACACGTCTCGAACGAATGAATGTGCTCATCTCCTCTGATAAAGCAGCATATGTGAAGATCTCTGTGTGGTTTCAAGAAGGAAAAACCACTTCTGTTCAATGAAAACCACAAAAACTACAGCATCACAGAAACTGTTCTCAGTCTCCTGATTAAGATGAAAAATATCAAGCCCGTTTTAAAGTGGATTGAACTTTAAGTTTAAAGAAACAAATTAAAACAAGAAGCATTAATAACACTTTTGCAGTATTGCTATAAAACTGTAAATATAAACAAATGTTTTTTCGAAAGCAGAAAATCACTTAAAGGCTGAATCGGGTCACATAACATAACTTTATTTCATTATGCTGAAGTTATGTCAACAAATTGTGTTTTCTAACAAAACTGAGATAAAAGCAGTCTATTTGAATTTGGGCATTTTGTTCAGCACACAACACATGACTAGTTTTTCTTCTTGAATAGAGCACAGTTCATGTCACTCGTGTTTCCAGAGCTGTTCAACTCATACACAGATGTTTCTGGGCTTTTCTGGTCCTGACAGCAGTGACGGTGAACGTCTCAGCACCTCTTTCTCACGAGAAAGCTTCGTCAGCTCAGCACCGTCACGATGTGTTGATCTCAAAACAAGATACATTTCCAAAAAACGTAGTTTTGTTGCGATTAAAGGTGGAAGATACAGCCAAAATGAACCTTTGTGTTGAGAAAATGATATGTAAATGTTTTACGGCACTTATCCTGTGATTTCTTCAGAATCTGTATGGCTTCTGTTAACAGAAAGTGGAGCGAATACCATTTATATGCCTCGGTTGTGTAGTTTTGTTTACCGTAACGAGTTTCATTGTTGAAATCACGAAATACTTTATCACCAGTATACACATAAATGCCAATTTCTCGTCGAGTTATTTTCTGGCTACTTGTTCACCCTCTTGCCAAGCGATTTTAAATTAATGATCAGCAACATCTTGCAGTCGTGGCCTAGAGGATAGAGCGTTGGACTTGTAACCCGAGGTTGTGGGTTCGAATCTCGGCTCTGGCAGGAATAATCCACGACTGAGGTGAGACCCTTGAGCAAGGCACCGAACCCCCGACTTCTCCCCAGGCGCCGCAGCGTCAGCTGCCCACTGCTCCGGGTGTGTGTGCACTTGGATGGGTTAAATGCAGAGAACACATTTCACTGGAAATTAAACCAAGATGGCAGCGCGTTCGGACGCAGCGGCTACTCTGGGTCCTAAAAACTGTTTTTATGTCTGTTAGTCTCGTCTCCTCGTCTTCAAACTGTCTGACTTTATCGAAAAATCAAAAGACAAACACATCTATGATCGCCAGAGCCTCTTGGATATCGGCAGTGTGTACAAACATCAGCTTTCACCGGTGAACTACTGAGAAGCTACAAGGCCTCGTCTACTGACACCACCCGCACAAAGCGGCGACGCCGGCGTTGTGAGAAGGGACAGAACGCGGCAAGCAAGGAGGTATTCGAGCTAGGCTAAGAGGTGGAGTTTATCGTTGTGAAGTGTCGACCGTTCTATCTGCCACAGGAGTTCACGGACATTGTTATTGTCACCGTGTACATTCCCCCGTGTGCAAACGCTAAGTAAACTGTACAGCACCATCAGTGAACAACAAACAAATAACCCCGACGGCTTTTTCATCATAGCCGGTGACTTTAACCACACTAACCTAAAGACAGCTTGGAAGACCCCCTCAGCACTGCAGGACTGCTTCCAGGACACAGACTGGAACATGTTTAAAGAGGCGGACACCTATAACAACTACACAGACCTGCAGGAGTACACTGAAACTGTGACTGCTTACATCAAAAACTGCATTGATGATGTGACAGTCCCCAAGACCATCACATACCAGAAGCCATGGATGACAGCAGAGGTTCATGGGCTGCTAAAGACCAGAGATGAAGCATTCAGATCAGGAGATAAAGCAGCCCTCAAAACAGCAAGAGCCAATCTGTCCCGTGGCATCAAAAATGCAAAACGGTCATATGCCCAAAAAAACACTGATTACTTCACAGACAGCAGAGATACACGGAGCCTGTGGCAAGGCATTCAGACCATCACTGACTACAAGCCCCCGCCACAGGCCTGTGACGACGACACATCCCTCCCAGATGCACTCAACCACTTTTATTCACGGTTTGAAATGCAGAACAACACATCTGCACAAAAACTGCCCACACCTCCCAACGACCAGGCACTCTGTCTGTCTCCAGCCGACGTAAGGAAGACCCTATCTAGGATTAACCCACGCAAGGCTGCGGGTCCTGACAATATACCTGGCCGCGTACTGAAAGACTGTGCTGAACAGCTGACAGATGTCCTAACAGATATCTTCAACACCTCGCTGAGCCAAGCAGTCATCCCCACATGTCTCAAATCCACGACAATCATACCGGTACCAAAAAAATCACCTGTGTCCTGTCTAAATGACTACCGTCCCATAGCACTGACTCCAATCATAATGAAGTGCTTTGAGAGGCTAGTCATGCACAACATCAAAACCAGCATCCCCAACACACTCGATCCGCTCCAGTTTGCATACCGCCCAAACCGCTCTACGGATGATGCAATTTCCTCCACCCTCCACCTGGCTCTTACCCACCTAGAAAATAAAGACTCATATGTTAGAATGCTGTTCATCGACTTCAGCTCAGCATTCAACACAATAACCTCATAACAACTCATCAACAAATGAATAGATTCCCAGAAGCAATCTATTATTGTACCTGTGCATAAGAATATTGTACCACAATGTTTTAATGATTATAGGTCAGTAGCACACTTACCTCTCTGATTATGAAAGCATTTGAGAAGGTTGTGAAGGATAAGCGTTTGACCGTGGTACAGGCAATTTTAAGTCCGATAGGGGTGTTGATGAAGCGATAAGTACAACATGATTTTAGCACATCTTGAGGGTGCAAAGACTTTAGTTTTGATCAATTTTTCATCTGCCTTTAACTGTATCCAGCCTCATTTCTTAGCTGTACGGAAGCCTGTCCTAGGAACCAAAGTTGTTGTCCACACTGACATCTTTTCCAGTGTGAATCTGTCATTATTTTCTCATTTGTGTGTCAGTATCGGTGACTTAATGTAAAAAACTAAAATAAATGGTAGGGTATTGTTAAAGTATGTAGTTGTTGGCACCACTTTAAATGATTTGAACAACTTGTATAAGGCCAGAAACAGCTGAGATAATTATGAATGATGCCAGCCATCCCTTGCTGATGATTTTATACCAGCTGTCATCGGTTTTTTTAATTACAAATAATTTCATATATATTATTAATGTAAGTCATTGTGGTTGTTGTTGTTTTTTTTGTCTGTGTGTCGTGGTGCTTGTTTGTTGATTGTATATGGTGCCCTCTAGGTATAATAAAGTTGACCTTAAAGTGACGTTAGCTGAAAAATTACTCTGTTATTGTCCTCTTGAATTATTGACAAACAATTTCCTGTTTGACACCATACAATACAGATTGTCGAAGCAGCTTTACGAAGCGCTATATAAATAAAGATGACTTGACTAAACATTTTGAACTCTTGTGTATTTCAGACACACAGACGCCAAGCATCAGTGTATTAATCTCAACAACGGCCAAATGCTTAATGTTGCAAAGCTTTCCTGGAGCATTATAGTATTCAATGACCTAGCAATGTTGATAAGTATTTGCCTCTACTCATATACTGAATTATTTAATTTATATTGTTATTTGTTAACACAATTTGTTATTCTGTATATTTTTCAACATACATGAAACAATTCAATGTGTTGATCGTAAAAATATGTATTGTTTTTTCCTTCACATAAGGGTTAAGTGAAGTATGACCAAGTATGGTGACCCATACTCGAGAATTTGTGCTTTGCATTTTAACCCATCCAAAGCACGCGCGCACACACACACACACACACATCGGAGCAGTCGGCAGCCATTTATGCTGCAGCGCCCGGGGAGCAGTTGGTTCGTGTCTTGCTCAAGGGCACCTTAGTCGTGGTATTGAGGGTGGAGAGAGTGCTGGATATTCACCCCCCCCAATTCCTGCCAGATTGAGGCTCGAACTCACAACCTTTTGATTACAAGTCTGACTCTCTACCATTAGGCCAAGACTTCCCCTATAAGTGTTTGCTAAATTAATACATGTAAATATGATTCATAAATCGTAAATCAGCAAAAGGGTTTTGCAATTTGAAAACATGCCATTGTATCTAAAATATTCTATATATTAGTAACAAAATTGAGTACAAACAGTCTGTCGCACAGATGAATTCAATTTGTAACACATGAACAAGAAAAAGTTCATATTTAATGCATACTTTCAGTTTTATTAATATCTTTAAAGTCAGGAAAAAGACAAGAAACAAATGAATGCAGCAGTGTAGATTCTCACGCTGCTTCTGCCACAGCACGTTGTGATTTGCTGGCATTTATGGAATTCTTCATATTTGAGAACATATTGATGAATGGGCATATTACTGAAGCCAATGTACCCTTTCTAAAAAAAAAACATTGGATATAGAAATATTAGAACATTATTTTTCACTATGTAAAATGTTCAGATTGTCATAATGTCAAATGTTTATTTTCAATACACACCTGTTTGCAGGTTGCATGGACTGCTCCATAACGAATAGAAGTGACAACATGTTCACAAGTGTTTGTCCAGCTCCATTCTCCACAGTTTTTACTCATCTTGGTAAGAGCAGCTATAATGTCTTCCTTATTTGGTTTTACTTTATCATCTTTGTAATTGTTCACAGTAACAGTTCTTAAATCCATGTGTCTGAATGCACACCCAGATGTACCAGGCAGTCTGGATGAGCTGGATGTGCTGGATCCAGTATTATCCTCTTTTGAATAAATATGCATATTGTTAGTATAGCTTAATATTCATGATAATTCTTAAATTATTATTATCTAATAATTCTTAATATTATTATATGAAAGATGTTATGTCATACTTAGCATGTCAAAAATGTTGTCCCCCTTTTTTTTCCCTGGTATGTCCACATCATCAACAAATATAGCATAGTGACTGGCAATTGTTACTCCACATGGTCCTCTGGTAGAGAATTCAAGTATGTCTCCAAACTCAGGCTGTAAAGTTAACCAAAATAAACAGGGGTCAATTATGTGCATTCTTTAATAATATTAATAAAACAAAATTGTGGTTAAATTTTTATAGGGATGAAAAACTGTTCACATTGTCTGTTCTAAATTTGGGCACATCAGAGAGGCACAGCTGGAGAAGTGTGGTGATCAAAATAAACTTCGTGATCTGGTTCATCTTTTTCAACTGTTACAAAAAATGATATAAATCATGTAAGTAGAGCATTGAAATCTAGTTGCACACAGTTTAACAAATAAGTAGACCAATGATAAGTAAATATCATAGTTCACTACCCTATGTATAAATGTAATATTTTAAAACATTATAAACATACCCAGCTTTGATGACAAGGCACTCTTCAGAAAAATGTAGGAATGTTATTAGTTCACAATATCTGAGGAAAAGAGGAAGCTCCAATTGAGATTGATGATCAAGTAGTGAAGGCTATGTCAGAGGGACTTTAAATACAGTGTGCTTTACATGCAATTGGAATAGATGAACCGTTATAACCGTATAATTTGGTTATCATTTTCTTAGTATGCAAACCTTGATGAAGTATCAAAGGAAAGCAGTCTATCAGGTGATCAGATCAGTTTAATATCCTTCTATGTAGTCAACGAGTCACCACTATCCAACTGTTCTATGTAGGCCTTTGGCCACCCAGGTGACCTAATGGGAGTAATCCTAACAGTCTTGCCATGTTTGAACTGAATCTATTGTACAAATGAAGCTTTGTAATCTTGATACGGACTGGATCTGGTGACTGCAGTGATCATCTGATCTGGATACGGACTGGATCTGGTGACTGCAGTGATCATCTGATCTGGATACGGACTGGATCTGGTGACTGCAGTGATCATCTGATCTGGATACGGACTGGATCTGGTGACTGCAGTGATCATCTGATCTGGATACGGACTGGATCTGGTGACTGCAGTGATCATCTGATCTGGATACGGACTGGATCTGGTGACTGCGGTGATCATCTGATCTGGATACGGACTGGATCTGGTGACTGCAGTGATCATCTGATCTGGATACGGACTGGATCTGGTGACTGCAGTGATCGTCTGATCTGGATACGGACTGGATCTGGTGACTGCAGTGATCGTCTGATCTGGATACGGACTGGATCTGGTGACTGCAGTGATCGTCTGATCTGGATACGGACTGGATCTGGTGACTGCAGTGATCGTCTGATCTGGATACGGACTGGATCTGGTGACTGCGGTGATCATCTGATCTGGATACGGACTGGATCTGGTGACTGCGGTGATCATCTGATCTGGATACGGACTGGATCTGGTGACTGCGGTGATCATCTGATCTGGATACGGACTGGATCTGGTGACTGCAGGTGATCATCTGATCTGGATACGGACTGGATCTGGTGACTGCGGTGATCATCTGATCTGGATACGGACTGGATCTGGTGACTGCAGGTGATCATCTGATCTGGATACGGACTGGATCTGGTGACTGCAGTGATCATCTGATCTGGATACGGACTGGATCTGGTGACTGCAGGTGATCATCTGATCTGGATACGGACTGGATCTGGTGACTGCAGTGATCATCTGATCTGGATACGGACTGGATCTGGTGACTGCAGGTGATCTCTGATCTGGATACGGACTGGATCTGTTGACTGCAGTGATCATCTGATCTGGATACGGACTGGATCTGGTGACTGCAGGGATCATCTGATCTGGATACGGACTGGATCTGGTGACTGCGGTGATCATCTGATCTGGATACGGACTGGATCTGGTGACTGCAGGGATCATCTGATCTGGATACGGACTGGATCTGTTGACTGCGGTGATCATCTAATCTGGATACGGCCTGGATCTGGTGACTGCAGGGATCATCTGATCTGGATACGGACTGGATCTGTTGACTGCAGTGATCGTCTGATCTGGATACGGACTGGATCTGGTGACTGCAGTGATCATCTGATCTGGATACGGACTGGATCTGGTGACTGTAGTGATCATCTGATCTGGATACGGACTGGATCTGGTGACTACAGTGACCTTCTGATCTGGATACGGACTGGATCTGGTGACTGCAGTGACCATCTGATCTGGATACGGACTGGATCTGGTGAGTGCAGTGATCATCTGATCTGGATACGGACTGGATCTGGTGACTGCGGTGATCATCTGATCTGGATACGGACTGGATCTGGTGACTGTGGCGATCATCTGATCTGGATAAGGACCGGATCGGGTGGCTACGGCTATAAGAAAGAAAAAGACTAATATTAGCGTAGATGTCAATATTCTTACGATGTAACAAGTGCATAGTGTTTTATGGGAAGTGTTCCCGGTTCTGGTTGACCTAATTAATGCAACCTAACAATCCTTTAACGGATTTGAATATTAGAAGTGTATTAGTGTGTTATGTGTACGCCAGGTTAAAGAGATGGGTCTTTAATCTAGATTTAAACTGACAGTGTGTCTGCCTCCCGAACAGTGTTAGGTAGATTGGTCCAGAGTTTGGGCGCTAAATAGAAAAAGGCAGTTGATTTTGATATTCTAGGTATTATCAAATGGCCAGAGTTTTGAGATCGTAGCGGACGTGGAGGACTATAATGCGATAAGAGCTCGCTCAATGAGGAGCTAAACCATTCAGGGCTTTATAATTAATTAACAAGATTTTAAAATCTATACGATGTTTAATAGGGAGCCAGTGCAGTGTTGACAGAACCGGGCTAATTTGGTCATACTTCTGGTTCTAGTAAGAACTCTAGCTGCTGCATTTTGGACCATCTGTAGTTTGTTTATTAAGCGTGCAGAACAACCACCTAATAAAGAATTACAATAATCTAACCTTGAGGTCATAAAGACATTAATTAACATTTCTGCATTTGACATTGAGAGCATAGGTCTCAGTTTAGATATATTTTTAAGATGAAAAAAAAGCAGTTTTATAAATGCTAGAAACGTGGCTGTCAAAGGAGAGATTGCTATCAAATATCACACATAGGTTCCTGACTGATGATGAAGAATCGAGAGAGCAGCCATCAAGTGTTAGACAGTGTTCTAGGTTATTACATATGGGGGTTTTAGGTCTGATAATTAACCCCTTTGCGGTCTGAGGGTGTTTTGGGGGCTTGGAGAAGTTTTGACATGCCCTGACATTTGTGCTTTTTTCAGTTGCCTATAAACATATAAGGGCGATTCTTAGACTATGGGCACTTTTATGTTCTTTGGCCATTTTTTTAAAATACATATAATTTTGGACAAATTCCACTTTATTTGTCACACTAACAATAAATCCACCTCAAACACTTTTTACTCCATACTTTACTGGTGATAATTGAGATGCCTCCCCGTTTAAATAAACAAAGTGGTAGCGATCGGACAGGTAGGATCTAAACCATCTTAGAGCCTGCCCTTGAATACCTGTATAGTTTTGTAATCTATCTATGAGTATGTCATGATAGAGAGACCATAGGGCACCTTGTCTCCAAAAAATTTGATTGAGGGTCATAAAAATTTCCATCCCCCCACCCCGCCCGCCATAACTGGACACCTTTTCGTGTCCACCCCCCAACCATCTAACCGTCCATCTGGTTCATCCAGCCCAGTGATCCCGAGGAATGTCTGTTTTGGGAAAAGTGTTTTTGTGTGGGTCCTTGAAATGTGCTTTGAACTTTAAAATGTGAAACTGTGTTAAATGGGAATATAGGGAAGTTTCAATTAAAGTTTTTACACACACACACACAAACACACACACACATATCAAGAAAACAAGCATACACGTAAAATGAGCAATGACTGTTTTTTTTCCCCAGAAAAGAGTAAAAAACAAGTCAAGATGATCTAGTGTTGTTAAAACAATTTTAGGAAAAGGTTAAATATTTTTTTTGATTTATTAATAGATTATATAGGTTATAAATAAAGTTAAATTAAAAGAAGTAGAGGTGAGCGCTTTCGCTTATCTAAAACAAAAATGCATCAGTTGCGTTCGTTAAACAACACAGGAGTTGGTCTGTTGCAATTTAAAAGCTAGCGTTTGTCCAAATTTAGAAAATAAAAAATGCTGACTATCTCGCCGTAATCTAAACCAAAATAGCATCTGACACGTTAGTTAAAACAACGACATGAGATACATGTCAAAATCTTGTGACATTACAATTTAAAAGCTAGAGCTAGTCACAAGTTAGAAAAAAATAATAAAAATGATGGCTTATCTTACCATGGCGTAAAAGAAAAATATCAGACCATTACGTAAGCATTAAGATACTTGTCAAAATATTGTAGTCTAACATCACAAGTTAGAAAATAAAAAAAGAGATGACTATTTTACGACGGATCTTACAATTTGTAATCTATCATTACCTACACTGACAGAAAGTCAAAGGAAAGAAAAAAGAGCAGACCATCTTGTGTTGAGACATCCGTGCACAGCACTGTCCAAACTCAGAACGAGCTTACATCCGGCCCCAGTCAAACCACACCTACAGCCAGCCCCTAACACCTTAAGGAGAGATCAACACAGAGATTTAAATGTTCAAATTATTGAGCTGATGTTTTAAAACATTAGAACAAAAGTTATTTTTAATAAATCTCATACATTTCTTAATTAATGAAACCTTTCAGTATTCATCCTAAATATTTTCACTTTAAAAATAGGTTATCCTAGTTTTTCTTTTATTTAAGCAGCATAATTCCTTTATTTACTTTTGATTTTTGTCAAGCTTAAGATTTCTGATGTGTTATACAACCAAGACTATTTTCACTTAAAAAATTAGGTTACACAAGTTGTCTTCTAAACAATCGTCTCTAAACCACAAGAAATGTTGCATTTACTTATTCACCTATTCCTTTAATTGACCTTTGATTTTTGGCGAATTTAAGACTTCTAATGTGCAACATCAGTTAAAATGCACGTATGCACATACACATATTTAACAGGAATTAAAGCAAATCAATACCTCTTTGATTGTCTTACCATAAGACTTGTTATCAGTTGAAACAGACGTACAATGTCTAAATTTTTACAACATCACACGAAATGCAAAATATCACGGCTCACGCACCACAATGAAATGAGAGAACGTTTGAAGATGGCATGCAGAATCCGTAACGCAGTGCTACAGCCTATATCGGTTGCACGAGCAAATATCAGAATGAAAAGTGGTAAAATAAGAGAGAATTACTCATTGATTTTCCGCCCATAATGCTTGTGGTGTTATCTATCTATTAAAACAGATGTACAATGTCTAAACTTTTTTTTTAAATCACACGAGATGCAAATATTTCTTCGTAGGCAGTGCAACGAAACTATAGAAGTTTGAAAATGGGTGTACGATTACTAATGCAACCAAATCAGATCAGGGGGGGCTGTTGTAAAACATCTAAAGATATTTCCGGGTTTGCAATCTAATGAGTTTTGAGGGTTCTTAACTTTCGGTGATCAAAGAACATCCAAGTTAGCAATTCATTGCGTGTACCTGCGAGTGTGACCTTTGTCAAAGGTCGCAGGAATGGTTCACTGACTTTTTTCAGCAGATGTTTTACAACAAACATCTGCTGAATTTAAAAGTCAGGTAAAGTTCTAGTAAGAAAATATTTTTTCCTAAGGAAGACAGATATGTTTATCATACAGACCTGGTGAATGTGGCTTCAAACTGATGTTCAGGATGAGAAAAAGAAGGTGATAACACCAGACTTAAATAAATAGAGACAAAAAGGTCTATGGTGTTGGAAAATGTTGTTAAATTTTTTCAGCATGTTTTATTTTATTAAAATAAAAAGAACTGGTCTATATAGGTTTATTCGACTAAGGTATGATCAAATAACTGATATAAGAAACATGCAAATATTCGATAAGTCCATCTTATCAAACTGATGTGTCTGATGGTTTGTGATGGCATACATATCTTACTGATACAGATGTTAAGTATCTGTAAATATAGTTTAAAAAGTCATCTTTTTAGCTTTCACAGGATTCGTGTCCACACTCAACTGGTTTTTGTGTAACAGAGTCCTAAGACTAATGACAGGAAGATTGACAGAATAAACGCTTAAGATTTATTAAAACAATGGAGTGTATACATATATCTTGAATATGTATACAGTAACCAGTGAGTACATGAACTGGTACTAATACATAGAATCACTGAACTATGAGGTTATCACATTAATCAATAATATTTATATAATATTTTATTCTTATATCATATCTGACTTTCTCTTCAAAACACAATATATTTTCTTGTAACTTTTTAAATGTGTTTGTTATGTGGGAGTGATCTAACTTCTATTTTGTTGCAGTTATTCAGTAGCTCACCTGCAATCAACAGGCTAATCGGTCTTTGTCAGGCGACGTCACACTCAGGAGAATCAAAGTGTATCTTGGGTATCGCCGCCATTTGTGAGGTATCAAAGCCGAGGTGTTCTGTATTTGGAGAATGGTCTTTTTCATTTGCTTCAAAATGGTACGTTCTTGTTGTGTTAACGTCTGCAATAGTTAATTGCATGAATACAAAGGTCAAAACCTCACCATGAAGAAGGAAATGTTAGGTCTCGCACTTGAAAAAAAAGACAACGGCAAAAGGCGTCGCCGCATCGGATGGCCTGGGTTTCAGCGGTGATAAGCAAAATCATCATATTTGCCAACATATCTCCGTGTATGCTCGTTTACCCTCGACATTTTCATAAAGGTAAGTAAGAGATGTTTTAGATGTGCTTATTTTCTGATTTCTGTAGTAGTCAACATTATATTAACATGTTATTTAGGGTTATCAATGCTAATAAACAACTAGGGAGCGAGTGAGCAGAAACGGGTCTTGTAACGCTACCATGAAGTGTCTTGCATCATTTTATGCATAGTGCTGAAAAAGAGATGTTAAAATATCCAAAGTTCGTTAAAAGTTTAAACTTGGTGGCATGTCTGATTAAAACCCTGGAAGAAACACCAGCCCATTGCCCTCTTTTATTTAAAAATCATAAATTTTAGGTATAAAGAGTTCATTTATTTCACTAATGATGCTGCATTTAAATATTGTTTTAGGGGGTTTGTATTTATTTAACTCAAGTGCAATATAAACTGAATACTTTAAAATGAGAAACATTAGAAATGTATTTTAGTTATTTCTTACCATTTTAAAAGGTACTGACTATTTTTGTACATGTTCATTTCATATAGTTCGGCTAGGTGTGACTAAACAGTAAGTGGGAGCAGTTAAGAAAAAATACACATTGCAGCCTGCTGAGAAGATGACCAACCAGACAGGAGGAGATGCTCAACTACACACTGAAGGCTGGAGGAGATGGTCCACTACACACTGAAGGCCAGAGGAGATGGTCAACTACACACTGAATGCTGGAGGAGATGGTCCACTACACACTGAAGGCTGGAGGAGATGGTCCACTACACACTGAAGGCTGGAGGAGATGGTCCACTACACACTGAAGGCTGGAGGAGATGGTCCACTACACACTGAAGGCTGGAGGAGATGGTCCACTACACACTGAAGGCTGGAGGAGATGGTCCACTACACACTGAAGGCCGGAGGAGATGGTCCACTACACACTGAAGGCCGGAGGAGATGCTCAACTACACACTGAAGGCTGGAGGAGATGGTCCACTACACACTGAAGGCTGGAGGAGATGGTCCACTACACACTGAAGGCCGGAGGAGATGGTCAACTACACACTGAAGGCCGGAGGAGATGGTCAACTACACACTGAAGGCCGGAGGAGATGGTCAACTACACACTGAAGGCCGGAGGAGATGGTCAATTACACACTGAAGGCCGGAGGAGATGGTCCACTACACACTGAAGGCCGGAGGAGATGGTCAACTACACACTGAAGGCCGGAGGAGATGGTCCACTACACACTGAAGGCTGGAGGAGATGGTCCACTACACACTGAAGGCTGGAGGAGATGGTCAACTACACACTGAAGGCTGGAGGAGATGGTCAACTACAAACTGAAGGCTGGAGGAGATGGTCAACTACACACTGAAGGCCGGAGGAGATGGTCCACTACACACTGAAGGCCGGAGGAGATGGTCCACTACACACTGAAGGCCGGAGGAGATGGTCCACTACACACTGAAGGCTGGAGGAGATGGTCAACTACACACTGAAGGCTGGAGGAGATGGTCCACTACACACTGAAGGCCGGAGGAGATGGTCAACTACACACTGAAGGCTGGAGGAGATGGTCAACTACACACTGAAGGCCGGAGGAGATGGTCAACTACAAACTGAAGGCCGGAGGAGATGGTCCACTACACACTGAAGGCCGGAGGAGATGGTCCACTACACACTGAAGGCTGGAGGAGATGGTCAACTACACACTGAAGGCTGGAGGAGATGGTCAACTACAAACTGAAGGCTGGAGGAGATGGTCAACTACACACTGAAGGCTGGAGGAGATGGTCCACTACACACTGAAGGCCGGAGGAGATGGTCCACTACACACTGAAGGCCGGAGGAGATGGTCCACTACACACTGAAGGCTGGAGGAGATGGTCCACTACACACTGAAGGCTGGAGGAGATGGTCAACTACACACTGAAGGCTGGAGGTGATGGTCCACTACACACTGAAGGCTGGAGGAGATGGTCAACTACACACTGATCTTCATGATTGTTGGCTCCATGGTCTCAAACTGAACTTCCTCCCCATGAGTCCTCTTGTACTTCTGGAGGTCAGGGAGGGAATATCAATAGACATTATCCAGCAGTCGTGTCTGTCTCCTGCTGCTCCTCTAGAACAGAGAGAAACTCTCCATTAGATCATCAGACACAGAACAAGAAGCAGATGGGAACAAACGTGTCGTAACTGAAATATTCAAGCAAATACACTGTTTAATTTTCAATATAATGTTGAATATATTATGTTAAGATAATGGCCATTACAGCTGAGAAGATTGACAGGTGATCTTAAATTCTTTGTTTGGATGTTAAGTGTATTTTGGGATGTATGCAGCTGTTTTGGAAGCATCTGTATTATATCATCACACCTGGTTTCTATATACTGTTGAATACTTTGATATACTTGTTGAATGGCTGTCCATACAGTTTGATATCTAGTCTGGGGTTTATCTGCTTTTTAGTAAAACACATAAATTGCATCTTTTCCACAGATAAACGAAAGCTCCACACATACTACCAACTTTCTGCCTGATCTATTGGATTATATGCATGTTGACTGCACTTCCAGTGTTTTGATCAGCAGAGTTTGGAAAAGCTGTGTTTCTTCATCACTAAGTGATGTGCTAGTTAATGAGCTGATCTTAACGAGGTGTAATTAGTGTGGGCAGGTGATGGACATCAATGAGAGGTTAGAAAAGCTCCATTTGTTTCTGACTGGAAGAGAAAGCAGTCTGAGCGTGTGATGAGGAATGAGAGTGAATATTGTTTGAAGAAATCAAAAGAGTCAGAGAGAAAAGAGTCAGAGAGAAAAGAGTCAGAGAGAAAAGAGTCAGAGAGAAAAGAGTCAGAGAGAAAAGAGTCAGAGAGAAAAGAGTCAGAGAGAAAAGAGTCAGAGAGAAAAGAGTCAGAGAGAAAAGAGTCAGAGAGAAAAGAGTCAGAGAGAAATCTTTATTTTGAGGCTTTAGTTTGTTTCTTTTGTGGATTCAGTAGAGATGCGTCTCTTGACATTTGGATGAAGTTCAGACTTTCATCAGACACACAAACGTCCCGCTGTGCTTTTAGACCTTCAGCACACAGATATAATCATCATTCAGAAAGATACAATAAATCATTCATGAACTCAAATAAATCCATAAGATCTTATATACTGAACTAATATATCTATCAGTTACACAAACACATGAACTGAGTTTAATTATCAGAGAATCACTCGATCTTTCTTTTGACGTTCTGCATGAAGCTTTGTTTCTTCTGCTCTGTCATTTTTTCCATAATCTTTTGAATTTTAATCTCTCACACAATAACCAAAACCGGTCTGACTGAAGACAGTCACTGCCTCAGCCGCTGCCCGCTTGACCATTAGCTTATTAGGGCGGACCTCCTACAGAAACCTCTCCTCCCCAGCTTGAGCTGTCCCATGAAGCTACCAGACAAAGATGAAATCCCAGCAGATCCTCCAGATCTAAGGAAGATTCAGGTCCAGGTGATTCTGTGCTGAACACAGTAAGAGGTGTGTGTGCCTTCATCTGCTCCATCTCTCACATGGAGTCCTCCGCCCAAATATCTTGGGAGAATGCATGGAGGACAGAGGGAATGTCTATAAAAACAGTCCATCAGCTGTGCTCGTCCTCTGATGGGACAGAGAGAGAAACTCTAGATTAGATCATGAGACACAGAGAAAATCAAGACCAAAACATTACCTGTTTTTAAATCACACTGACACTGAACAAACATTGTTTATTATTTCACACGAATCTGTTTCAAGCTTTCATCTCACTTTAATGGATAAGTTTCTAATGTTCAGATCTGAAGTCTCAAACACACTTTCTATCTATCAGCTCTGGTTTCAGCTGAAACAAGAGCACTTTTAATAAAGTCCAGTGAGGCTCTGGCAATATTTGCTTCTGGTGAGGATCAGACCGATGTTAAATATCAGCTGCTCCACCAAAACCTCTTCTATGCAATTTTTGCTGCGGCAAAATGTCTCAAGTTCTCAGGACCTCATCTATTAGACTGTAGGCGTTCTCTGAAGCTCCAACCGAGGACTCTTTTGTAAGGATGACCTGAACACATTAAACATGCCAATATTGAAGCTTTTATAAAGAATAATAACATGCTGTACTTTGTGTGAGATGAACCTGAGGAAGTATAGCAGGAATAAAACCCCCAATATCCTCAGTCATCACTCTCACAAAATACACCAGACTTGAAGAAAAGATCAGTGACACGGTGCCAAAAAAGATGCAATAAACATAAATGTTTAAGAGGTGAGGGGGCGCATCACTTCTGCTCTGTCTGAAAATGAATCAGAAACTCGAGTGAATAATTTGCACAGCAGCAGATCTGAAAGTGAATCATGTCAGAAGACGAGGTAAACTCTGAACTGCAGACAGCCTGACTCCGTTTCAGGTCCAAATAAAGTGAAATGCATCGTTGCGTTTGTCTTCGCGTGCTGATCGCGATGAACCTAGTAATTTTGTATGAAGCGTATTTTCAGAGTGAAGGCTACAAAATTACAGATGGGTTACATAAATTATGACTCATAAACTGCATAACATGGAGAATAAGCATCGGAGGGGAAACTGAACACCTGAGGGAGGAGCCTAAGTGGGCGAAGTGTGCAGACGAATTTATGGAAATTGCCCGTTGTCATTCAACGGAGGACTCTCGCAATTTCAAAGTCAGAAAACATTGACCGATCGGAGTAAGTTGGATATCAGCGCGTTGGTCTGGCTCTCCCGAGTATATCGGTGCCTCAAATGTGGACGTGCAGCTTGCAGTTCAGATTTTATGACAATTTTTATGATTTTGACTTCACTCTAGCCAGAGAGCAACCGAACGGTTAAAGGGAGAGCCAAAAACAGAAAAGTATGACCTCTCCGTCTGCCAACATGCTACATCAACGCCCATAGACTCATTGGAAAGGAAATTATCTAACCTTTAAACTGATATAATTAACTTAACTTTAGCTTTGAAAATGTCTAAATGAGAAACAAATTCCTAGTCAAATTTCAGTTGATTTTGACTTCACTCTGGCCAGAGAGCTACCGAACGGTAGTGATACAGTTCCGTTTGAACTTTCACATCTCCGTCTGTGAACATGCTACACTAACACCCATAGGCTTACATAGCAGATATTCCGCTCTCTTGGCATACTGGGAGTTTCTCCACCTGTCATAAATACGCGGTCTTCAAGAAACCCTTCATTGACCCTCTGTTTTTTCCTCGGTGGCTGACCGTCCAGCGAGACAGGAAATCTTCTCACAAACGCAGAGAAGTCTTTAGTCGAAGCGTAGCACTCCATGCTGGTTCCGGGAGTGTTTGGGCCGGAGTTCTCATCGTCTGAAGTAAAGCTGCAAAAGGAAGGAAAATTATATTCAAAAATTACTTACACAATTAGGACAACGTAATGTGTAAAAGTCATGTGATGCGGTATGACAGTTCTGGATGAGGAGACCTACCCTGCCAAGGAGTCCAGCAGCACAGCTGTGTCTACAACAAACTGAGGCTGCAGCATTCGGTGTTGGACCACACCAGCGCTATATGCCAGATAATTATTTATGGCCTTCTGTTGGTGCGCCGGTCGCATTTTTGCAGCAGCCTTATCGGCCTTCCGCACAACATAACTTCTTAACGTGGGTAGCTTATACCTGTATAAAAAATGAAATGTTACTTATAATAATCACTGTGTCTGAGAAGATATAGGACATCTATGTCGGCACATACATTTCATGGAGGTGATGCATGTCTTGTGAGACACTTTGAACAGCTTCGCCAGTCGATGAGACAAAGTTGTTGCAGACATTTTCAGGCCGAATGTTTTCAGGCCTAATCTGCTTAAAGTAAGGTTGAAACCACTGGAAATAAAACCGATGTTATAGACGGTGAAAGTTTAAGATGTTGTACTTTTTATAATACTGGAAGAAAAACGTTATGCATTACATTAAAACATCAAATGCATTAAATAATACTGTAGTCAGAAGATCAGTCTAAAAAGAAAATGTAAAGATTGGCGTTACAGCTTCCTCGCTATGTCACGGTGACTGTTGGGATCTGCTTCCTTTGTTTTTTGTGGCTGCCGATGCCAATCACAACCCTGCCACCATGCTGCTTCCTGGGAAACATTGAAACAATTTAATTTACTAATACATCCATACATCAAACTATTAAAGCATATCTTTTTTTAAAATAGATGAATTTACCATGAAACCTTCCACAGCTCCCGGGCACTGCATGTGGTGGAAGACCAAAATGCCTCGCAGTAGTAACAGAACAGTGTCTTTTTAGCTTTTGATACTTCACTGCCCTTCAGTAGGTTT
Organism: Schizopygopsis pylzovi; assembly: GCA_027422435.1. NCBI lineage: Eukaryota > Metazoa > Chordata > Actinopteri > Cypriniformes > Cyprinidae > Schizopygopsis > Schizopygopsis pylzovi. The sequence goes on along the minus strand of CM049837.1, from coordinate 196,487 downwards.
CCATAGATCCTGAGGAAGTCTGCCTTTGCAGCTTTCAAAATCTTTTGGCTAACTTCAGTGCTAGAAGTGGTCACAGCGGTGGAAAAGACAGGATCTTAGACCAGTTCAGGCACATCAGGCTGGGTCTTGATGAAGAAATTTGCCGGAGAAGCTCCTTCACCATGCTGAGCCGAGAGTGCCTGTCAGGATCTCACAAAGGTGGTGATAATCCCAAATCCGTGCGGATCCACTCCTTGTTGGATGCTTTGGCCTTGTGCAGCTCACTGTCTCTTTCTTCGGGCGTGCTGGTTTTCATACAAAACCTGGCTAGGTGAACAGCAAGGCTCTCCTGTGGCTTGTCGCACCGCATGCAGTACACAATGCTGTGATCAACAGACCTTCAAGAAATTGGCAAAAAAACATTCAGATCTTTAATCCAGAAAACAAGGGCACACTGTTTTTCTGGACCTTGTTTGCCCTTTTTTTCAGAACCATTGTGTACTCTGAGAGAAAAGGTGTGAATCTCTTGCCCCATTTCACAGCTTTTTGTCTGCACACATAACCTGAAAACAAGCCAAATAGTTTCTACTCAAAATATCTAAACATTCTTAAATCAAGTACTTTTACTAGATTTTTAAAACATTACTTAATATATATAGTCTTGTTTCCAGGGTTAAAAAACTAAATTGAATGCATTTTGATTAAAACAAGTGCAATTATCTGCCTGTGGGTTAAGTGAAATACTCATTTTAACAATATAAAGTAATACATTAAAATAAATTGATATTTTGAGTAGATTTGCCAGACATGTTGACATTTTTGAAGGATATTCACCAGATTTCATTACTTCAAATTTACTACACTGATTTTTAATTTTGTTATCAGGTTAACCGTAAACTACATTAGCAATTTTTTAAATTTTGATCATCAGAGTTTGTAAAATCTGTTTCTCCATCACTAAGTGAAGTGCTAGTTAATGAGCTGATCTTAACGAGGTGTAATTAGTGTGGGCAGGTGTTGGACATCAATGAGAGAGGTTAGAAAAGCTCCATTTGTTTCTGACTGGAAGAGAAAGCAGTCTGAGAGTGTGATGAGGAATGAGAGTGAATATTGTTTGAAAGAGAAGATGAATGAAAGAAAAGAGTCAGAGAGAGAAAAGAGTCAGAGAGAGAAAAGAGTCAGAGAGAGAAAAGAGTCAGAGAGAGAAAAGAGTCAGAGAGAGAAAAGAGTCAGAGAGAGAAAAGAGTCAGAGAGAGAAAAGAGTCAGAGAGAGAAAAGAGTCAGAGAGAGAAAAGAGTCAGAGAGAGAAAAGAGTCAGAGAGAGAAAAGAGTCAGAGAGAGAAAAGAGTCAGAGAGAGAAAAGAGTCAGAGAGAGAAAAGAGTCAGAGAGAGAAAAGAGTCAGAGAGAGAAAAGAGTCAGAGAGAGAAAAGAGTCAGAGAGAGAAAAGAGTCAGAGAGAGAAAAGAGTCAGAGAGAGAAAAGAGTCAGAGAGAGAAAAGAGTCAGAGAGAGAAAAGAGTCAGAGAGAGAAAAGAGTCAGAGAGAGAAAAGAGTCAGAGAGAGAAAAGAGTCAGAGAGAGAAAAGAGTCAGAGAGAGAAAAGAGTCAGAGAGAGAAAAGAGTCAGAGAGAGAAAAGAGTCAGAGAGAGAAAAGAGTCAGAGAGAGAAAAGAGTCAGAGAGAGAAAAGAGTCAGAGAGAGAAAAGAGTCAGAGAGATCTTTCTTTTGAGGCTTTAGTTTGTTTCTTTTGTGGATTCAGTGGAGATGCGTCTCTTGATGTTTGGATGAAGTTCAGACTTTCATCAGACACACAAACGTCCCGCTGTGCTTTTAGACCTTCAGCACACAAATATAATCATTATTCAGAAAGATACAATAAATCATGCATGAATACTCCAATAAATCCATAAGATCTTATATACTGTACTAATATATCTATCAGTTACAAACACATGAACTGAGTTTAATTATCAGAGAATCACTCGATTTTTCTTCTGACGTTCTGCTGTCTGTCATTTTTTTTTTTTACACATTTTGGATGAATATATAATAATCATATATTATCCATACTAATACTCAGCCATGAGCTGCTTTATTGTCAGACTCGGTTTTATTTGTGAAGCTCTTTTCTCAGTTCACATTGTTTGAAAGCAGTTTTTCAGAAAGTGGTTGTTTTGGTCTTAATGCTTTAACATCGAGCAGTTTCAGGACTGGACGATATACATGTTGATCTAGAACTGATCCAGCGTTTGAGATTGAGCTGTTGATTCATTTTATCAATCAGAGACACTTTTAGTGAGCAGGACTGAAATTACTGACATCAGAGAGAAGATCTGCCCGACTTCCAGAACATTGCACACCATCCCAAGATCTCTGCTGTATTCTCGGGGGACAGGGAGGGAATCCTTATAATAGCATTTCATCAGCTGTGACCGTCCTCTGATGGGCTTCTAGTACAGAGAGAGAAACTCTAGATTAGATTATCAGACACAGAAAATGAAGGGGATGGGAATAAAATTGGCTCCATTCTCAAAAGTCTTCCTCCCCATGAGTCCTCGTGAATTTCTGAAGGTCAGGGTGTGCATTTCTTCTGCACACTTTGTTGAACAAGCTCGTATTTCTGCTTCATGAACGTCAGAAATGCTCCTCATCGGCTGATTCTCCATCTCACAACTGAACACATCACAAAGATTACAAATAACTCATGATGGGAATTTGACAGTACAATAATTGTCTGATTCAATGATTTTTACGATTATCTTCAAATGAGTAACCGTATCGTAACTGCTGTTTTATTCATCAAATACAGTGAATAAATAAACGCACGTCTCACTGAACACAAGGAAATCACGCACATCATTATATACTGCTACAGCAATGTTGTCCACGCTTCAGATTACATTACTAGACTTATCTTTGTGTAGAAAGAATGAAAGCAGCAGATGATTCAGTGGGATTGAATGAGCAGATCCTGCAGTAAGATACTAGAATTACGATTAATACATCAGGTTTTTTCTTCACCATTTTTGTTGCCGCGAAAAGTCTCAGGTTCTCAGGACCTCATTTATTAGACTGTAGGCGTTCTCTGAAGCTCCAACCGAAGACTCTTTTATAAGGATGACCTGAACACATTAAACATGCCAATATTGGGGCTTTTATAAAGAATAAGAACATGTTGTACTTTGTGTGAGATGAACCTGAGGAAGTATAGCAGGAATAAAACCCTCAATATCCTCAGTCATCACTCTCACAAAATACACCAGACTCTGAAGAATGGGCTGAAAAACAACACAAGAGCCCGGTATTATTCCAGAACACATTCTGTGTGTAAATACTCTGATTCCTGCTGGTTTGTCACGACTCTTACTGGTTTTGATAAGGTTGCAGTCTTCAGTCAGATACAAATACATCTACTGAACCAAATCCTGCTTCTCTCTCTCTCCACTTGTTCCTGGCTGTGAACATCAGAGTTAAACATGTTTCTGACCGCAGATTCAGAGCTTCAGGAGTGTGTGTGTTTGTGAACCTGAACAATTAATCACACTGAACGAACTTATTCACATTATTTGCCCCAATTCCACACAAATCTAATTCAAGCTTTCATCTGAAAACCCAAACACTGTATTCTGGAGGAATTAGTCTCTTCTTTTTATGATCATCTCCGAGATCTGTTGAACACCTCGAGACAGTAACTCAAACACAATCATAAAGCTGAATGAGCAGACTAATAAAGCATGCATAAATTTCTTCACAATGAGAAAGCAGCAGATTCTGTGGTTATTCACTCAGATCAGCGACTCACCTGAACGACGCTGTTGTTTCTGCTGTAATTCCTCCAGATCTTCTTAAATAAGGAGAACAAAGCTCTGCCATTGGAGAAAGAGAAACGCTCAACGAGGATCAGCTAAATCTCGTAAACCAATCCCTTCTTCTGACCCACAGAGTTTGCTGACTGGGTTTAGTATTTTTCTGCGGCTGGAGCTGCAGGGGTTTCTGGGAACGGCCGGGGCTCTGTTGGCTCCATCTCAATGTTGATCTGCTCCCCATGAGTCCTCATGTATTGCTGGAGGTCAGGGAGGGAATGTCTATAAACATTGTCCAGCAGTCGGTTAACCTGAACTCAATATTGTAGTGACATGTGGCCAAGTATGGTTACCCATACTCCTAATTAGTGCTCTGCACTTTGAAGGGTATAAATGCACATAGCAGTTGGGGGTTCAGTGCCTTGCTCAAGGGCACCTCAGTCGTGGTATTGAAGGTGGAAGAGTTGGGGTTATTGCTGGAGGTCAGGGAGGGAATGTCTTAAGATCTTATCCAGCAGCTATTCTTGATAAATCTGTGAGATCAAGTTGAGTTTTAGAAGTTTGATTACTTTCAAATATATATGAACTTGATATGCAACGCTAAAACCATTCTATCACAATCCCTGGTCACTTAGCGTGGATGCGTTTGTGAATAACGTATCGTCACACCGGGCTTAGAATGGTTGACTCTGCCTGGTAGTAGTTTACTGCTTTGGAATTGGAGCTGATCTTTTAACATTTCGACTTGTTTGTCTGGAATACGGACTTGACGGCTATTCTGTTGCACTGCAACAAAGTGTGGGCTGAAGTTGTCCACGATTGAGCATCGGTGACAGCGGGACCTCTCTGAACCGAGTTCCGTGTTTGCTTCAGGTGTCCGCGGATTGACAACCGGTGACGGCGGCATCGCACCTCTCTGAACCGAGTTCCGTGTTTGCTTCAGGTGTCCGCAGATTGACAACCGGTGACGGCGGCATCGCACCTCTGACTGAGATCCGTGTTTTGTTGCGGGTGTCCACGGATTGAGCATCAGTGACGGCGGCATTGCACCTTTACAGCTTTTGGTTCGAGTCCCTTGGTAAGGGCTCGTTTGCTATTGCCTAGCTGTTGGGGTGCCTTCATCAGTTCGGCGGCTAAAGTTTGAAGAGTTGTCTATTGACGGTCATGTGTGGAGAATCTTGGAGGACTCACGTACTGCTTCGTCATACAGCCTTATGGACAACAGAGTTCGTTTTTAATCATATTACAACTTCTGATGTCTGCTCTGCATTACAGAATCTAGATGTGAATAAATCATCAGGTCCTGATCTTATTGAACCATTGTTTTTAAAATTAGCGGCTAACATTATTTCACAACCATTGTCATATCTGTTTAATCTTTCCCTAACAACCAAGGAAATTCCTCAGATCTGGAAGTCTGCTTTTGTTGTTCCTCTGTTGAAAGGGGGAGTGCCTACTTTATTAGATAACTATAGACCTATTTCAAAGTTATGTATCTTGTCAAAACTTTTGGAAAGTTTTATCAGTAAACAATTGACATAGTATTTACACTCTCATAAACTTCTGTCTATCAACCAATCAGGATTTCGTAAAAATCACAGCACCATTACGGCTGTTTTAAAAGTTTTAAATGATCTTGTTAGGTCCCTAGATGGAAAACACCATTGTGCATGTCTTTTTATTGCTTTAACGAAGGCATTTGATACTGTGAACCACAATATTTTGTTAGGCTTAGAAGTGTTGGTCTATCAGACAATGTAGTTTGAGGTTTAATACTTATTTAAAGGGAAGAACTCAATGCGTGCAAGTGGACGGTATCAAATCAGACCTATTGGGAGTGGGTACGGGAGTTCCTCAAGGATCTGTATTGGGGCCATTATTATTTATTATATATATATAAATTGTTTAGATGTTAACATTGATAATGCAAGGTTCCACTTTTATGCCGACGACACGGTCATCTATTGTTCTGCTCCTACAAAACAACAAGCTTTGGTTGACATTATTCAAGCAAGGTTTTTTTACTTTGAAGTTGGTCTTAAATGTTGAGAAAACTAAATTTATGTGGTTATCAAACTCTAGAAATTCTTTGGATGGTTCTGTTGTTCTCCGAACTCTGCAAGGAAAATTGATCGCATTAGTGTCAGAGTATAAGTATCTGGGCATCATAATTTATGACAAACTACGTTTTGATTCATATATTAATTATTTGCGAGTTTAAAGTTGAAGAAGCAGCTAGGATTTTATTTCAGAAACAAGTCTTGCTTTTCATTTAATGCAAGGAAGAAGCTTGTGTCTGGAACTTGTTTACCGATTCTTGACTATGGGGACGTGGTGTATCAGCATGCCTCTTCTTATCTTCTTGCCTCTCTGGAAGCTGTGTATCATGGTGCTTTAAGATTTATTACGGATTGTAAATTTTCTACACATCATTGTATACTATATAATAGAGTTGCCTGGTCTTTACTTGCTGTTCGAAGGCAAATGCATTGGTATTTATTGATTTACAAAGCTATTCTGTTTTTTTTGCCATCCTATCTCTGTTGTTTGATTCACCAAAAAGTGGTTAACTATTCATTGCGTTCCCAATCTTTTTATAATCTTTATGTACCTTCAGCACGAACTAATTTAGGTAAAACTGCATTTGAATATGCTGCACCGTCAGACTGGAACTCTCTTCAAATGAAACTGCAGCTAAATCAGTTGGTGTCTCTTAGTAAATTTAAAACACTTTTGCGTCCAATAGAAAATGATTTGCAAATGCTTCCAATGCTATATTTTATTGTTGTGATGTACTGTTTTTTGTTGTACGTGTATTTGTATAACTGGGCCGCCTATCTTGGCCAGGACACTCCTGGAAAATAGATTTTTAATCTCAGTGAGGTTCTCTCCTGGTTAAATAAAGGCATAAAATGTTAAACGGTGAGAGAGGAAACTCTGATGAAGATGGAGGATTTGCAGCACAGTTCACTAGAAACAACAAACACAATTTCACCAACTTTCAGTCCTCCTTCAGCAAAACCATTTTTACCTAGACTGAAATATTGTGCTAATAATAATAGCGACAGAAACGGCAATGCGTCTACACTCGACCAGCAGTCTGTTTGTGAACTCACCTTTTAAAGCACAGAATGCTTAGAAATATAATGGACTGCTTCAGCCAAACACAAATTGAAGAAAAGATCAGTGACACGGTGCCAAAAAAAGAAGCAATAAATGTTTATGAGGTGAGGGGGCGCATCACTTCTGCTCTGTCTGTAAGTGAATCAGAAACTAAAGTCAATAATTTGCACAGCAGCAGATCTGAAAGTGAATCATGTCTCAGGATGAGCTAAACTCTGAACTACAGACAGATGTACTGTTTCTGCTTAGTCTGCTGAATGAAAGCGCTTCTAGAAAAGCTCTGATACCAATGTTCTTCATAATAATCTCTCCTCATTACGCGGCGGTGGCAGGTTTGTTCTGGAGGAGGAACTGCAGGTGTCCATCTGTGAACATCGCAGATCAGGTGTTAATGGAGAAAGGAATGGAGCTCGAGTGTGAAATGTGTTTCTGAGAGCAGATTCAGAGCTTCAGTGTTTGTGTGAAGCCCAAAGTTGGCTCCATGGTCTCAAACTGAACTTCCTCCCCATGAGTCCTCATGTACTTCTGGAGGTCAGGGAGGGAATATCTATAGACATTATCCAGCAGTCGTGTCTGTCTCCTGCTGCTCCTCTAGAACAGAGAGAAACTCTCCATTAGATCATCAGACACAGAACAAGAAGCAGATGGGAACAAACATGTCGTAACTGACACCCTTTATTTGCAAAATATTCAAGCAAATACACGGTTTAACTTTCAATATAATGTTGAATATATTATGTTAAGATAATGGCCATTACAGCTGAGAAGATTGACAGGTGATCTTAAATTCTTTGTTTGGATGTTAAGTGTATTTTGGGATGTATGCAGCTGTTTTGGAAGCATCTGTATTATATCATCACACCTGGTTTCTATATACTGTTGAATACTTGTTGAATGGCTGTCCATACAGTTTGATATCTAGTCTGGGGTTTATCTGCTTTTTAGTAAAACACAAATTGCATCTTTCCACAGATAAATGAAAGCTCCACACATACTACCATCTTTCTGCCTGATCTATTGTATTTTATGCATGTTGACTGCACTTCCAGTGTTTTGATCAGCAGAGTTTGTAAAATCTGTGTTTCTCCATCACTAAGTGAAGTGCTAGTTAATGAGCTGATCTTAACGAGGTGTAATTAGTGTGGGCAGGTGTTGGACATCAATGAGAGAGGTTAGAAAAGCTCCATTTGTTTCTGACTGGAAGAGAAAGCAGTCTGAGAGTGTGATGAGGAATGAGAGTGAATATTGTTTGAAAGAGAAGATGAATGAAAGAAAAGAGTCAGAAAGATATCCTTTTGAGGCATTAGTTTGTTTCTGACTGGAAGAGAAAGCAGTCTGAGAGTGTGATGAGGAATGAGAGTGAATATTGTTTGAAAGAGAATATGTCCCTCTTTTGAGGCTTTAGTTTGTTTCTTTTGTGGATTCAGTAGAGATGCGTCTCTTGATGTTTGGATGAAGTTCAGACTTTCATCAGACACACAAACGTCCCGCTGTGCTTTTAGACCTTCAGCACACAGAAATAATCATCATTCAGAAAGATACAATAAATCATGCATGAATACTCAAATAAATCCATAAGATCTTATATACTGTACTAATATTAATATCAGTTACACAAACACATGAACTGAGTTTAATTATCAGAGAATCACTCGATCTGCATGAAGCATTGTTTCTTCTGCTGTCTGTCATTTTTTGACACATTTTGGATTAATATAATCATCATAGCCATACTAATAGTCAGCCATGAGCTGCTTTATTGTCAGACTCAGTTTTATTTGTGAAGCTCCCTCTACAACTGATGCACAAGTCCTTGCTGGAAGTTTTTTGATCAGTACTTTGAGTGCTCTTGCTCTGACATCTCATTAAGATGTATCATTGTTTTCTGCCAAGATGCGCACTTGTATAAATTGCTTAAATATCTTGGATTAAACCAGGACTAAGTTGAATTAAGCCCTTTTTGTCAAACCGGGCCATAAATCCCTGAATGGTTTAGCAACTCCATATTTGAGTGAGCTCTTATCACAATACGTCTTCTGCATTCTCAAAACTCTGGAACAATCTACCTAACACTGTTCGGGAGGCAGACACACTCTGTCAGTTTAAATCTACACTGGCAAAAATTATGAACACAACACTTGTTTTTGCCCCCATTTTTAATGATCTGAACTCAAAGATCTAAGATTTGTACACAAAAGTCCTATTAATCTCAAATATTGTTCACAAATCTGTCTAAATCTGTGTTGGTGAGCACTTCTCCTTTGCCGAGATAATCCATCTACCTCACAGGTGTGGCATATCAAGATGCTGATTAGACAGCGTGATTAGTGCACTGGTGTGCCTTAGGCTGGCCACAATAAAAGGTCACTCTAAAATGAGTGGCGGGGGTCCGGGTTCAGTGGCGGAGCCCAGGGTGCCACCTCAAATTCAAATGATTTAATTTTCCTTGGTTTAAACGTACTGAAATAAGCGTTAATTTTAGCTCAAGTATGTGAGTGTGACGTGTTTGGTGTTCTGCATCACGCTTAGTCTCGTCCATTTCCAGCCTCTCACGCACACGCTCTCGAGCCACACTTTTATTTATGGAGTGAAAAACATTGCAGAGAGGACATAGACAACAAGCTGACGGACACGACAGAACAGGTCACTTATAATAACATAAAACAAAGTCTCAACTTACAGAATTTGAATGCTAAACAGTTTCGGGGCTGTTTAGTGGCTGGCATGACAGACCATGTGGTGTCCCACTTTTTAAGTTTAAGTGAAGCAGGAGTGCATTCTTGGCATGAAGTAAACATTGAATGAACATCCGATCCATATTGAAAGATACACTACAACTTACTGAATGTATATTGTCTCATGCAATCACTCAATGAGTTTTTACATTTATGCTTTTATCCAAAGTGACTTTTTTTTTTTGTCCAGTGTGTGTGTTCCCTGGGAATTGAACCCACAACGCAATGCTCTACCACTGAGCCACAGGAACACTTTTTCAACTGCGGAAAGACAGCAGCTAGAAAGCATTGTCACATAACAACAGAAAATCCACCCAGTGTCCATAAAATTGTGAGACCAATAGAGAAAATAACAAATTACATTTAAATATTTACTCATAATTGCTCTTTTTATTATAATTAATACAAATAAACATAACGTTATTCTAAAAATGGTCTAATATAAACTTACTTTAAACTATACAGGGAACTCTATTGTTAAGGTTAGTTTAGAAAAAAAATAGTGTACACTGTACATTACCAGTCAAAAGTTTAAGCAATAAGATTTTCATTGAATTATCTTCTGCTCACCAAGCCTGCATTTGTTTGATCCAAAATACAGCAAAAGCAGTAATATTGTGAAATGTTTACTATTTAAAATAACTGCTTTATTTATGGATAACACATTAATCAAAACGGCATTGCACCACACAGGATTCAAAGCAACAATCTCCCGGCCACATGCCTGTTGTGCCAATGGAGAGATGGGTGTGCACACACATGCTGACGTTCATAAGTTGAACTGAGAATCAATTCAAAGTAATGAATTCGTACTTAAACTCATTGTCATTTTTAATAGACTGAGATGAGATGATTCTTGGAAAGGCACAATACCAGCAACAGAAGTAACTTCTGCATAATTTGTTGCCACAGTACCTCTTGTTGTCTGGGCATGTGCCACCCTGGATTCGAACCCATGACCTGAAAGGTTCGGGGTCAGCAGCTGAGCAGATTGCATCACTCAGTTGACGCACGTTCAACAGGCTCCAGAAGAGAAGTTTAGGAGTGAGAATTAGCTCACAAAAGTGTAACTTAGCATTTTAGCCAGATTAGCATGCTATGCTAACGTAGCTTACAGTTAACCTGATAGCTGAAAAGTCACATTAAAATGAATGGCAACCGGTTAGCATGCTAAGCTAACTAGCATAAATCAACAAGCAGAGGCACGCTCTAGTTTGCTGAAGTAGTTCTCGGGAACTGTAGTGAATATCAAAAATCTGTTCAGTCATTTTTGTGCGGCTCGGTCCAAAGATCCTCTGATCAGAATTTTTAGGAACAGTTGCAAAAACACTTTTTCAGTTACAGACAGACACCATGTTGACAAATGAGACATCGTCAGAATTGGAATAACCCAAGGAACAAAACGACAATTTTCAAAAGTTATAAACGTTTTGCAAGAAGAGTTTTATCTCTGGAACACTAGGTGGCACAGTTTATTCTTCCTGGATAAATCCAGGACATTGTGTTTGTGATACTGCAATTTATGACATCCAATTGACATCCTCTGATTCGGCATGACCCAAGGAATACATAGACAAGATTATAATTGTTTGACTGACTGTTCAAAAGTTATAAGCAAAAATTTGAATTCTTGGCTTCTCAGGACCCATAAGTGGTGCTGTTCCCAACTTTGGCATGGACCTTTAAATAATTGTGTTGATGAAGCATACCAAGTTTAATTTCGATTGATCAAAGTCTGGCCGAGATACAGCCTCTGAAACAATATTTGGTCTACCTTGTTAGGTTCACATCATAACTTTTGAACCAAGATGAATAAAAACAATTTGTTTGGTCATTTCTATGCGGCTTAGTCAAAGATCATCTGAGCCAATTTTGAAGGAGTATTAGGGAAAAGACGGAATACTGTACATTTCAAAATGGCTGCTACTGTAATGAGTGGAGTCTTAATGTAACCTATTGAATGTGATCCGCCTGAAGAGATTAATCCGGTGTACTAAGTTTCATTTTTCTAGAACAAGGGGTTCAGGAGTTATTACCATTTCAATGTTGAGTTTTTGAACTGGTGGTGGCGCTGGTGGAGACCGTGTGTTTCAGTACATGTTGTTCATGATCTCTACCTCATCTTGTGCTGGTGTGTTAACATTTTGGAAATATTGCAAGCATTTGGGTTTCAAAATGTTTTACAAACCTGACCAAATTCATGTATACGGTATGAGTCAAGATCGTTATGAACCAAGTTAGAATAAAAATGCACAACAATTTATGCAATTTGATAACTTTAAACATCTATAACCAGTATGAAGTTTTTTTTATTGTTTATAACTCAAAGCTGAATATTTGCTTAAAGGTCATACTAAACATAAACCTAGCAACAAAGACTTAAACTGAAAACACATGCATAACATCTTGCACATTACACAGCAAATATAACTGCTACTCACCAACAAAAAAAAGGTGCTGGTCTGAAATTCATGTAAACCAAGATGATATAAGAACAAAAATTGTAGCCTATAGCCAGGGCAGGACTTAGCATCGTGGGGGCCCTTGGGCTTGAGTCATTTTCGGGCCCCTACTCACTCTATAAATGACTTTAACCCTAAGAGCCAGTAAAAAAAAAATAACTGAGGTATTTAGTGGACAAAAATTAAAAAAAAGCTTTGATTTTAAAAATTGGAAGTTTTAGAGCACAGAAATAAGGAAGAACATTTTAACATTTCCCATTTTAAGGAAGAACCTTGGCAGTTCATTTTGGAACTGAAAAAAGTTAAAGTGAAACAGAAATGTTATAGAGGTTGTAGTTTATGACAACGTTTTTATATGTTCCAAATTTGGGCTGATATCTTAAAAAATGAGTTTTGAGATTTTGTTTAGGTGCAGTACCTAACCTTATCCATTAGATGTCAGCAAAGCTCAACTGATACACACAGCATTTGGATTTGTGGTGTAATTCCACCAACAAACAACATGTATGATAGAGCTATGTATCTCTAAAACAATTATGCCCAATCTAAATATAATTATTTATTTATATGACCACAGTGATCATGTATTTTTTGCAATGCACAAAATTCAGTTTCTTTGGCAGAATGATCTCAAAATAACAACAACAATTTACATGTACTGGAAAACATGCAAAATCCTTATAAGATTGCAGTCATAAAGAATTTCAGTAACTTGTAAACATAAACGTATTAATGTTAAATAAAAAAAATAAGTGTGCAAGTGCTGATTTGACAGATTGTATACATATCCAGATAATATATAGTATAGGCTGACTCACATACATGTATGAGTATGAGAGTTCCTACCCCAGCATTTCCATACATTTGTATGTGTGATTTCAAGAATGGGTCGAATTCACTGATCAGCTCCAGGATGCCCATGTATTTCCCATTGTCAGCTCTACAAAATATTTCACTTGAGCCTCGGAAAGCCAATCCCCATTCTGCCAGAAATTTTACAACTGCAACCACTCTTCGCAAAACTTCACTCCAATAATTGCTGTGCGACTCAAGCTGCTTTTTAAGTTGAGTCTATAACGCATCAGCTGCTGCTCTGTTGATGTAATTAAACATTGCCTTCCAATGACCGTCACTATTCTCATGCTCGGCAAAGCGTCTGGTAGCATGTTTCCAGTCATTATAACCAGACTGAAAAGGGAATTGACCGTCACCCTCACGAAAAAGACAGCAAGCAAAACAAAACACACAGCCTGTGGAAGGTGAGTACAGCAACCATTCTCTGGGCAGGGACTCACCATTCAGATGCTTTTGTTTGAAATGAGTTTTGGAAAACAGTCTCTTCTGATGTTTGTAGTGGCGTTCAGAGGCTTTGACATTAGCCTCCTTATTTTGACAGGACTCCGGACCTTTCCGCGCCCAGTAAGCACGCACATTCTCATCAATTTTGCCCCAGCAAGCAGGATCAGTAGCGTAAGAATCAGTAGTAGCTGTAGGCCTATCTGGTGCAGTCGCTGTTTCTGTTGCCGCCTCCATGGCTTCTGACTGAAAAGACGATAATCCACTGATGGGCTGCTCTGCACGTGAAATCAGATCGGCTCCAGCAGGTTGTTGTCCACTGATCTCGCAAAGGTACATCAGGCTGTGGTGTCACAGGTGTGAAAAATCCAGTAATCATTTTCAATTTACTGAGTGCTTCCTTTTCACGTCGCTGTCTTTCATTTTTTAGTCTTCTTTTAAGCGCGCCGCTCCGATACCGCTTGTCCGCCATTATACTGATTAATGCGGCCGCTAGGTACAACAGCGTTAAGCCAACGCACCAATAACCAAACATCAAAATGCCTGACAAATAGTTTAACTATTTAAACGATGTCATTCCTTTAACATGGCAGGGTTGTTATCAATGCCAGACCAATAAACAAATCAAATGAACGGAAGCGGGTGGGGCCCCCTATTGTGCGGGGCCCATGGGCTCAAGCCCAATGGTAAGTCCGGCCTTGCCTATAGCCATTACAATAGTTAAACGAGGGAGGGGAGAATAATATATATAATTTTTTTTTTACTTATTTGGGGTATCTGAAATAAGGGAGGTGGGAGGTCCACTTTTGGCTGATTGTCTGTAGGACCATCATCAGCCAAAAAAAGTAATTCTTCAAAATCACTTTATGGAAGAGAAGCAGATTGTGCAGGTGGTGAGAAGGTCATAAGTGGAGTTGTTTCTTGCTGCATCTCTGGATGTGATGGTTCCGGATATGAAAGGTTGGTGATAGAGTTATGATGTATGGTGATTTACATTGTCAGGTCTGGAAGGGAGTCCATTATGGTGTCTGTAGTGGCGGTTTTCGTACTGCTGATCTTATGATGTTGAGTGTTTTAATGTTATCAGATTTTGTGGTTTGCTTTGCAAGCGTGTGTAGTATAAATCACATCAGCTTGGTAAAATGTGTTGCATTTGTGACACAGGACTCTGCTGTATGACAATGCCATGTCTTGGAGTCGATGTTTTAACGGACAGATGTAAGTGATATTGACTTTTGCACCTATGATGTTGGCTGTGATGTGTTCGGATGTTGTCAGCTCAATGGGAAATGTGGTGTCTTTGGTCATTGACAGGATTGTTTTACCTTGAAATATACGTAATGAGAGGTTGGTCATGTAGAACCAAGATTCAATATTGATGTTGTGCTGTGGTCCCCAAACTGTAAGTTCTACTACCCCAGTGGTATCTGCAATGGTGTGTTGTTTTTTCAAGAAAAGTGCCATCTTGTAGAATGTTATGGCCTTCACTTTCCAATTGAATGCATTTGGCTCTGATGTATTTACCTGCAGAACAAAGAAAAATAAACAATATTAATTATTAGCTCTTATGATACTTTTTTGGTTACACTGAGTCCATTTTATACATTCTAGAAACTATAAGTAACATTACAAGCAGATGTCAGCTAACTCTTAGTGAATGAGACTTGATTAGGGTTAGTGTTAGATCAAGTTGATTTGTAAACTTAGTGTGTAACATGTTAGCTGAAGGATTATAAACTCTTAACAGACATTGAGCCAATGGTCTACCAAGTGTAATTTTATAGTTAGTGGATCTGCAGAATGAACATGTGTAAAGAGCATAGTAAACCTGGATTGCTATCATCAAAGCTACCAGCATTTTCTTGAAGTCTTTAGTATGGGTTTAACTTTCGCTAAACATTTAGTAATAGCACTTACTCTCTGGTATTCCATGTCCATTTGAAGAATTTGAGTGATTGTCTTGTTGCGGTTATGGTGGGGTTGTAGGGGTAATCTAATTAAGCTAAACAAGACCATTTGGACTGGTGTGTTAACAGTATGTCCTTGTCCCCTTCTTTCCTTGCTGGCTGCAGGGCCACGTTGTTTAATTACACAGGACTTCTAAAACATGACAAAATATATTAAGACAACAATTCTTGGTTGAGATACGTCTATATAGCATTTGTAAGAACCAAACTGGTTTACCGGTCTCTCTCAACGGTTTGAAACTTGGAATGGAGCTCTACTTTGAACACCATAAAATTGTGACGTTGTTATAAACGTCCTTCAAAATATGGACGTTTTACTCAATGCCGTAAAGGTGTCACATTGTGCATGTAACCCGTTACTGTCTGGTGGAGACTTGTGTTTGCCATATCTATATAAAATTAAAGATGTGATATAGAATTATTACAATGTCAATTTAATAAACTCGCAACATGTGTAGATTGTTCAGTATTTGGTTAGTAATCCATAAACATTGACAAGAAATTGAAACAGTGTATGTTATTTCATGGTTTAATACATTTCAGAGCACATAAGCAGATAGAGTAGTGAAATATTGAAAAATGTTACCACATCATATATAACAAAATACAATAGAAGAAATATTTTTTTCATTAACTGAATATACAAACAATTTAAAATAGGTGCAAACAGCAATATAGGTAGGAAGTGTAATGCAGAGCAGGAAGAGCAACCTAAAAACTTTAATTCTAAAAAGTTTTGCACAGATATTTGCGCATAAATGCAATAAATTCAGAGGAAATCATTATACGAAAGAATGGTTTCACATCTGAAATAGAAGCAACTTTTGCAGCATTTCTGGGCATAGTGACTTCTGCAGTCTAGGCATTGGACAGAGTGGAGTTGAACCTACCAAATTAATGTTTTAAGAATCTTTATTTTAATTTATTTTTAACATACTAGTCCACTTAAAAGATTCAAATTAGAGAATGTTCTTGCGCAAGAATCTGTTTGCATGAATTTGCTAATTAATACTAATTAATCAGCACCTGATATTAATTTGCAGTATAGGTCACAACTTCATAATGATTACCGTTACAGCTTTTCAAATAAATCCCTTTCTGTGTAAATAACTCTCCAGTAGGTTTGTGTGCATTCCATCGGCCATCATTAAAAGTCATTATGGTGGTTTTGAAAAGATCAGCCGAAACATGTAACATCAATTTCGGTTACCCATGTGCCAGAATAAAACATACTAGATCGTGTCGAAGAATATTCACTTCTCACGTACCTCTCAAATAGTGAAGTTTTCAGATGTTTGACCGCTGCACGGCGAATCTTCAAATGCTTGTCTTCGCTTCCACATACCACATGTGCCAACGACCTGAAAAAGCAGTTACCGTCTGGTTTAATGGTCTTTTCTGACACGAACCTGCAATGGGACCAAAGTTTATGACATTACAATCAGTGTTTTCATTCGTCAGAAGAATGAGTCTACATGAAGCTTGCCGATCATTAGGAGTTAAAGGAGAAAAAAAAACATCTGGAACTGAAACATCAGTGATGATTATCATCTGTTACACAGTTTCAACATGATTTTACAACCCGTTTATCTGAGAGTGCATTCTGCTTTCTTTTTCTCCCCCTTTTACCTTTACTTAGCAACACGTTACAGGCTGTCTGCGTTGGAAGGTTAGTGCTTGTGTTTACAACTTCATCCACAGGTACTCGATAATCAGCTGGTCTTACCTCAGTCTTCACCGATTCACAAACCTTGGGTGTGTGTTTTAGGACTTCACCAGAAGAACATGGAAAACTGCTTCTTCCAACGACTCAGAAACTTCTGCATCTGCATGAACCAAAACTCCAGCTATCTCAAATGGTGGCTCAGGTTCCCCAAATACCTGTGCTATGTCATTAATATAGTAGTACTCTATGGTACTGTGATAGACAACGCAACTTGTCTCCGTTATGATGGCATGAGAGTCAACAACTGTATACCATGACCCCTGCTTAATAACAGCAGATGTGTTTGCACAAATGGCTAAAAGGAGAGCATCAGCACTCAGTAGAGCTTGCTGAAGAGCTACATCAAGTGGCATCGCCACACCACTTATGGCTTCATCATTGACATTAACAAAAACAGTAAGAGACTGAGTGTACTCAATGGAAAATGCAGTATTACTAGCACATGTCTCCTTGGTAATTCATGGACCGCAATATAATTCCTACCCTTGACTTTCCGATCACTTATGTTGCCCTGTTTTCTTAAAGATGCGTAAAGGCGTGTTCCTCCAACCAGGACATTGTCGAGATCTTGTGCAGTCCATGTCAGCAAGTTTTTCATCACCGCTGTCAGACTGACGGCTCCACTGTTACGTGAAGCTCCAAAGCGGGCATCAGCTTGATGAAAAGAACCTTTCAGCACTAGTTTCTGTGGAAAATCACAACATGCAGGTAAAGCACTCAAAGCATTTTCAGGAAGGTTTTGTTCAGTTGTCATTGATTGGTTTACTGCATAGGGCTTCATATGTACTGCGACGGGTTTCATAGGGTTTGGAGGCTGCCAGTTTTTGAAGAGGATATGGCGAAACCTCTGCTCTACTTTTTTTTTTAAGCGGGAGCGTTGCATCCTCTACCCGTTTTATTGCAGGATGGAGTGGAACCTGCTGGTTTGGGCACGATGGCACTTGCCAGATTTTTCTGGCAAGACTGCCTGGGTTTTACGAGGAAGCAGCGACACCTTGGCCTTCTTGAATATTTTAAGAGGAAGCGCTGCAGCCTCAATAGAGCCCTGCAATAGGCCGGGGCGGTTTCTATACGATGATAAAAACCGCCTATTTTTGAACGAGGATGCGGCTTAACCTCAGCTTGATATGTTTTGAAAGGAAGCGGTGCAGCCTCTTTCCCGTTTGTTTTTGCAGGACAGGGTGCAATCTGCTGGGTGGCAGCGGGATCACAACTGCTGGAGCAGTCGGCCATTTTTTTTACGAGGAAGCGGCGTTACCTCGGCCTTGCATGTTTTAAGAGGAAGTGGTGCAGCCTCTGTAGTTACATGTCTGTGCATATAGTGGACTTCTTGGGTCATGGCACCTGTGAACACAGAAACATAATTACTACATATACTTACAAGACAACAGTTTTCAGTTCTTAGACAATTTAAAACCTGATAACACTGTAGATATTCAAACAGTACAAATGATGAACATCACATGAAAATGTCTTGTACTGACGTAAACATAATAAATATCTCATGTTGATATTTTACCAACAGCAATGTAAACTATATGTACATACGTTCTGATGATTAACTTAAAAGATTGTCTAGCACGCATGGATACACCCTCAATTTTACCATGCAAAGTAAAACATTTAACTTGCCTCAGCTCGTAGTCTTTTACCAACATATGAAAAAGTCTAAGCTATGCATTAATAATTACATTTCATATATTTAAACAATATACAAAAATTATAAATGTTACCTCACCTCAAACTCTTATTAATTCACCAACAAAACTAAGAAAGTATTGTCAAGTGTGCATAACTAACATATTGAAATGCAACTTTTTTCACAGTTAAATATAACCCATTCAATTATCTTGTATAATTTACCAATACTAATCCTTGGTAAGGAAACAATAACCAGCCACAGCTTTCAAGAAAATATAGAAGAATATACTAAGTCAATTAAGCAGTTCATGTAATATTCAAACCATCTGAATCTTGAAAAGTGATTAAGTCCTGTGCATTACTTTACCAAGACAAAAAAATCTTAAACATTACCTTCAAATAATTTCCAGAGTACACTAACATTAGTAAAAATCTTTATCTACTTAGTGTTAAGAAAAAAAACTTGAAATGAGCGGTCATTACAAACAAAAGTGAACTTATTCTATATACGTTAATTGGATACAAAGCATGTTAATGCTATGAGAATACTTTGTCAAACCACATTTACTTAAAAATAATAATAAAAGCACGACCTACTGTAGAAACAGAAGAATAACTCCGCCCAGTTTCACCCCTTTATATAGGCGTGCATGCATGTGTGCCTTTTAATATTATTATATATGAAAATATATTCAATAATATACTGTTTCCCTTCCTATGTTTTTTTCTTAAATCAGATGAATCACTTTTCTGAATTACCACATGCCATACTAGGTACGCATGCTAACTTTCTATTCACATTTATAAAATATTTGTACATCAAAACTGCTAATTTAATCTAAAATACCAGTTAAGAAATATAACTTTTATGATTTTACGTAGTTGACATGTCTCATACAGTTTATTTTTATTGCAATTCCATTCTGGATCTTTCTAGATGTTCCTGATCTAACAGAGCTGATTAGATTAACGATCATGTTTATATGTCAGTCAATTGCCCCTTTGCTAAGACTAAGGCTGTCAGCACACTCTTTATGCCAGTTACATCTTGCACTGAGCTACAGTATAAATTACTCTGTGACTAGATAAATCAAAGTAAAACAATTGAATTATTTTATGTCTTAAGGCAAAATATAGATGTATGAAGGAATCAAGCTTGAAAGCAATTCAACCTGTAAACTAAATGCCAACAAATTAAAACAACAAATGTTTTTTTTCCCCAGTATGCACATTTTTAAAGTTTCTACAATAACTAGTAATCTAATTATATTATAATCATTACACTAATTACCACAGCAGCCAATGAACGTAATGAGAATTAGCTGAATCAAATAAACTGAAGCCACAAACATCTATCACCCACTATAGTTTTTCTGAAGGAACTACTCTACACAGAGGTATTCTTCAATTTACCTTTTCATTTCAGTATATGCAACTGGTCACAATTAATAACTTTACTAAGCAACTTGCTCTTGTTATTTTTATAACATGTTTAATCCCTTTAAGACTTAGCATAAGGATCCCCTGTGACAACATAAATACAAACTTTCCTTAATAACCAGGTAAAACTTCCTAAACCTACATTTTCAACTGTTAATGTCTTCGAAAGTCTGCATTTACTCTCTGTACAGCTAAACCACCCCAGTTACGTGTCCAGGTGTAATAGGTACAGTCATAAACTGAATTGTAGTATTTATTCAGTTTATCGATGTCTAATTTTGCTCTTATTACTCATCCAGGCAAAGTAGCCCCAGTTGAAGCAAAGCAGGTAAAACATTCACAAATTGCTAAATTTTCCATTATCTATTTTTTTATATTTTACATCCAGGTAGAGCAGCCCCCATTTCACGAACCAGGCCAAGCAGACCCATTTACCTGTTAAGACAAAGCAAGTAAAATATATTTTATATTTTTCGTTGTCTAATTTTAATCTCTTACATAATGCAGAGCAGCCCCCATTTCACTAACTAGACACCCAGATAAAATTATCACAAATTGCTAATATTTGCTATTTTCCTCTTGTCTAATTTTAATCTTTTACAAAATGCACCAGGCCGAGCAGGCAAAATTTTCACAAATTGCTGAAGTTTGCTATATTTTCCATTGTCCGATTTTAATCTCTTAAATGCAGCCCCCATTTTAAAATCCTGGCAGAGCAGGTAGTACAATAACTAAAGTCTGAAGTGTCCTATACTTAAGTATCCCTGTTTAATTGTACTCTTCTGCACACTTCAGCAATCCTACACTCATCAGGAGAAAGTTTCCATCGTGTTCAAAGTTGTGTCCTTAGCATTCTAAACTTACACCAGTTTATTCATTTTAAACAAATTTACTAGATACTCCAAACGCTTTGTGTTCTAAACATTTCATGCTCTTCTTAACCTCTTAAAGATGGAAGGCAGGCCACAAAACACTGCCCCCCAATCAGTAGTGGGCTACATCCACAACATATCTCCACTGAAACAAGGATCAAAACGACCGTACTTTGAAGCAGAAATTCAACAAAGTTCAGAAACTTGTAGTTTTTAAACCAGACCTTCATGTTCAGTCCGAAGCCATAAACAATTATAGGTAAGACACTTTATTCAAATCAATAGCTGTCCATTTACATTAGTTGATCGTATTCATCTTAAATCTACAGGATTTTTTTTCTTACAGAAGTCCAGTCCACCCGCATGATGTTTAACTACAACCGTCACGTTTCACTGAAGGGGCACATGATGTCTGCTACACCCACAAGTCAACCATGTCCTGCTTGAGTCACCTTGACTACACCTAAATATTATATTTAATCTAAAGAAAAAAAACTCATCTCAGACATCCTCAAAACAAACACTTCATACCGGAAAGTAAAAAAACTAAAATATACATGTTGAATGGATCTGAAGTTTACAAGTTTTTATTTAACCCACTCCCCAATGCAGGTGAATGGCAAGGCAAAGGTAATTGTACAACTTTGTTCGAGATGGATCCTTTCTCCTGAATACCCCCTACACCATCGCAGACTAAACCGCATCTATCGACTTAACTGTGGAATGACAACATTACCATTGGACAATATTTATTTTCAAACGTTTCTATACGCAAATTCAAAGGAGAAACATTTATTTCCACCACAAAAGACACTGAAATGAACCTACTTTTCCACAACCTCACTGCAGAAATAGTTGGCGCAAATATAGACATTTTGCACAATTGTCCGCTAAACCACTAGATGTCGTTAAAAGTGTTTTGCGAAAAACTTTCTACAAGTCCTCATACATAACCCACTACACACATGGTACACTTACAATCAAGACACCAACTGGCATTACCACCGTTCACATAGAAAACAATCTGCTTAGATCCATAATCGACATCCCAGAAAATGCCACCAAAGATATAATCACTCCTTGCTTGCACTGCCCCGGTAATTGTTGCAACACACCAGAACAATGTAACACAAACTTCAATAGTAAACAAACCTCACATCCTGCAAC
This sequence comes from Schizopygopsis pylzovi, assembly GCA_027422435.1. Lineage (NCBI taxonomy): Eukaryota > Metazoa > Chordata > Actinopteri > Cypriniformes > Cyprinidae > Schizopygopsis > Schizopygopsis pylzovi. Next base: position 174,279 of record CM049837.1, on the reverse strand, counting down.
ATGTCACACCTCATATAACCACCACCTTCCCCTACACAGTCCTCCATCAGTCTGGTGAAGACTTGGAACAATTAATGAAGGAGGACTGTCCACACATCCAACAACACTCCCTCCAACAGCAACTCCAAGTCCTGCAAAAACCACACCATCTGCAATTGTAGCGCTCACAGAAGATACTTCATCCCAAAAATAAATTTGACTGCATGAATTCATGACTACACACGTACTAACTTCATGCACATGCATGTACATAATTCATACACAAACATCCATACGTTTACGTATGGGTATTGAGATAAAAAAAAAAATCACATTTGCTTAGTTTGTAGTGATGGTCATTACTAGTGATCTGACCAACTTTGGGGTCTCAAGGACCAACTCTCTAGCGCCAGTTCTAGGAAAATAAAACTTCGTAAACCTGATCGCTTACAGTAGTGGCCATTTTGAAAAGTACAGTATTCCGTTTAATCGCTACTCAATTTATCCTATTCTTCCCAAAATTGGCTCAGATCATCTTTAGACTGAGCTGAACAGAACTTGCTAAACATATTTTTAATTTATCTCTGTTCAAAAGTTGATGTGAATGACAAAGTCGACCCAAAATAGGTTCAGAGGCTGTATCTCGGCCAAACTTTGATCGAAACGAAACTTGATGCGCTTCAACACCATGATCTGAGGGTTCATGCCAAAGTTGGGAACAGCGTAAATAACACAAAAGAAACAAACTAAAGCCTCAAAAGAAGGACATCTTTCTGACTCTTTTCTTTCATTCATCTTCTCTTTCTTCAAACAATATTCATTCCTCATCACAATCTTTTTTTAATGACAATTAAAATATACTGGAAATATGCTTATGAATAGTTTTATTAAGGCTTATTGTGCATGCAGATTATATTTTAGGATGTTCATAAGTCATGTTTATTTTTCTAGACCTGTAGAAAATAAGCTGTTTGTGCATAAATGTGTGCTGTAGGGGTGAAACTTATCCAAGATGTAGGCTACTCAATATTGGTCAGTCTTATGCAGAGCCTGGTATGATTGTGACAGCAATGATCTTTATAAATCCTCTATTTTATCAGTGGATAGAAGGCCTATGGCACGTCACATATAAAATAATGTTTAACAATATAAATTACAAAATATTGAAATTGCATTTTAATTAAGACATCATTTTTGTAAAAAAGTATTGTGTAAAGTGCTACACAAATTACACTTTTCTTGGGCTGAATATCAAGCATGGGGTATTTGTTGAGGAATGTAAGTGCAGAGAGCTTGGGGTGTTTTCAGCTGTGTCTGCGCGCTTGAATTATTACTCCTGAAAATCACATTATTGTTCTTCAAGCGAGTTTACACTCATACATGTAAAAGATTTGCTTTTACTGGAAACAAATCATACTACTATGTGTAAGAATTAGCAAATTAATATTAGGTTCATAGATTTTTTTTATTGAGCCTTTTGTTTTGCATACAAATCATCAGTGAACAATACATTTTTAGGCTGGCATTAATTTCAGAAGCACATATGAGAGACTATATGTTTCTAAGTAATGCAAGTACAATCAGCTTTACAAAGTCATTTTATTATCAATTGTAATAAGCACTGTAAACCATCTACTGCTACAATGTCTTCAGCAGTAATCCCAGTTGTCTTCATCCATGTAGCACCATGTATATTTTTCACCATATTTGGCACAGGCGTAGTTGATGCGGCAGTACTGCCCCTTTATAGTCTAACTGTTCCTCAGCGGAGGGCTGCAGTAGTCCCAGCTGTTTGCGGTCTTACACCAGTAGTAGTCGTAGCCATATGTGGCACAGGGGTAATCATCCAAGCACTTCTTTCCATTAACTGTGATGCGCGAGTATGGAGGTGAGCACTCTATCAGCTTCTGGTCTGAGTAACACCTGTAGGTCTTGAGATCGTCCTGGTAAAGGCAGGGAGAGGAGCAGCAGGGCTTGGTTTCAGCTCCTGTGTTGCATTGACAGCTGTAACCAGATTCTGTGATGCTTAAGCAGAGTGAGCCGTCAGATGCAGTCTTCTGATTTTCTGGGACCAACTGGCATTCAACAGCATCTGGCCCCATAGATACCTCTCTTTTTCTGAGCTCATCATGCACAAATTTTCTTTCTAGGAGTTTGGCATAAGTTATAAGACAATAACTTCCAGCAAAAACCTTCAGTTCCTCTGCCAGACTGTAAAAAGTGCTCATGCTGTCAAAGGCTATCTTTCCTGTATTCTCATTCATCTTGAATTTTTTTTCAGGTGTGCTGTCACTGCTGAAGCTCCTTTTCACCGCGAGATACGTGTCTTGTAAGCCTGAGCTCGTTTGGTCTGCTTGGTTCACTGGAAGATTAATTCGATTCTTAAACACGCTCTGAACCTCAACTAATTCATTATTGTTATCACTAAAACAATCATCAGCAAAAATCTCAATTGGCTGATTGGTCCTAAAGTGTGACCTCAGCTCAGTGTTCAGATCTGAGACACTCATCAGGCGTATGCCAGGCTCTTCCTGCTGGTTTCTCCCAATATAGCCGAAGGAAATGGACTTTGCGTCATGAATGTGGTGTTTATAACAGACAGCCGTCCAGATGTGAGAGGGCACCGTGACCCTTTTATGGTCTTGTGGTATCCCTTCATTGGGATCAGGTACTGTACCTGTGACAATGAATGCTGTTGCCAAATCAATATCCATCATAAGCTTCTTTATTAAATAACTCCTCAGCGTGCTCTCCCAGTTCTTCCAGTGTTTTTGGTTGAAACGCCGGATCATAGGAGCAGCGTTGGTCAGTGTGAATGTTGCTGTACGGCCTTCACCACACTGGAAGCTGTTGGGGTTCAGGTGTCCACGATCATATCCAGTGCCGCTGTAGTCTCTGGTGATGGCTTGACTTTCTTTATAAAGGTTTTGATTATTTTGATTCTCACGGACCATATGATCAATTGGGGTTGTAGATTGTGAAATCTGCAGAAGAAATATGATGTTCATTTGATAGTTTATTGCTTGTAAGAAAAGACTTGTATGTGGTGTTTTTTTCTTTCTAAATTTCATTGGAGGAAAGGCTATTTTCTTACTGTCTACGTCAGAGGTTATCAAACCTGAATTGTGTGTGTCTGATCAGGGAGATATACAAAATGTGCAGGACAGGTTTGAAAACCACTGGTCTACATTGGCTTTTAATAGACATTTTAAAACAATTATGGTATTAACAATTCTCAAGAAAGTACCATCCAATATAATTTCATTTTTAAGATGTATTTTGTATACTGGTTGCAATGACAAAACCGAATGAAGACCAATAGTTTAATGAACGTATCTGCTTCTTATAGAATGCAGAGCTTCAACTGCAAATGAAAGTCTCTTGTCTTTAGCCATATCAAGGACGCAGGTTTGTCTTTGACATTGGTGGTGACATAAACCCGACCCAAATCCCCCCCCCCCAAAAAAGTCTTCATTTATAGCTTATGTTTGCCAACATATTCATAACTCCTAAAACAGTTTTTTTGGTTAGTATGTTTAACAGACAATTACACTTTTTATTTTGTGAACCAACAACAACATCAGAGCGCTGGGTGTCTTTATAACGCATCACTTTATTTTAATATTAATCAAATGGACCCACGATTAAGAATACTCTGCTGTTGCTGTAGTAATGAACACAACTTTCATGCGCATCTGATTGACCGATAAACGGCATGTTCTTTTTTTTATTATGTGGATATTTCAGCTACCAGTTTGATTTGTACATTCAATTGAACAACATGAATTTAAAGTTAAAGACTGTCCGCGGCAACTCAGTATGCTGTTCCAAATCCTGCTGCACCACAGAGTGCCACTGACATATATGTCCCAAATTATTGTTAATGTTCATAATGACTTTAGGCTGGAAGATTGTGTATGTTTCCGCACAATGTTTGCCTTTCTGTCTGTATCTAATAATAGTCATAGGTCACGCTTTCTCTTTGCTCTGTTTTGTCAAACTCAGATGCACCTTTGTTAGTTCCTGAAGTGAACTTCTATATTAATTGTTTTAGACTGCAATACCTGTGAGTTGTTCTAAATGCGGCGCTGCGCTTCTCATCAGGGGTGTGACTACATTCATCCCATGTATTAAATGTGCAGTTTTCTAATGTCAATGAAATGATCTCTCCCCCCCCCCCCCAGCTCATAGTCACCTGTGGCTCGAGGTGCCAGTTGTCTGTCCTTCCATTGTCGCTTGAGCATGCAGGGTCCAATGTGTAGGCGCTGTAAAGAGGGATCTTGTGACGAACCGAGTACAGAGTAGCATAAGAAAAGCCTCTATTTTCCAGCTTCTGACAGATTTTCTTGGCATTCTGATCCATTCCACTTGGTTCTATGCCTTTGTAGAAAAACTCTTTACACTCATTAAAGCTATGGACCACTTTAGCCTGAGCACTGAGTGCTCTCAGCACGATACAGGTGATCAGACCCAGAACAAGCATGATGTGAAGATGTGTTATAGAGCAGAGACAGCAGAAGCTCAGCTGCTTTAAGTACAGTCACTGTCAGTTATGCTGTTGTGGGAGTGACTGAAATGAGGAATGTGATGGGACCTTTCTTCATCATGCTTACGGGACTAATGTTAGAGCTGTGTCACATGTACAGAAACATGGATTTAAAATAAAACAAATAGAGGAATATATTAATATTGCTCAATACTAGAATGAAGTGTTTGCAGTTTCCACTTCAGTTTTCTAATAAATGTTGGTTCACTTCTGCATTTGGAGCAGGTTTTTTTTCTCTCAGGCCATGTCTACATTTTAAAATGCTCTCCAGCCACATTAGAGTTTCAAGGGTTTTCCAAAAGTTTCTCATCCACACTAGCATGTCGTTAAATGTTAAATTCGCCTAAATGTACATGTATAAAATCTCATAAAAGCTAACACGGACGAAAAAGATAAGTTTTCATACAATTATTCAGGCTGGGTCATTTTATTGACCAAAATATCTCATTAACTGATGCGTCCAGGTCACTCAGCATTATAGCAGCAGCCATATCAGCCTGGAGCTAAGTAGGGCTGAGCTGGTCAGTACCTGGATGGGAGACTCCTGGGAAACTAGGTTGCTGCTGGAAGAGGTGTTAGTGAGGCTAGCAGGGGGTGCTCACCATGTGGTCTGTGTGGGTCCTAACGCCCCAGTGTAGTGATGGGGACACTATACCATCAAAAAGCACATTAAACCGAGGTCCTGACTCTCTGTGGTCATTAAAAATCCCATGGCACTTCTCGTAAAGAGTAGGGGTGCAACCCCGGTGTCCTGAAGAAATAAAATATTTACAAAATGTGAGGGGTGTAATCACTTCTGTGAGATACTCGGCATCTGACTTTCAGTACAGTTCTGCTAGTTTTATTTTTCCGAAATACTCTGACACTGAGGTTGCAGGATGTAATACTGATGATTAATAAGAGAGGTGATTAAGAATTTTGTGGATTGGGGCAAGATTTCATTGAGCTTAATGCATGTAAAACTAAAGAAATTGTAATAGATTTCTGAAAGAAACGCATCAGGTCAAATGGCTTTCTTCTATTGCACTTCTCGACCCTGGTGACAATGAACTCTTGTAAACCACAGAGTGTTTTTGTGGAACTCTAAGAATCTGTTGAGGAACACTTTTTTTTGGGGTGTGTTTCACTTCTGGATCAGTTCCAAGTTTGATCCAAAAGGGGAATAAAAACTTTATGAGCTTGCAGCATTTTGCAGTTTTGTATTTGTTGAAAAAAAGTGTTTGGCTTTTACTTTAGGGTCAGTGTGGACTACATGGAAAAATAAATTGAATATTTCGCTGGGCTGCAGCTCCTGGCTGAATCAGTATTACATGTACTGAGATTCAGTCACTAGTAAGGATCTCCAAGTCACTAGCAACATAAATACACTGTGTCGAATAGCTGAGCTGCCAGAAATATATCCACATCTGTACGATCACTCGTGGAGAGACTTAAGGTTCAGAGAAAGCTTTTAATTCCTAGAAAGAAATTTCAATAAATCTTGGTGTCGATGAACCGGAGTTATGCAAAAAGCAACGTAGAGAAACATTAGATGCAAGTTTTCCAAAGCCATGAAACAAAAGAGTAAAGATATAATGTAGCAAGTACCAGTGTTTCAAATAAATGTTACACCATACTGCTGCTGTTCTTTCAATAAGCGATAATGTCAAATGGGCAAAATAATAAACGTGTGATAATTTATCCAGTTTAATAAAAGACCTACATACAACATCGTTGTTGTGTTCAGGGCAGATGCATGAGCGTCACGAGTCATGTTTACATTAATCTACATCCCGCCTCTAATGAAAACCATATACGGTCACTCAACGTTTGCGAACTTCTTTTTGCCCCCAAACAAAGAACATAAACGAACTTTGTTTGAAGTTTGCCTTAACTGCTGATTCTGGATTAAAAGATTTCAGACCTGGAAGACTTTGTAATGTCATTTACTTGAAATATCTGAGGAAGGGAATATTTCAATAATTTGCGTGTTTACAGTTCTCTAATGTTGGTTAATGGTCACACTGACATGCAGGGAAAAAAATAAAAATAAAGTGTGTGTTCAAGCATTTAAATAATTCACATTTTAACGAATTATTGGCCTTTTATCAACTCACAATCCCATTGCAGTTCTTACATTAAGCCCAGTTTGGGGAACCTTGGTGTAATGTAATGCATTTACTGATGTAGATATTAATACATGGCTTTTTTATATCAATGTTACATTTAATGACAAGTTGATTGAAAAGTAGTCCGAATACATGACCTAAAATGTGTAACCTAGATTACGTTACTGACTGACAGGACAAATGTGTTGGATTCTCCTGCAGGAATCATATTTGACTTTGAAACAATTTTCGATGGTATTTTGTAGTTTCTGAACTTCTACACATTGTTCATTAAATAATTAAGTATAATTTCTGCAAATAGATTCCATTTAATCTCTCTCTTTCGCAAAGATAAGCCTCTGTTTATAGTTTTATTATAGTTTATTAAACATGAGAGCTATTTAACTCCGTTATTCATTTTCTCACACTTTCGTAAATTTTTCATCTAGAATGAAGACCATACTGTTAGAGCTGGAAATATAAAGATGATGATGAAAGAGACGAGTACATGAAGCAGATGTGAAGAATCATTGAGAAAACAGCAGACGAGTTCGTTTGTTTGAAGCAGGTAATAACTGACAGGTTAGTCTAGTTAAAGAGTCTGAACCAGCGAGTATGACGATCAGTCCATTCAATCCCATCATGCATCTGGCCTCTGAATTAATAACTGCAGGCCGCTAAAGCTCAAGGCATCCATGCATTTGGCAAAACTCTCACGCAGACGAACATCAGGAGCAAAAGCACTTAGTGGTGGTTTAAATGAGGAGAAACTTCAGCTCAAACACATCAAATGACTGCTTCATTACAAACAATCTGATCCTGACGAGTGAAACCTTCAAATCCTGATCAATACAACTAAATCTACAGATGAACGGCAGATCAGATTATCTGTTATAAAGGAGCACGTGACATACAGATGCATGAGTTAACAGAATATAAATCAAATATTCAAGCAAACACTCCAGTATGGAATTATTTTGCACCAATAGATGAATATAAACAGACTTCAGTGTCCAATCATCACTTAAAGTTAGCAACTGTAACACATTATTATGAAAATAAAACACCCAAAAATCAGAACAATGAGCAACCAAACAACATCTGACGAGGTCTCGCGAACCCTGTCGCTTCGGAAATGCTTCTGGTGTAAGTTGGCACAAAACCTGTTCAGAGCCGTGACGCACCGCAGACGCCTGCAGTGTACATCAGGGGTTAGCTTCAGCATATTCAAAGTAAAAATACATTTTTTTTTTTTCTCCATTGTCACCGATGGAGTTTTGGTTCCTTGCCGCTGTCGCCTCTGGCTTGCTCAGTTGGGGACACTTCATTTCCAGCACAGATATTATTTAAACTGAACTAAGCTGGACAATGCCATTACTAAATTCAATAATGAAATGCATTCAGCAGATAATTGAGTGTTAAATCCTGTCATTTTACATTATTGACACAATTTGCCTATTTTGATATTGTGCAGTGCTTTGTTAAAGGCGCTATATAAATAAAGGTGACTTGACATACCTCAACTCATTGATTTACAAATTCAAAAACGCATGCAAGTTAAAAAGCAGAAAAAAAATCTCACATTTATCTAATTCAGTGGTTCTCAAACCTGTCCTGGATTACCCCCAGCCCTGCACATGTCTCGACCTCATCGATCACATCGGATTCAATTCATCAGCTCATTAGTGGAGACTGCAATTACCTGAAAGTAGGGGTATCAGATATAGGGAGACATGCAGTGCTGGGGTACTGCATGGACAGTTTTGAAAACCACTGATCCCATTATTAAAAATAAAAGATGTAAATGTACGTGTGTGTGATTTAACAATTTAATTTTCTGTGAATCTGCGTTGCAATGATTTATTTTGTGAAGTGCTATACTTAAGACTACAGACTCCTACATAACAAATCTTAACATACTAATTCCAATTTTACCTCTAAAAATATTACAACATTTAACAACGTTTTTTATTAAGACATTAACAAAATGTGGAGACTTGAAGTATGCCATCAATTTCCATTAAAAGTTTCAAATTCGTATGGATAATTAACAAAACCAACAAATATTAACTTGATTTAAAAACTGTATACATTTAATTATCATAATTACATTACACAAACCGTATACTGGCATTGCTGAACTTTCAATTAATGTTAATTGCACATAACACAACTCAATCAGCAAAGAAACAGTCAATGCACATTATTCAACATCTGAAGTGGATCAAAGTTGTTCTAAGACAAGAACAGGTATGGTTTTGATCCACTTAAAATGTTTACTACTATAGTTCAAACACAATCTTACCAGTAAGCAGGAAGATGAAAGAATCCAATCACACATTTTCTCTCCCATATATACTGCAAATTAATATCAGGTGCTGATTAATTAGCAAATGGATTGTGTATGAACATTCTCTAATTTGAATCCTCTTTTGAGTCTAAGTGGTGTAGTTTAAAAAAAAATAATACATATATAAAAAATCTTAAAACATTAATTTTGTAGGTTCAACTCCACTGTGGCCAATGCCTAGACTGCAGAAGTCACTATGCCCAGAAATGCTGCAAACGTTGCTTCTATTTCAGATTATGTGAAACATTCTTTCTAATAATGATTTCCTCTGAATTTATTGCATTTATGCGCAAATATCTGTACAAAACTTTTTATTTTTAAGTTGCTCTGCATTACACTTCCTACCTATATTGCTGTTTGCATATTCAGTTAATAAAAGACATAGATTTCCTCTATTGTATTAGTTTGTTATATATGATGTGGTAACTTTTTTCGATATTGTTTCACTACTCTGATGTATATGTCTGCTTATATACTGTTATTTCATGTTTTAATACATGAAAATTATTTGGAGATAGTTCTTATTAAAGTACATTTTGTTTCACACTCAATTTCATATTCTTGTCAATTTTCTGCATTGTCTCTTCATGGATTACTGAAAAATAGTAACATGTCAGTCAACATTTTGAAAATGACAAAAACAAGTTAATGATAAAATACAAAGTTTAGTTCTGTCATGTGAATGCAATAAACTAACAAGCTCATTAACAATTACCTCATAACATAATTAAGCTCCAAAATTTAAAGCATTTAAATATGGTGGTCTACACTCTGCATCAACAAATGAAACATCCACAAAATATGTTGTGAGTTTGTTAAATTGACATTGTAATAATTCTATATCACATCTTGAGTTTATATAGATATGGCAAGCACTTCAACAGTAACGGGTTACATACACCTTTACGGCATCGAGTAAAACGTCCGTATTTTGAAGGACTTTTACAACAACGCCACAATTTCAAAAATTATGTTGTTCAAAGTAGAGCTCCATTCCAAGTTTTAAACCGTTGAGAGAGACCGGTAAACCGGTTTGGTTCTTACAAATGCTATATACATGCATCTCAACCAAGAATTGTTGTCTTAATATTTTGTGTTTTTCTCATGTTTTAGAAGTCATGTGCAAGTAAACAATGTGGCCCTGCAGCCAGCAAGGCAAGAAGGGGACAAGGACATACTGTTTACACACCAGTCCAAATGGTCTTGTTTAACTTCATTAGATTACCCCTACAACCCCACCATAACCGCAACAAGACAATCACCCAAATTCTTCAAATGGACATGGAATACCAGAGAGTAAGTACTATTACTAAATATTTAGTGAAATAGTTAAACCCATACTAAAGACTTCAAGAAAATGCTGGTAGCTTTGATGATAGCAATCCAGGTTTACTATTATCTTTACACATATGCCCAATTTTTGCAGATCCACTAACTATAAATGACTAGTTAAATATCAGCTACTAGTCACACTTGGTAGAACATTGGCTCAATATCTGTTAACGGTTTATGATAATCCTTCAGCTAACATGGTACACACTATAAGTTTAGAAAATCAACTTGATCTAACACTAACCCTAATAAAGACTTATTCACTAAGAGTTAGCTGAAATCTGCTTGAAATGTTACTTATAGTTTCTAGAATGTAAAAAATGGTTAGTGGAAGTAGTGGAACCAAAAATGTATCATGAGAGCTAATAACTCATATTGTTTCTTTTTTGTTCTGCAGGTGAATATCAGAGCCAAATAAATTCAATTGGAAAGTGAAGGCCATAGCATTCTACAAGATGGCACTTTTCTTGAAAAAAACAACAGCAGATACCACTGGGGTGGTAGAACTTAGTTTAGGGACCACAGCACAACATCAATATTGAATCTTGGTTCTACATGACCAACCTCTCATTACGTATATTTCAAGGTAAAACAATCCTGTCAACGATCAAAGACACCACATTTCCCATTGAGCTGACAACATCCGAACACATCACCGTCAACATCATAGGTGCAAAAGTCAAAATCACTTACATCTGTCCATTAAAACATCGACTCCAAGACATGGCATTGTCATGCAGCAGAGTCCTCTCACACAAATGCGACACATTTTACAAAGCTGATGTGATTTATACTACACACGCATATAATCAATACAAACCACAAAATCTGATAACATGGAAAAATCGCATCATAAGATCAGCAGTACGAAAACCGCCACTACAGACACCATTATGGACTCTCTTCTAGACCTCCGGACAATGTAAACCACCATACATAACTCTTTCATATCCGGAACCATCACATCCAGATATGCAGCAAGAAACAACTCCACTTATGACCTTCTCACCACCTGCACAATCCGCTTCTCTTCCAACAAGTGATGATTTAGAAGAACTTTACTTTTTGGCTGATGATTGTCTGTAGGACCAAAAGTGGACATACCACCTGCCTTATTTCAGATACCCAAATAAGTAAAAAATTCTCCCATCCCCCGTTTAACTGTTGTAATGGCTATAGGCTACAATTTTTGTTCTGAAATTATCTTTGTTTACTTGAATTTCAGACCAGCAAAAATTTTGTAAATATTTTGGTGGGTACCTGTTATATTTGCTGTATTCATTTGTAATGTGTAAAATAATTTTCTACAACCATTGCGCAGCATGCATGTGTTTTCAGTTTAAGTCTTTGTTGCTATGGGGTAATGTTTTGTATGACCTTTCGGAGTTATAAATAAACAATAATAAAAAAAAACTTCAGTACTTCTCCTGTTTCTATTTAAGTGCTACCAAAAAATGGTTATAGATGTTTGTTATAACAAAAAACTAGTTTAAAGTTATCAAATTGCATAAACTGTTGTGCATTTTAATTCTAACTTTTCAACACTTGGTTCATAACGGTCTTGACTCATACTGTATCCATGAATTTGATCAGGTTTGTAAAAATTTCTAAATCCCAAATACTTGCAAAGTTTTAACACACCAGCACAAGATGAGGTAGAGATCATAAACAACATGTACCGAAAGGCCCTGAGAACACTGCATACAATTTTTTTTCAAACAGCTTAATTTGGAAACATTCTACAAATTTAGATTTCTCTATATTCCTTGCCAACAATGCCAGTTTACATAAACTTGTTCACTTAAATATTGGACAAACAATATTATTTCGCTACGTGAGTATAGGAGAGCATAAGTCTAAGTGGACGTCCATGACATGTGGAGTCCCACAAGGCTCAATTCTTGCACCGCTCTTGTTTAGCCTGTATATGCTCCCACTAAGTCAGATAATGAGGAAGAACCAAATTGCCTATCACAGCTATGCTGATGATACCCAGATCTACCTAGCCTTATCTCCAAATGATTATAGCCCCATTGACTCCCTCTGCCAATGCATTGATGAAATTAACAGTTGGATGTGCCAAAACTTTCTTCAGTTAAACAAGGAGAAAACTGAAGTCATTGCATTTGGAAACAAAGATGAAGTTCTCAAGGTGAATGCATACCTTGACTCTAGGGGTCAAACAACTAAAAATCAAGTCAGAAATCTTGGGGTGATTCTGGAGACAGACCTTAGCTTTAGTAGTCATGTCAAAGCAGTAACTAAATCAGCATACTATCATCTCAAAAACATTGCAAGAATTAGATGTTTTGTTTCCAGTCAAGACTTGGAGAAACTTGTTCATGCCTTTATCACCAGCAGGGTGGATTATTGTAATGGTCTCCTCACCGGCCTTCCAAAGAAGACCATTAGACAGCTGCAGCTCATCCAGAACCAGAAAATCTGAGCATATCACACCGGCTTCCAGTTACATTTAGGATCGATTTTAAAGTACTTTTACTCGTTTATAAGTCACTCAATGGTCTAGGACCTAAATATATGGCAGATATGCTCACTGAATATAAACCTAACAGACCACTCAGATCATTAGGATCGAGTCAGTTAGAAATACCAAGGGTTCACACAAAACAAGGGGAGTCCGCTTTTAGCTATTATGCCGCCCGCAGCTGGAACCAGCTTCCAGAAGAGATCAGATGTGCTAAAACATTAGCCACATTTAAATCCGGTCTCAAAACTCATCTATTTAGCTGTGCAACGTCCGAACTGACTGCATTGTATTTTATGTATAATCATTTTCTATTTAACTGTTTTAAATCTCATTTTAAATCAATTTCTATATCATTTTAAAATTCCTTGTTTTATTATTTTTATTGCTGTGAATGATTATTTCACTTTCTTTTACCAATGTGTATGAAATGTGCTATATAAATAAACTTGCCTTGCCTACCTCTACAAATTGACCAATCTGATAAGCTGATTTGGAGCTCAACTGCACAGAAATGAACAAACAGGTTTTTGATATTCACTTCCATTCCTGAGAAATACCTCTTGGAAGTTCAGCATGCCTGTTTAATGTGACTCTTCAACCATCAAGTTAACAGTAAGCTGTGTGACCACTAACTTTGCATGTTAACCTGCTTTGCTTTGAACATTGCTTTTGTTCCAAACGTCGGATCTTCCGTGCGCGTTCGTCTTGAATCAGAAACGTGCATTTGTACTTTCTCTTTTGAACTTCTGTACCTATTTTTTCAATGTACGTTGTATTTCTGCTTTTTTTTTTTTTCTTCCCAGCTCGTCGCCACCTTACGGCCCATTCGCGGGATTGGCCCCGGAAATCACTGCTTGCAGCTATTGTTATTTTTTCCAATGGGAGTCTATGGCAGCCCTATGAAGGGAACATAGGAAAATTGACACTTGTAGATATGGCCATGAATAGTGATCTGATCAACTTTGGGGTCTCTAGAACCAACTCTATAGCGCCACCACAAGTTCAAAAACTCAACATTGAAATGGTAATAACTCCTGAACCCCTTGTTCTAGAAAAATGAAACCATACACCGTATTAATCACTACATGCTGATTACATTCAATAGCTTACATTGAGACTCCACCCATTACGGTAACGGCCATTTTGAAATGTACAGTATTCTGTCTTTTCCCTACTACTCCTTGGCTCGGATGATCTTTGGACTGAGTCGAACAGAAATTAATTAATTTATTTATTTATAGTTATGATGTTGTGAACCTAACGAGTTTGACCCAAAATTGGTTCAGAGGTTGTATCTCAGCCAGACTTTGATCAATCTAAATTAAACTTGGTACGCTTCATCAACACAATGATTTGAAGGCCCGTGCCAAAGTTTGGAACAGCGCCACCTATGGATGCTGAGATGCCAAGAATTAAAATTTTTGCTTATAACTTTTGAACAGTCGGTCCAAAAAAAACAAAATGTATCTATGGATTCCTTGGGTCATGCCAAATCAAAGGATGTCAATTTTGCCAGGATTGGCTGAACCACGTGTCCGCCACTTTGAAACTGCAATTTATGACATATCTTTTTAACCATTTGACACATCTGCACAAAAATTGGTTGGGATCATGAACACAATGTCCTGGATGTATCCAGGAAGAATAAACTGTGCCACCTAGTGTTCCAGAGATATAACTCTTCTTGCAAAACATTTATAACTTTTGAAAATTGTGTCCAAAATTAGTCATTTTTGTCGTTTCGTTCCCTGGGTTATTCCAATGATGCCTCAATTGTCATTTTCCAACATTGTGTCTGTCCACCATATTGAAGTAAATTAAAAAGTGTTTTTGCCACAAATTGTCCAAAATCTGATCAAACAATCTTTGGACCCAGCCGCAAAAAAAAATGACTGAACAGATTTTTGATATTCACTACAGTTCCCGAGAACTACTTCGGCAAACTAGAGCATGCCTCTGCTTGTTGATTTATGCTAGTTAGCTTAGCATGCTAGCCGGTTGCCATTAGAGAGAAATAGTATGCTTTGTCACATAAAATACCACCCAAAACCAGACACCTGTTTGTACACCCTTCCGTCTAGTCTCCCCACGTGGGGATCTTAGACGGCTAACCCACGTGGGATATCTGATGAGGGTGGAGGAGTGTGGGGTTGGTGTGGAATGTTTTTTTGAAAATTTTGTTTTGTGAGTTTAAACAAAAAATTGTGAAACTGTGTAAAATGGATAGAAAGGGGTAGTTTTTATTAAGTTTTTTCATACATGTGAAGATAATGCATTATTAAGTTTTTTCATACATGTGAAGATAATGCATTGTATACACACGTAAAATGAGCGATATCTATTTTTTTCCAGAAAGCGTTGTTTAAAAATAGGTAAAATGCAGTCTAAGAAAGCAAATAAACATCTAGGTTTAGTCTTATCTTACTACGTTATAAAATAAAAATGAGTCAGACGCGTTTGTTAAAACCTAGTAATATTGTAATTCAAAAACTAGTTAGTTCGACAGAGTTAAAGACAGAAGTGTGTTACAAGGAAAGCGGGTAAAACGAAGGTAAAAAGTTTAATACATTTACCAAGGATCTAAAAGAAGACAATCTCAGAGACGTTTGTTAAAATGTTCCCGCAGTCAAAAGATAGTCTCGGGGGTCGTTGTACGGATCAGGTCCGGGCGTGTCCGTAGAGAGGTCCATACGCATCGACGGTCAAGCTCGGAATGAGCTACCAAGCACAGCGGGGGCAGACCACGCCTACGTCCCACCCCCTAGATCCGGAGGAGGTATTCCAAAAACTGAGATTTCAAGGAAATAACCCGTGGCCTGTTTTTAAAATGTTAGAAGTTAGTTTTAATGAGTCTTTTAACATGTCTTAATTATATCATTCACCTAAAACATGTATAGCTTGAATGCTCTGTAAGTCGCTTCAGATAAAAGTGTCTGATAAATGCATACATTTAAATGCAAATCTTTTCACTTAAAAAAATAGTTTAGCCTAGTTTTACTTTTAAATAAACAGATCCTAAGATGCGGAAAAAAGTTGTTTTGTTTAACAACACGTTCCTTTATTTACTCGTTGTTTTTGTCAATCTTACGATACGTTATAACTTTTACATTTAGCCTACTAACTGATATAAAACCAAATGTTTTAATAGTTGTAGAGTTTTTACAACCGCGACAGACAAATGCCAGAACATCTCTGACGTACCCCACTCATTTGTAAATTAATGAGATTTTGAGCAGACGGTCTGACATTTTAGGGACTGATTTTTAGACCGATGATCAAAGCAGTTCCGTTACATTAATTTATGGTATACGTCTGCGAGTTTTGGAGGGAAAGCTCAGAGTGTAAACGCACACACACACACACACGTTCAGATCCAAATAGCGGTTCACATCAGATGCGATAGATATCCCTAGCTCTGATTTTGACAATTAAAACACCCCCCCCCCGTAGCATTCAAACGTGTGTAAATGTCAAAAATAATGAATAAAAAATGTCTACATGTGATGGGGTAAGGTAACATCGAAACATCTACGGTTACATTAAGTAAAATGCTGAACACACACGACCATGTAATTGATTAATAGTGTTTTGAGACGTTATAACAAAAAAGTCAAATAAATGTGTGATGGTTTGCGAATGATAATAAAGTATGTACGTAGTTTTATTTTAATGTAAACTAAAATATGCCATCGGGTAAATTGTGTAAAACAGATAGGCCTGGCTTTGATTTTAGTGTTAAAATAATAAAACGAAATGTTTATACGTGCGTAAGAATGACGTTCTTAAAAAGTTATTTATATAATACTTATTATAACGTTTAAACACTAATTTCACAATCAAACTTGTGTTGTATGTCAGTATTTATTTATGATGTTAGAACGTCTCCTGTTGGGTGTTTTATGATCTGCTTCGAGAGACGTCCCCCATCATGAGCCGATCTGTTACAAACTTCTTGACGGACGACCACGTTATAACTCAACAACTACAATGGTAAGTATTTTTGTTCTTAGTTTTTTATATATTTGAACGTGAATTTTTGTTTTTACATATTATCTACAGGTGATTTTGAGAATATCGAATTTGACGAAGGGCTGGAAGAAATACTTGAAGTGATATGTAAGTCTTTTTATGTCGTCTGGTTTAATATCTAAAACAATGTTTTTCTATCATTTAATGCAGTTGATGAAACCCTTCCGGTTGTATACGAGGGAGCCGTCGAAGGTCTTGACGGTAAGATATACAGACGTTTTGATATTCTACAATGACTTTAAAAGTTTCAGTAATTCAACAAAATATGTCGGCTGTGTGATAATACAACCTACAGAGGGCGCTGTACAAGAATCCCTAGACAGCACGGAAACGTGTCATGAACCAGAAAACGTCACAGGAGGCGTTTCCTTCCGAGGCGCGAGCGTGGAGAATTCTGTTCACACGGTTGCAGACAGTGCAAGCGAGAGTATATCTGTAGGAAATACTTCCACGGAGCGTCCGCCTACTCAGTACAGGGTCGGAGCCTGTGTAAAACGCATCAGAATACCCGAGCAGGATGATAGCGACGAGCCTTCCACAAGTCGTTTAAGGACTTTAGAGAATAATGGTGAGAGTTAAAACCAGAAAACATATCTATTGACTTTTATTTAATGAAATAATAAAACGGTTATTATTCTTTTTTACAGAGGAAGGTTACGATGAGCAGGGCCTAACGGTGTGGTCGGACTCCATGGTCCAAGCGTGTGACCAGTCTTCCTTCAGTGATTCGGAACCCGAGGAAGACGCCGGTTTGCCGCACGAAATCCCACAGCCAGTGTTCAGAGATCGTGATTTAAACAGAAGTTTGGACTATGATATTTTGAACCGGGTTAACAGGTTTTTTGACGGTTAATGCACAAGCTGATGTATTTGCGATTTTAACAAATATAATCGCATGTCAGCAGCAGCACACAGAGGCTTTACGTTATCCAGCGGATTTCTGGCAACAATGTCATAATGATCTGTATGGAGAATTTATCCAATTACAGCAACGCATGGACGGGTTGCCAGAAGATATGAGACTGTTAATCACGGAGCAAAATCTTATGGTAAACGCGTTATCATTGATTACAGAACGTCTAAATGTAATACAGAGAATGATGGCGTAATAATTATAATGAACATTGTTTTTTAAACTCATTATTTGTATGTTAGCGGCATTGTATTTTCATACAATTATTAGTGTTTTATTCGTATAAGGGGGGGGGGTTGAATTGTTGATTGTTTGATTTAAGTCATTTCATATATGCTGATTTGTGACTGTTTTATTATTGATTTCATTTTGCTGGTTGTTTGTGATTTATGTTGTAAGGGTTTATTTTTGTCATATCAAGTTATAAAAAGCGCACGCGTTTGTCTTTGAACCATTTTGTATGTTAGCGGGCATTGTATTTGTCTACATTTATTCATATAAGGGTCGAATTGTTTGATTTAAGTCATTTCATGTGGGTGACTTTACAATTATCCCAAGACAGAGATTTAATGGTTTAGAAATTCTTAGAACTTTAAATTTCCGCGAAATCGCTGCAGATGATTATGCAGCATATTATAGATTTTTCTCGGCTGATGGCAGGCTAAACGGTTTTATGAAGATCAGTTGATTCTAACCTTATGCGAAATAGCTCTTAACGTGCTCCGCGGGACCATACCGCTAAACAACGCACAGTTCCGAAGATTAAAAAAGATCAAATCAAATACGCTGCTAGTAAAAAGAAAAAAACGCATGATTAATCAAAGTGTGGCCATCCCGTTTATCACCAGTTTAATAACCTCCAGACAACATTAGAAATGGAATATGCTGAAAAGCATTATGTAATTCCTCAGAATCAGATGAATAAATTAAGAGTCGGGAATACACGTGAGACAATTCAAGAAGTTGTGGAGAACAATTTGGATGTGGCTATAAGAAACATATTACAGAGGTCTGATTTAGATCCATACGGGAAAGCTAAACTTTATTCCAATGTCTTACAGCGATTTTTAACAATAGTAAATCAGGGTGATTTGGCAAGCGACACTAACTCTTACACTCCCGAAACCGGATGCAGATGCTGGTACAAATGTTAACGCACCCACTCCGTCGTCTAATAATGTTGTAGATGTACAAGATCAAATCGTCGACGAGATCTTACACAATGTGCCGCAAAGGAGTTTAAAAAACGTCAAATTCATCTTGAATAAAATGTCTAATGCCAAACAACTGTGTACATGGACAAATACTGGAGAATTTGTGTTTAAAGGACGTTTAATTAACGGATCACACATGCTGGACTTGGTTAAAAGTATAACAGCGCCTCATACGATCCGTGATGAATACAGACCTCGAGGTTGGAGTGAATTTCTGGATGCTTTTGCTGTTTTAAATATACCCTTTTCAACTATAACCAACCCCCAAGTTAAACGCTCTGTCGAGGGTCTCAAAGGGAAATCAACCACACATACCCGCCAGAGATACCATCCCCTTTGAAAAAACGGAGAGGTAAAAGGATTGCTTATTGTCTTTTATTCATACAGTACATACATTGAGACTTTTTGTGATTACAAAACCTTTTATTAAACACATTATAGATTTGTTCTAGGAGCATTACAGAGATTTACATATTTGCACGCATTGAATACAATTAAATGTATCACAGAGACGAGGTTTCAATCTCTTTACAAATCGAACGACCATGGCATCATTTTTAATCATATCATCATAATACTTTTTAACAATATTATCATAAGCATGTCCTTTTGACATGTGATACAGAAAAAAACACACAATGTTGGCCACAAGTATCTGATGTGAAATCTTGGACCTGCTTTTTAGAGTATTCCACACGTATAGAATTTTTTATTTTTTTTTATCACACAGGCTCTTCGGAAAACGTGGATCTTTAGGAGCTCCCCAAAAGCTGTCGAAAAAACAACTAACGCCATTGCTGTTTATGTAGATGGCCACCCAGTGCTGCTCTGTGGATGGGTCGGTGTTAAAAATAACCATGGCCGGTAAATTCTTTAATGGAGTTTTAGGCAGGTAATCGCATGGAACACCACCCAAAAAATAAGTGTTGCGTGTAATTTTATCCATAACAGCCGTTAGTTGGATGGTATTCATTTCGTCAGTCTCAGTAATAATCGACCAGCACCTGTCTTCGTAAAACAACTTCGTTACTGTACTTAAGTACATTTTTCAGGTATCTGTACTTTACTGGAGTAGTTTTATTTTGAGTAACTTTTACTTCACTAAATTCCAAAGCATAAGATCGTACTTTTTACTTCACTACATATCGTTACTCCTTATAATACATCACGTGCTCCGAGACGCAGAAGCGGTGTCTGATTCATGAACAAACTGATTATTTTCAATGAACCTGTTCAATCGGTTCGCAAATCGCAACAAACGATTCATTCACGAATTGCAATGATCCGATTGCAGCTGTTCTCGAGTCAAAAACTCACTGATTCAAATGATCCGTTTAGAGCGAGTCTTCTTCAGTGAACTGAACTCACAAGTAAAGAACCGGGAGATCTCGTGAGCGCGCGCTACTGATGCTATGAAAAGTACGTTACTAATGTCGAATTTTAAGATTAATTATTGTAACTGAAAATAATATTTAGGTCAAAACTGTCAGTTGTTTGTGAACTAAATCTGCTGTGATCTATTTAAGCCCACTGAAATGCTTGAATGCAGACAGATCAACATCAGTGTCTCTAACGTTATGTTTTAGGTCAAAAAACAAAACATTAAAATAACACCGATTAAATAAAATAACTCATGCACGTTCATATTCCCCGCTGCTGTAACATTAAAATGCTATGCATTTAGACCTATGTGACCTCTGTTTTTATATTGTTTAGATCAACTAGCTGAGTAGACAGATGAATTTTTATTCATAACCATACTGAAAATAAGTAAATATTGTTAGCTGATGCTAACTGTCTAGCGCTAAGTTGAGGAAATGTTTAGATATAAAGTCCAAATATCTTTATTCAGCCACCTAGATAGATTCCTTCTGAGGGAAAAAGAAAGGATGTGATGTTCAGAACATAGTAACTACAGTAATTATCAGAGTGGGAAGTGATGCCCTCCGGGGGCATTTGACCAGGGGTGTTTTTACACCACAGACAAGGTTTGAGAAGAAAAAAAAATCATTATGAAAATATCAATTAGATTTTCCTTAAAATGTTCTTCCTAATTTCAGGCCTAATTCTCATGTCATATATAACTGACGTTCTGCAAAACAACAAGTTCTAAAACACTGTTTTCTTCCTGGTGAAAATGAGATGGTGAAATCTGTTTTCTCTCAGGTACATGGCAGTGTAAGCTTCACAGTGAACATTACTACATCACTCTCATCAACGTAGTCCATATCAACAAAATATATATCTTGACTCTATATAGTGGTTATTTTGGGCAGTAGGATTATAAAAATGTGCTAATATAAAATTAAATAAAGTAGTCTATATAAAATTGCAAAATAAATCTGTCTATCAGTACTTTTTTACTTTCACTCGAGTAAAATTGAAAAAGCATTACTTTTACTCTTACTGGAGTAATATTTTATTATACGTATCTGTACTTCTACTCAAGTACTTGATCTGTGTACTTTGCCCACCACTGCTCATGGTAGATCTGTTCTCATATTCCGGCTGAAACGGTTTGGAAGGGATTTGAACTCCATCACGATATAAAGCCAGAAATTCCAGATTAAAGTGTTTAAAGGCAACGGGGTTTTTATCGTAAGCCCCTGAAAAAGCTGCATTTTCTGTCATTGCCAAAATTATAGATTTTGGTAACATCCCAAGAAAAATATTTTCTTGATTAGACACTAGATCCTGGAGGTATAGAAAAATTCTTTAGGCATAGGCGTTCTATGGGGTATTTAGCCATGGTTGATAGAAGTGCCTGCGCGTATCCTAACCGAACACCCGGTGAAACAAAGAGATGCGGAAATTATATTGAGTTTATAAGCGATTGCGTCATCACGCATCAGACAGAACTCGTCTTTACCCCTCGTCATTTGTATTTTTGTATCCACACATTAATTTTTCTTGAAAGAAAATGTCACTATGAATGGGGGCTAATAATTCTACGACATTGCTAACGGTTGTAAACGCCGTTCGCTTCATTAACCCTACGTTTGGTCCCGCGGGGTCTGTGGCATCCATGTGCCCCGCCGTGTCTCTGTAAAACAACCCTGCCGAAAAGACGCTTTCGAGCGTGTCTCTACCGAAATTGATCAGAGCTTCGATCAAACGTCTGTAAGGATATGTGCTGGAGCTCTGTGTTATCAGACAGTCGCCTAGAGAAACAGCCACCTGCGAGAATATACACGCTCCGGGGTAGTTTATTAATCCAACAGGTGCACCATCCGCTATATCACCCCCGTCCGGTCTGGTTATTTTGATATATCTGTTTCATAAACTTTCACAAGACTCATTATTATCTGTAAAAAACATCAAAAAACATTCATATTCTCATCATCCGTATTGCTGCTATGTGTGCATACCCAGTACAACCCATTGCACATCCCTCCTGTTTATACTTCTATTTATTAAGTCCCATATACTGTTTTGCACGTTTCTTTATTCTATTGCCCATTTTACTTTTTATTTCTTATATATATATATATATATGCTCTTGTGTGGTGTTACTTTTATATAATTTGTATTCTTTGCACTGTCCACTGAGCGGACCTGATTTGACCTACATTTCACTTTTGATTATACCCTGTATAATTTATTATGTGACAAATAAAGAAACCTTGATCCTGGTGTACATCAAGATCGATGTAATCTTCACCCATCCCTGCAATAAAAAATGATATCGGTGACGAATCCGTTATCGCTGATAGAGGTGGTATTTCGACGTAGGTATTTTTTTCAATAGACGTCTGGGTCATAGGCACTGTAAATAAATCTAGGTCAGATTTAATACATTCCTCCGACATATTGTGGAATAGAGCCATGGTTTAGAAAATAGTATTCAGGGGTCTTTTGACATGGAGGATTTTCTTTACACGTTTCGTACGGGAACGTTGTGCGACTGTGCGTCTCTTACTAGTACTTTTAGCTTTCTTCACACGGCCACTCCCCCTACGTATTCGTGTGCCGGGCGGTTTAAAAGAACCGCGTGACATAACCATTAATCCGTTGCCGTTTTGACTGTTGTTGTTGTTAGTTTCGTTATAAGATCTTGATAGGGCACTGGTTACAACGTCACTAGCTATGTTTCTCGCTGCGGTTTTACTATACTAAAACCTCTTTTCAACAGAGGTAGCGCAGTTCTGAAAAGCGCTTTGAAAATGCCTCCTATACCACCCCCGTACATAATAGCGTTACCGGCTTGGCTTCGGTAGTATGCAACGTAGCGTTCGGGGTCCATGATCGCGTGATAGTTTGTGAACCTATTTCACAGGTCTGAAGTGTAGTTTGGTCACAACTTTACCGTAAGTGAAACGGACGTTTTTGTTCTGATCGTCTTTGACTTCGATGCAAATGTCCGTAATATTAGATTTATTCACAGGCGCGTAATGCGGCTTATCGAACCTGACACATACGAATCGCCAACTGATTGATATTCGATCATGTCTGTGTACATGCTATAAAAGGCACCTCTTATATCAGCCTGGTGAAGGGCGTACGTCACGACAGGTGCGTCGCCAGAATGATCTTTACAACTTTGATTTACAGACCCTAGAGGCACCCCCTGGTTTTAAGCCTAAAATAATGGCCAATTTTCCGTGAAATATCAGAGATTTGTATTTATTTCTCTAACCAGAAACAGTACATCCTCGTAATATCCTGGTTTTAATGCATTGCATACTTTAGATAGGTTTTTTTCTTTAATATTAGTGGTGGGCCGTTATCGGCGTTAACGTGCTGCGTTAACGTGAGACTCTTATCGGCGATAAAAAAAATATCGCCGTTAATCTATTCTCAAAGTTGGGTTGGGAGCTGTGTCTATACTACGCAAGCTATGATGACTTTCACCCTGATATTTTAGCGCGGATGTATACCTAGCCGAATTGCACTGTAGGGGGCGAGAACGAGTCTTCGAACTAGAGGCTCGCAGTCCGTGATGGACAGATTGTTAACGGCTGGTCTATGTGGTAATACAATCGGGCAGGACATCCAATCACTCACCTATCATTCATCAACCTCAAATATGGCTTTTCATCTGAAAGATGTATGTAGTAGCAACTTTACATGGCCGCTCAATATGATGTTAACCTAGAGAAATGTGCGCTATTGAAGTGTTTGTGTGGAAGCGCGTTTGCTGCAAGACAGGCTCCGGTGCGTTCACTTGCTCTTAAAATCTCCGTCATTTTTGGTCATACAGATAAAAGTAGCCTAATACATCTTTCGAATTTGTAAAGACTCTACGTTTATTTGTGTGCACTCAGAATAACAACGAAACGTTGCGCTTTTAAGCAAACAGGATGCGCTTTAGGTCTCATGTGAACTTGAGCGAGAAACTCGAATATATCTAAAAATACAGTACATAGAAAAATATATCTATAGAGAGTGAAATGTCTAAAAAAAATAAAAATAGAAGACGTGTGTGTTAGCATGGATGATTTACATGAAATTTAATCTGTGCAACACTGTGCATAATAAGATGGCTTTCAGTTCAATATAATAACAAAAAACGACATTTTGGGTTTTTATTCAACTAATAAGGTGGGCACGCTGTGATCTGTACTATATTTTTACTGTAATTGACAGTTATCGGCAAAAAAACAAAACAAAAACAACACGGGAGTGGGAGGGAATGGGAGTCATTCTTCCGGGAGTCATTCTTTTTTGTTACCCAAATAACGGGATTTTCCTCCAGTTTTTTCGTGGGATTGGGACGGGAAGAGATTAAAGTTTGTGATGCATTTTGGAAACAGGAGATGAGCCCCTGGTCTAATGCGCCACCTGGCTTGAGAAACCCGTTCTCAAAGACTTACTTTTAGTCATTATTTGGTTGGCACACATATTCTGAATGCCTTCGGCAGAATTCAAATGAGCCATTTTAATCTAGATTAATTCCAAAATTAATCTAGATTAAAAAAATTAATCTATGCCCACCTCTATTTAATATACATAATCACACCCTCGACCTCTTTGGGGTGTTTCTCATCATACTCTAGTATGGTGGGGTCCGTGTTGATAAAACGTAGCATCTTCATCGTTAAATGTGTACCAAACCCACCTCCCACGGCCCCTTGAGATTAATGCTCCTGGCGAGTCTTGTTTTGTAATTAGAAATACGATTGTCAGGGTATATGTTCATCGATGCGTTGCAAGGTAGCGTGACGTAAAACCCTCCTTCGCTCATGATGTAGCTTTTTCACGAATGATGGTTATGATAGACTCATCGTTACTTTAAAGGATTCTGTATGTCCAAGATATCCCGTTCTGGCAACCATGATGAAAATTTGGGAGGCCAACCCCGCCATTTCACAAGACAGAACATCTTTTTTCGATCTAAAATTTTTTCTATTTTAAACGCCTTATCTTGATTTACTATAATCTTTTGTAATTCTTTTTCATAAAAACATCCATCGATAATATCGCCATCGTAGTCTTGCAACCGGTACACACGCAGCTATTGTGAAAAACTCTTCCGTGTAATTCTGTTCATAGCCCTTAGAAAACACGTTTCTGACTTTAGACACCCTAACCACATCACCGATTTTATATCTAAAAATGGGTACGTCTTTAGGCATCCTTCCGTACAGATTATTAAACACATCCGCTTCGTTTTCTTTATGTATGTCCAAGGGTCGCATTTTAATACTTTTGTGATAACTCGCGTTATACCCATCTATAAGATCTTGGAAAGATATCGTAATAACGTTTTGAATTGACAGCCGTTAAAAACCGCGAGGATCTGTCCCGAAGAGTCCTATTAAAACGTTCGATTACAGATGCTTTGACGTCACTCGCTGTAGCAAAATGTATGTTATACTTTTTCATCAGTTGCTGAAAATGTTTGTAAAAAAATTCGGTGCCCTTATCAGTCTGTAATTTTTGTGGCACTCGGTTTTCTTTGAGTATTTAATCGAATGCTTTCGTGACCTCCTTTCCTGTCTTATTCTTCAGCGGTCGAGCCCAAGCATACTTATTGAAAACGTCTATGCAAGTCAGTAAAAATGTTATATTATCGTTTTCTTTCGAATGTGCAGACATGTCGACCAGATCTGCTTGAAACTGAACATCTTTCCCGTACACCACTACTCTATTACGTTTTTATTTGACAGGTGCAGTTCTGTGTAATGTATATGCCGTTCTTTACCTCCCAAAGATCCTGGATATGAAGCGTTGTAGTACACATTTTTCATTAATTCAGACATCTTACTCTGATGTTTTTCAGAAAATAATGACCACTATGTTAGTGTCGAAGGTTTTTATTTACAATGGATGTAAAAACATTGAATACAATTGGTCACACACATTACAATATTTTTCTCAATCACATAATCAACTAATACATCAATACATTTAAACACATCCATTGATTTGTTTCTTGCCTGTATCATCACACATACATCGGTTACATAAGTACAAAGACATAAAATGTTACCTATTTTAAGACTTTCTTCACTTTCAGACAAAAGTTCAATAATGTTTTTAACCACAGTCTGGGGTTTACACCCCTTTATGATACATTGATTTGTCATAACATTCCACTCACTCGACATACCCCGTACAATAGACATTAGATTTTTAAATTTCATTAAACGTTTATTATCCACAAAACAATTACCCCCGTCATCATCATTGATAATCATATGTAATAAATGCATTATTTCGCTCTTAATTTGATCTTTACATAAGAATTTTGTCAGACAATTACAGAGATTCCCCATGACTCTTCAGTTTAGTCAGAATCTGCAGGTTCGCTTTCCTTCCACCTGTTAACAGCTTGTTCACAGGTTTCATCCTGAGTTCAGCCAATCCACCCACTATGAATATCCCATCTCTGAGCTCGCACAGAACAGCATCGACAACACCCTGAATCCTTTGGAGGTGCGGTGATAAACCAAACAGTTTCAAGGTTTGAGCCAGGATGAGTTTTAGAGAAGGTTTACACACTTTACCTCGCAGTTCTTCAAAATATCCGAGAAAATTGTATGCAGGTGCCTCGTAGAAACAGGAATGTTGCGTTTGCGAAGGATGATCGACTTAGCAGCCGTAACAATTTTTCTTCAGATGTCTGTCCACGAGATGTTCCAGAATGATCCCGACAACTGATTTAATGATTATATGACCCGTCACACCGATGCATCCGTCGACCGCATCCGAGACGCCCTCGGTGCCTGCAGTATCAGTCGGGGCGGTTTGAGATGTTTTGTACTTTGCCAAGAATGCAAGATTGTGGTATACAAGTTCTGTACAAATTTTGTCCAGCCAGACAGCATTGTCCGTAGACGACCCCGTAGCGGTTACGCCGTCATCGCATACAAGACTAGGAGTCGCTGAGGTATTTTCTTGGGACATGTTGCTGACGTTAACTGTCGAGGTTTATATCCTCTGAGAGCCCCTGAGTTCTGTATTTAATGATTATAGAATGTAGGCGGAGCCACGTGAACGCCTCTCGGACTGGTCACACACACCATTCCGGATGAAACAATCTTACTTATATGCTGTTGTATCTGTCAAACGCCTCGCACCATTTAAACAATTTGTCGATCTTTCCGAATATATCTTCTAATGCAGGTACATATTTCCAGCAAAACAACAATTTGATGCTATAGTATTTGAGGTGATCCTCTTCAGATATTGGCCATACGCGTTCAGGCAGACCTTCGGTGTGTTAGCTGCAAAGTATGTAAATGTAATCATCCACATGCTTGTTGACGTGATCCCCCAAGACTCTGTATTGCATTCCGGGAGTGACTCCGTTCCATTCACCTATGAATAGAGGGTCGTCGCACCCATCTTTTAAATCACGCCAAACATAGTTGTAAAATAAACACCAGTCTTTTACGGTAAAAAACAAGTCGGGGTCATCGGTGGTGTCGTAGGTGATTCTTTCATCACTGTCCGTGGTGCTCAACCTGACCTCTCTGTTGGTTTTGTCAAAGTTGTAACCGCAAATACGATTGCCTGATAAATGAAACTCACGTTTAACATTATCCAAAGGTTCATGGAGGAAGCTAGCAAGACACGGGCCGTGTTTCATCTTCCTAGGCGCTAGAGTAAGATCAGCCATAGCAAGCTCAACAATCTTCTCAGGGGTTTTAGACGATGATGCTTCTGCCATTATTGTAGAATAATTCCTGTTTTTCAAACTCACAAAACCACCCTTTTGTATTTTTTGTCTAGGCGAAGATGTTGTATACGCAACACTCCTTTTTTAAACATATCGTTTCATCCACCTTTGGGACCCGCCTCCTCCTCCGGATCTAGGGGGTGGGACGTAGGCATGGTCTGCCCCCGCTGTGCTTGGTAGCTCATTCCGAGCTTGACCGTCGATGCGTATGGACCTCTCTACGGACACGCCCGGACCTGATCCGTACTTACTCTTTGGTTTAACTTTCCGTACAACGACCCCCGAGACTATCTTTTGACTGCGGGAACGTTTTAACAAACGTCTCTGAGATTGTCTTCTTTTAGATCCTTGGTAAATGTATTAAACTTTTTACCCGCTTTCCTTGTAACACACTTCTGTCTTTAACTCTGTCGAACTAACTAGTTTTTGAATTACAATATTACTAGGTTTTAACAAACGCGTCTGACTCATTTTTATTTTATAACGTAGTAAGATAAGACTAAACCTAGATTTTTATTTGCTTTCTTAGACTGCATTTTACCTATTTTTAAACAACGCTTTCTGGAAAAAATTGATATCGCTCATTTTACGTGTGTATACGATGCATTATCTTCACATGTATGTGTATGAAAAAACTAAATAAAAACTACCCCTTTCTATCCATTTTACACAGTTTCACAATTTATTGTTTAAACTCACAATACAAAGTTTTCAAAAAAACATTCCACACCAACCCCACACTCCTCCTCCGGATCAGATATCCCACATGGGTTAGCCGTCTAAGATCCCCACGTGGGGAGACTAGACGGAAGGGTGGGGGCTGTAAAAACAGGTGTCTGGTTTTGGGTGGTTTTTATTGTGACACAAAGCATACTATTTCTCTCTCTGCCATTCATTCTAATGTGACTTTTCAGCTATCAGGTTAACCGTAATCTACGTTAGCTTAGCATGCTAATCTGGCTAACATGCTAAATCACGCTTTTGTGAGCTCATTCTCACTCCTAAACTTCTCTTCTGGAGCCTGTTGAACGTGCCTCAACTGATGACCCCGCACCTTTAAGGTTGAGGGTTTGAATTCAGGGTGGCACATGCCTAGAAAATAAAAATTCTCAACATTTTTAATGTGTATTTTGTAAACAATGACATATGCAAACAGAGCGTTCAGAGCGCCAGCGATTACCAGGATGCTATGATGATCTAGCGCCTGCTTAATATGATTATATTCATTCAAAATGTAAAAAAAAAGGACAGATAGCAGAAGAAACAAAGCTTCGTGCAGAACGTCAAAAAGATCATGCAGATCGAGTGATTCTCTGATTATTAAACTCAGTTCATGTGTTTGTAACTGATAGCTATATTAGTACAGTATATAAGATCTTCTGGATTTATTTGAGTATTCATTAATGATTTATTGTATCTTTCTGAATGATGATTATATCTGTGTGCTGAAGGTCTAAAAGCACAGCGGGACGTTTGTGTGTCTGATGAAAGTCTGAACTTCATCCAAACATCAAGAGACGCATCTCTACTGAATCCACAAAAGAAACAAACTAAAGCCTCAAAAGAAAGATATCTTGCTGACTCTTTTCTTTCATTCATCTTCTCTTTCTTCAAACAACATTCACTCTCATTCCTCATCACGCTCTCAGACTGCTTTCTCTTCCAGTCAGAAACAAATGGAGCTTTTCTAACCTCTCATTAATGTCCATCACCTCGTTAGAACCAGCTCATTAACTAGCACTTCACTTAGTGATGGAGAAACACAGCTTTACAAACTCTCTCATTGATGTCCAACACCTGCCCACACTAATTACACCTTGTTAAGATCAGCTCATTAACTAGCACTTCACTTAGTGATGGAGAAACACAGCTTTACAAACTCTGCTGATCAAAACACTGGAAATGCAGCACAAACAAATATAAATTACACCACAAACCAAGTGTAGATGTTTTCATGCAATATAATAAATGCAATATACAAATAATAAATATTTTGTTGTAAAATGTGATGATTTGTATTTTTTTTGGAGCTTTTGTGTTTATTTGGCAAACTAAATATTTTAGATTTTTAGAAATATGACAAAGATGGCACAATCATGATTAAATGAGTAAATTCAGAGTCATTTGTGCATAAAACAAACCTTCCCAAAAACTCTCCTCCGGATTCACAAACGATTCGTAAACGTCCGATTTGATAGTTAAACGTGTATGTTAATGAATTCAAATCTTTCATAAATGGAGCGCACATGCATGCTCATTCACAATTAGCATAATCCCACCTATGAATTCTGACTGACAACTATATATGGGCATCATATTATCAAACGAAAATAAGGATTTCAACGTGTCCTCTCAAAAGCGAATGAAAAATAATCTCTCAGACGCAGAAATTTAAGTTTTAAGATTGGAAGTGCATTCAAAGCGCAACATTTTATTTTCAAGTGTACATACTGTAGTATCAGGTCCAAAAAAAAGGAAGCTTGGCAGCACATTACATATGCTGTTAATGCAGTTTCATCGGTTAATCGAACAGTCAAGGAAATGGTTCGACATGAAGCTTGACTGCAAAAAACTCATTACTTAATTTAGACAAAATCGTATACAAACAGGAGGAGGGCCACCATCATCAGAGCGTATCTGCATGTGATGAACGCATCATCAGTATAATTTCTGAACCCTCTCGGTCTGGTTTAATTCCCGATGGTGACAGTGATGAACCCCCCTTGCAGGAAAACACTTCGCCACAATCAGATGGTAAGGCTAGGTTCTATTAAATAATTTAGGTCAATTTTTTAAACTTAAAGAGATATAATAATTTTAGAGGAAATGCATTCTTTAACTTTTTTTTATTTGTAAATTTCATTTCATATATTTCTATAGCACAAAATAATACAACCAAAGTGCTGTACAAAAATAGAAAACCAAAAAGCCACAAAAAACATCAACAAACAAAAAACATTTTCATAAATATACACAGACAAAGACATAGCACCACACAAACAAAAAGACACAAAGAACATAAAACTCAGCACTCAGAGAGATTAAAGGCCTGAGTTAATAAATAAGTTTTTAACAATAATTTAAAACTAGAGATAGTCTGAGCTGATCTAATGCTCCACAGGTAACAAATTCCACAGTTTCGGGGCAGCAACTGAGAAAGCGCGATCACCCTTAAGTTTTAATCTAGCTCTGGGAATTGTTAAAAGTTGCTGATCAGCAAGACAGACAAATGCCAACCGTGTCTGCCCATGAGATCATTGAAGAGGCAAACAGACCCGTTCATACTACCGCACCTGGACCAGTAGTATATTCCGCACATCCCGCAGTGTTGGCTCTGCACAGACGGTTTTAGGTCAAGAAGTGCTGGATAAGCAAGACAAAATCTGTGAAGCTGTGTTGGCAAAAAATAACACGTTAAAAGGAATAAATGCAAGCATCCAAGAAATATGTGACGTAATTAAACATAAAAATAAAGTTTACTGAAACTATTTTGTGTGCTTGTTTTAATTGCATACATACACTCTTAGAAATGTTGAATTTGTTTCTGTCGCTTTGCAACTGCAGCCACAGGTATGACCATGTTTCAGATAGGTGACCTTGGAGGCACTATACCACTCTCAGGTCTAAGTATATCATCTGGGTCTGGCAGACCATGTTCCATGGCAATGTTGTGTAGAACGCAGCAGGCCAGTATTGTTTTGAAAACTTGTTCTGGTCTGTATAATAGTGTACCACCTGATGTGTCCAAACACCGCCAGCATCCCTTTAAGATTCCATTCGTGCATTCAATAACTGACGAGTTATATCCCTATATATTAATATCCCTACAAGGATAGTAATACCAGTAATGTTTTACCTTGTGGGGACTTTTCTTTCAGGTCCCCATGAGGAGACAAGCTAAATCATACAAAAATTAAGATTTTTTAATAATCTATTAAAACTAACCCTAACCCTAACCCTAACCCTAAAATCTGAAAGTTTTGTTGTAAGGTGATGGAATATACAGTATAAAAACCATTATGCCAATGGAATGTCCCCATAACACATGGAAACACAATATGTGTGTGTGCCCCTCCATGCGTAGGGAGGGGGGGGGGGGGCTGTTAGCTCCATGATCTCAAATTCTACTTCCTCCCCATGAGTCCTCGTCTTCTGGAGGTCAGAGAGGCAGTGTCTTAAGATACCATCAAGCAGCCCTGTCTGTCTCCTGCTTCTCCAGAACAAAGAAACTCTCCATTAGATTATCAGACACAGAAAATGCAGTGGATGGGAATAAATATGATGCACTAATTTTCAAAATAATGTTGTATTATTGTTGAAATAATCCTGCATGCTGTATGTTTGACACCACTGATCTAGATCATTCTGTTTCTCCCAGTCATCAGACTCCTTCAGTTCTTCTCTGACAGTGTTCTTCTTTGCAGCTCCATGAGAGCTGTCTCAGCCGCTGCACGTTTAACCAGGATCTTATTTGAACTGACCTCCTCCGGGAACATCTCCTCCCCAGCTTAAACTGACCTGAGAAGCTATCAGAGAGAAAGACCAGAGTGACCGCAGATCCTTAAGGACTAATGAAGATTCATCAGCCTTCTCGTGTCAATCATTTCAATCACAGATGATAAAATCAGACGACTCATGTGTTCAGGTGGGTTGATGATGGAAATACAGCACAGGGTCTTCAGCAAAGAGCTGATTTGGTTCTTGTAGCTGCAGCAGGACTGTCATAATAACAATGCAACGCTCTTTTTAAACCCAAAGCACAACAATTAAAGAATGGTAGGCATGGACAGCCTATTAAATAGTATCAGACATAATCTCAAGCTAATGATCAGACTGGAGAGTTTGTGATCATGGGGTTCACATAAAATGGTTGACATGAGGCACACTGAGCGACAGATTCCTAATGAATGAGTGAATGTAGAGTAAAGAGTTGAATAGAATCATAGGAATTAAAAATGGACAAACCACCAATTTGCATTTCAACCTTAATTCGAGGTCATAATAAAATGTAGTCAGTTTAGAGTTTAACTTAAATTTAAAGAACTTAACACACAAGACTGGATACCTCCTTTGAGACTGAACCTTAGTTAATTTGCTGCAGTCTACTTGAATGGCATTCAAACAGAACAAGTTAGTGAATTCGAATACCTTGGCTCGTTAGTGCAGGAGAAGACACTGATATCATGCAGAAATCTACTGTAAGATTGGTTTCTCTTCTGCTGCTTTTGTTCTTAAGCAGTATTCATGTGAGCCAAAGTTACTCAAAACAAATCTTTGGATTTTTCAGACACTTATTTGTTCAAACAACTGGGATGTAGCGTTCTCTTCTAAAACGTTTGCTTTTTTATCTCATATAATATGATTGTTTAAATTATGCTTGAATATTCCCAAACATTGGGCCTCAATTATGAAACACCAGTAGAACTAATTTGTCTAAATCGCTTGTAAAGCTGTTCTGACGTAAATTTTTGGATTCATGAAAATGTTCGGATTTTCAAATCGTTAGTTCGTACTAAATAAATTTACACCTGCTCTGGACCACGTGTAAATGGTGTGTAAAAAATCTGAATGATCTGGTCATTGATGGCGTTACATTTTAATAATAAAATTTACCTTACATGATTGTGTATGTATCATGCAGCATTTTTATAAAATAATATACAGCAATTATATACATTGTTATGTTTTTACTATTATCGTGAACTCCATCGAATCTGCAAACTTAACACTTTAGTCTTATCAAATAATTAATTACTTCTGTTAGGGATGTACCAATTAGACTGACAATGAAAATGGTTTTCTATAAAATGGTCAGAATCAGACATAACAGTATACATTTCCTATGGCTGATATAGCGCTATTGCTTGATTTGGCAGACAGAGCGCTGCATAAAAGACGTATTTTTAGAGACCGTGCAATCTTACTTGCAGAGAATGATGACTAGTTGATTAGTCGTTTCAGACTACCCAGACCACTTCTTTTGTATTTATGCAATATATTGGAGGCCAAACTCCAAAGGGAAACCAGAAGATCTCACAGCAGTCCTGCACACTTGCTGGTGCGGTCCGTGCTTGTTTTTTTTGGCAACAGGAACATTCCAGCGGGCGATTGCAGACAGGTCAGGGATATATCAGTCATCCATGAGTCGCATCATCCCAGATGTTCTTCATGGCCTAATACGGCTACTGCCTCAATACATAAAATTCCCCTATAATCTGGTCCATCAGTTGGAGGTGAAGCGGAGTATTGTATAGTATTGAGTATAATTGTACAGACCCATCCTGCAGTGATAAGAGCTAAACTGAACCAAACCTAAACTTAACAACCCTGGCCTCAACAGCCCTGTGGTTTTCCCATGATGATGGGACTGCTGTGGCCTGCCTTGGTGTTTGTGGGACCCTTAGGGGGACCTGGGACCTGGTAAGTAGTCTTCCTACAAAATATAGAACCCAGTAACGAAACTGATAACCACGAGCCAGAGGATGAGTTTTGCCCTGTTTTTTATTTTTAAAGAATTGCCAGGACCGGCAGCGGCGCATGAACCCAGGTAACACATCTAGTGATAATTTCATAGATATATATATATACACATAGATGCCTCATTAGCAACCGTTTCAATGGGCTGCGACACCAAACAACCTCTTCCAAGTAAGCCATACCAGATACCAGAAAACTAAATTAAAACACATTATGAACAGCCAAAACTATAACTAGTAATCCTCATAAATCACTGGTTCCAAACTGTAGTAATTGTTAAAGTGGTTTAAATTGATTCTGTAAGCGTGGAGCTGAAAGGAAAAGCTGTGACTGCAGGATCTTCGCATTCAATAACACTGAATCATCTGCTGCTCTCATTCTTTCTACACAAAGATAAGTCTAGTACAATAAAGGCAAGTCCTATAGCTTTACAACTATAGAACAGGATGAGCTAAATAAACATATCACTGCATCTAAACCAACAACATGTTTATTAGAACCTGTACCCACTAAACTATTGAAAGAGTTGTTACCTGTAGCAGAAGAACTGCTTCTCAATATTATTAACTCCTCGTTATCTTTAGGTCACGTCCCAAAACCATTTAAGCTGGCAGTTATTAAGCCTCTTATTAAGAAACCAAAACTAGATCCTTGTGAACTGTCAAATTACAGGCCCATCTCAAATCTTCCATTTATGTCAAAAATATTAGAAAAAGTTGTGTCTGCTCAATTGTGCTCCTTCTTGCTAAAAAATGATATCTATGAAGAATTTCAGTCAGGTTTCAGGCCCCACCATAGCACAGAAACTGCACTTGTTAAAATTACAAATGACTTGCTTCTTGCGTCAGACCAAGGCTGCATCTCATTGCTAGTTTTACTTGATCTTAGTGCTGCGTTCGACACTATAGATCATGACATACTCATAGATCGATTACAAAACTATAGACCCCTTCAATGTTTGTAAACATCGAAAGCCTAGGTTGGGTGCGCGCGCAGCTTGGGGTCAGAAAAATTACGCGGCTAATAGACCGGCATATTGTGTCAAGGAGAAACAGACAAGCCTTATAGATAGATAAGATACTTTTTTTATTATTATTTGTACCTTTCCATTTTTGTCTTAGGTGTCTGCCTTTGTTTTGTGTACACAAACAAGGAGGGCACAAATTCAGGACTACTGGAGTCAAGTGATGCCTCTCCTACAAAAAATAATTGCACACATTGATTACAACACGATCTGCTGTTGTCATAGTGAAAGCGCTAATGTAAAGCTAGTCTGCTATCTGCTAAGTCTGTAGCATGCCACAGGTCACAATTTATGCCAGATATCAAACTTCACCTAGCTATTAAATCAGTCTACAGTTTACAGAAAACATTGGTTTACTTATCATGGCTTAACTCTACCGTTGTTGGCACAATGTTGGCGCTAGCCTGCGGCTAACTACTAGCAGCTGGCTACGTCTGTAGCATGACACAGGTCCATGACATTTACAACACTATTAACTTGCATAGCTTAACGTACAGAAAACTGTTCATGCAATCCAGGCTTTCGAGTTTAAGCAAACAGAAAGGGATGATAAAGGATGACTTTAAGTTACCTGATATGAAGTGAGCGCTACAAACACGAGCCTCTTTGATCGTAGTATTGTCCCAGTCTGCCCGTTTAATAGCTTTCAGTCACAGATGTCGTCTATTTTTTGAAAAGGATGAGATCCTGCAGGAATCCTGAAAAACTTGACTCCAGAACTGGTGCGATTTTCACAGTCCACGACGCAACAAGTAGGCATTTTGTCTAGGGCTGTAATGGTGGCCGTGACAACCGCGCCACCGGCAGTAGTGCACGTGACGTCACACACCGGGTGTATTTAACTTTCTCATTTAAGGCTACTTTCCTTTTTAACTGTATTATTTATTTGATATTTATTTTAGTGTTTTGCAGGCTGAGTGTTCACTGACGTAAGTGCTAAAATAAACACGTATGTTTGTTAATAGATGATTGAGCCTCATTTATTTATTTTTGTGTTTCAGAATTATATATATATATATATATATCACAACACCGCGCCACCTGTAGTAGTTGGTCCATTACCACCGCGGTGGTAAAAATCTGCCACCGTCACAGCCCTAAGTTTTGTCTTGACGAGAAATTCTCTGGTTAACACAATGGGATGGAATGAACATTCTGACCCCGACATGCGCACTGCGAACTTCAAATTTTCCTGTGACGTATACCGTGAAGGGGTCTATACAGGTATTCAAGGGCAGGCTTTAAGATGGTTTAGATCCTACCTGTCCGATCGCTACCACTTTGTTTATTTAAACGGGGAGTCATCTCAATTATCACCAGTAAAGTATGGAGTACCACAAGGATCTGTCCTAGGTCCTCTGCTATTTTCCTTATACATGTTGCCCCTTGGTAATATTATTAGAAAATACGGGATTAGTTTCCATTGTTATGCTGATGACACTCAACTATATATCTCAACAAAACCAGATGAAACCTCTAAACTATCTAAGCTAACGGAGTGTGTTAAAAATATAAAAGTAATTTTCTCCTATTAAATTCAGATAAGACAGAGATGTTACTTATTGGACCTAAAAACATTACACAGAATCTCTTGGATTACAATTTGCAACTAGACGGATGTACTGTTACTTCCTCTACAGTTAAAAATCTGGGTGTTACATTAGACAGCAAACTATCTTTTGAAAATCATATTTCCAATGTTACAAAAACAGCATTCTTCCATCTTAGAAACATTGCCAAGCTACGGAACATGTTAAGTGTTTCTGATGCAGAAAAGTTAATTCATTCATGACCTCTAGACTGGACTATTGTAATGCACTGCTAGGTGGTTGTCCTGCATCTTCATTAAACAAGCTACAGATAGTACAAAATGCTGCGGCTAGAGTCCTTACCAGGTCAAGAAAAACTAATAGGAGGTAGAACTTTTTCATATTTGGCTCCCAAACTCTGGAATAGTCTTCCTGATAACGTTCGGGGTTCAGACACACTCTCTCTGTTTAAATCTAGATTAAATCACATCTCTTTAACCAAGCATTCATATAATGCATCTCACAATCTTGTACTGCCAGTCTATCTGAACAAACGCACATTATTATGCTTTAGCTTGGGTTATACTGATAATTTCATCCAGGGTTATTCCTGGATGGAGCAGCTGCTACGCTAATTGTCTTACTGTTTCTATGTTTCTGCCACGGGATTAACATCCCATAATTACACAAGCTTCAGTCTGGATCCAACCCTTAAACGATCTGAGATGAACGAACACCTGAGAA
Source organism: Schizopygopsis pylzovi (assembly GCA_027422435.1). Taxonomy (NCBI): domain Eukaryota; kingdom Metazoa; phylum Chordata; class Actinopteri; order Cypriniformes; family Cyprinidae; genus Schizopygopsis; species Schizopygopsis pylzovi. Next base: position 136,443 of record CM049837.1, on the reverse strand, counting down.
GAGATGATGCCAACCCCTCGGAGGACCTCAGAGGAAGCCAACCATCAGCGATTATACTGAATTAGTCACATTTTGCCATAAGTTAATTATATTAATTATATTGTTAATTATATATTCTACAATATAAATCGATTTTAGAAACTTAATTTTCTGTGAACTTGCTTTGCAACGATTGTATTGTAAAAAGCGCAATACAATGAATCTAGAATTGAATTCAATCAAAATGACATTGCTGAGATTTTTGTAAGACAGCAGTCTTTATCTACTCTCCCGCCTATGTATATTTCAGTCTTTAGTGGAGATCCACTTGAATTCACATTCTTCATTCGAGCCTTTGAACATGGAGTAGAGAATGAGAATAAGACAACAAACAACAAAGACAGATTGTACTTCTTAGAGCAGTTCACCACGGGGCAACCAAAGGTACTGGTATGCAGTTGTCAACACATGCCTTCTGAAAGGGGTTACAGAGAGGCTAAGAGACTACTCTACCAACATTTTCAAATAATATCAAATCACTTTTATTGTCACATCACCACAGCACATGTGCCTTGGTGAGTGAAATTCTTGCGAGCGTGCTCCAGACAGTGTAGAAACAATTTACATATGGATAGTACATACAATTTACATATGGATAGAACATAGTGTTCCTGTGTGGCTCAGTGGTAGAGCATTGTGTCAGCAGCGCAAAAGGTTGTGGGTTTGATTCCCAGGGAACACACATACTAATGAAAATGTATAACCCGAATGCAATTGTAAGTCGCTTTGGATAAAAGCGTCTGCTAAATGCATAAATGTCAAATGTCAAATGACATACTTACAGACTTATACAGAAGACAATGTGCAGAATACACATACATGTACTCAGTACACACAGTGTACTATTAGACATACTTACAGTTATCAATACACGTTATGCACCGTATGTACACATTTTACATTATGTACAAATATATACACACAACAATATGCAAAAAAAAAGATGCAACAGATTATACATAGGCCGGATACGCAATGTCATGGATGTGCAAATGGGTGTCTTGGATGGTATCCAGTGTTAGCAGATAGGTTGTTGTATTAGTGCAGTGTGTGTGTGTGTGTGTAGTCCAGTTGAACTGAGTTAGAGTTAAAGTTAAAGTGCAGTGCATGGCATATTGTAAAGTCGGAGTGTGCTTTAGGGTGTATTCGTTTTTGCTGTTCATTAGTCTGATAGCCTGAGGGAAAAAGCTATCCCTCAGTCGGCTAGTGCGGGATTGGATGTTGCGGAGACGTCTTCCTGAGGGCAGCAGAGAGAACAGTCTGTGGGACGGGTGGCTGGAGTCCTTGATGATCCTCCGGGCTTTCCTTATACACCACCTGATGTAGCCGGTCAGGATGCTCTCCACAGTGCAGGTGTAGAAGGATCTGAGGATTCTGGGGCTCGTTCCAAACTTCCTCAGCCGTCTCAGGAAGAAGAGGCGCTGATGTACCTTCTTCAGCACTGCATCTGTGTGAGCAGACATATGAGATCCTCGGTGATGTGAACGACAAGGAACTTAAAACTGTTTACCCGCTCCACAGGTGTCTTGTCGATGGTGATGGGTGTGTGTTCTCTGCTCTGTCTCCTGTAATCCACCACCAGCTCCTTGGTCTTGTCGATGTTGAGTGAGAGGTGGTTCTCCTGACACCATTTAGTCAGGATACTCACCTCCTCTCTGTAGGCCGTCTCATCGTTGTCAGTGATCAGGCCTATCACCGTTGTGTCATCAGAAAATTTAACGATGATGCTAGGGCTGTGTGTGGCTGTACAGTCGTGTGTGTACAGGGAGTACAGGAGTGGGCTGAGGACGCAGCCCTGCGGTGCACCAGTGTTGAGGGTCAGGGGAGATGAGGTGTTGTTGCCCATTCTGACCACCTGACGTCTGCCTGTCAGGAAGTCCAGGATCCAGCTGCACAGAGATCTGTTCAGTCCTAGAGTCTGGAGCTTCGCAACCAGTGTGGCAGGCACTATGGTGTTAAATGCCAAACTATAATCCACGAACAGCATCCTCACATAGGTGTTCTTATTTTCCAGGTGGAAGAGAGCAGTGTGCAGGGTGAAGGCAATAGCATCTTCTGTGGAACGGTTACTGCGGTACGCAAATTGTAGTGGGTCCTGTAAAGCAGGCAGCACAGAGCAGATGTGTTCTCTGACGAGCTTCTCAAAACACTTGCTGAAGATGGGTGTCAAAGCAACGGGCCTCCAGTCATTCAAGCATGTGATTTTATTTTTCTTTGGTATGGGCACAATGGTGGATTTTTTTTGAAGCATGAGGGAACCACAGACAGAGAGAGGGACAGATTGAAAATGTCTGTAAAAACCCCGGCTAGCTGGAAAGCGCATGCTCGGAGCACACGGAATGGGATGCCATCCGGACCCACAGCTTCGCGGATGTTCACCCGTTTGAAGGATCGAATTACATCCGCGACAGAAAGGGAGAGTGGACTCACCTCTTCTGCGGCAGCCGCGGCAGCGCTCTCTGTGTGAGCGGTGGTGTCAGCCTCGAAACGAGCATAAAAAGTATTAAGCTTGTCCAGCAGAGAACTCATTTTGGCAATGAGTACACAATTGCCACCGCCTATACAGAAAAGGCACTGAACTGGCCAGTTTTAAAGCCCGAGGATAATAAAGCCTTAATGGATTTTGCTCTTTTCCTTACTGGTATAACATGTTCCACACTGTCAACAGTGTTGCGACAACCAGTAAGGAAAAGAGCAAAATCAGAAAAGTCTTCGAACGCTCTTATGCGAGATGGAGGCAATAATTAATAGTCGTCTTGTTACTAAGGTGTCCAATGACCCAAACGACTTAGAGGCTTTGCATCTACACCTACTGTATAGTAGGTAAGTAGGCATATTCAAATGCAATTTAAGTATACGTACGTCCGAATCTCACACAAAGTAGTGCACTCGCCTAATAATTCTCGCTTACTCTTTTATGAATACTTATGATTCAAACATACTTATTTGCTCGCCTTCTGCTTTTTGCCTACTATACTGTATAGTATGGAAATATGCGGTTTTGAACGCACCCAGAGCCATGTGCTCAAACACAACACAAACAGAGAAACATTAAACAAAGAAAGGACAGAGAAGACTGTCAGAAGAGACCCCTGACACCTGTAGAACCTAGTCCCGTTAGTTCAGAAAAATAAGGAGCGACTAAACAGAGCGAATTTGTTCTGACAAATGTAACGTATATTGAATTTACTGTATGTGTTTGCTACAACTAAGAAAATATATACAAACTGTCCACATAAATTGCATATGTAAATGTGTAATTTGAGCACAGTTCTCCTGAAGGGTGTGACCCAGGTAAGGTCATGTGTCTTTGATGTATGGTAAGCTACACACCTGGCTATAAAGAGCTGATTCTGTTGACATTAATAACTGAAACAGTACACGCTTCGACAAATACAATCGTGCCAGTTAATTATGCAGGAATAATGGTGTACCGATTGATCTGGATTTACACTTTGCTTATCTTAATCAGCGTGAACCTTTCTAATCAAAGTAAGAATTTGTTTTCTTGTTTATTTTAAAGAGAAGTGTCTTATGTTAAGACTTTCCTATATGAAACACCTTTATTTGATTATAAATGTTTAGCATAGTTATATTTATGTCTAAAAGTAATCATTTAAAAAAATAACATTTTCTTTTAATGTTCCTCTGACCTAAATCGATTTGTGAGATATTAATGAAGCTCTAGCCCTCTGTTGAATGTCTGTCACTTCTGGTAAAAATGAGTGTACTGCTGTGGTCTATACTCAAAGTTGTATATTTTAGTATGTACAAATATAGGCCTATTATGTTTTGGGTAACCAGTGTGTATATAAGTAGGCTATGAGTAGATTGATTTCACATTATTTGTAGCTGCATCACCTATCAAGTATGTACCCATGGATGGAGAGCGTCTGCATCAGCATGTAAGTTATGACATCTGTCTACTGTAAAGGAGCAAACATGTCTTTGTGATCCATGCTATTGTTACGCATAGCAAAGGCTATATATAGCAGCAGAAAAACACACATTACAAGCCCGAGGCACTGTTATTCAAATATGGGTACATACTCAATAGGCGAACAGCTTCTCCCTCAGCTTGCTGCTTTTCATTAAAATAGCTGGTTAGCATTCACTAGAGCATTTAGCAGCACACTTTCAGAGTTCCTCTGAGACCCACCGCATTCCCCAGCTCCACCTGTATAGATCTGCAACGGGTTATTATATATATATATATATATATATATATAAGTTAGTTTATTTTCAATTAAGGTCTAAATTTGTGAAATACCAGTAACTGATAGCTAATCATACAGTAAATCATGATAAACTTAAGTGAATTTCTTTTATTTACAGATCATGCATTCAAGTCAAGTCAAGTTGAGCTTTATTGTCATTCCACTACATGTGTGGACATATAGTGGGACGAGATGTCGTGTCTCACAGGACCACGGTGCTACATAAATACAGATATACAACACGAAGTAAAACAGTATAAACCTATACACAAACTAACCTACTGTCAGCTTTGACTATACATATGCTATATATAAAAGTGGTTACCTATACATAAACTAAAAAACAAGAAACAAAAAATACAAACTGTACAAAAAATACAAACTGTACAACTGTGCAGATGACTTCAAATACAATACTGTACATGTGCAAAAGAGAGACATTCAAGCAGCTGGCTGGGGAACAGTGTAAGGTGATTTGTGGTGCATGAGCCAGTAAACATACATACATTACAGTCATATATTAAGTTTATATACACCCACAAATACTTCAACGGTAAGTACATCAGTGATCTCGTGAGTGACAATTTTCCATTGTGTCTTTATGTGCTAAAATGAATTTAATTTGCTTATCAGAAAAGAACAACGGGTATTTATAAATCTAGAGATATGTAGTTGTGATAGTTAGTAAGATAAGTCATATGTTTTGCACTTTAGCCAGTAAATAAAAGGATTGTGTTTCGTTACAGATTCTGGCCTCGTGAAGGATTTTCCATCCGGCTTTCTTAACCTCACAAATCAGACGTTATTTAAGATAAATTATAGTGCAGTGGCTTACAATAACAAAACTATAAGACCCTTTCGGTCACTGCCTGACTTCATGAAAGGCTTGATATTCACACGTGTCATTCCCTGTATCTACATCATCGTCATCCTCATTAGTTTGCCCCTGAATGGTTTGGCCATGGTGACGTTCACCTGTAGGATTCGAGAGAAGAAACCAGCTGTGATCTTCATGTCTCACCTCGCGTGTGTGGACCTGCTCTTCATCATGCTGCTGCCTCTGAAGATCCACTACCGGATGAATGCTGCAAATTGGGTGTTCAGTGAGGCGGCATGTCGTTTGGTAAGTGCATCTTACTACGGCAACATGCACTGCTCCATACTGCTGATGATGTGCATGAGTGTGGACCGGCTGCTGGCCGTGGTGTTTCCCATCGCCTCTCTAACCTGGAGGAGTGCACGGAAAGCCTCATGCGTATGTGTGGTGGTCTGGCTGCTGACGCTCGCTGGCATAGTACCATTTCTCACGATGAATCAAACAGCTGCAGTAAATAATGGCATCACCTGCTCTACCGTTTGGGCAGACCCTTTAATTAAGTTATACATGTTAGTGTTCTTAATCCTTCTTTGCATCTGCTTTGTGCCGCCTCTGATTGTCATCTTAGTGAGCTACTCTATTATCATATATGTGCTCTGTGCTAAACGTGATCACTCATCATCTTCCTCAGACAAACGAAGGAGGGCTGCAATTATGGCTACTGCCGTGCTGACTGAGTTTGTTGTGTGCTTTGCACCATCTAATGCCCTCTTGTTGAAGCACTGTGTTTACTTAATCAAGGGTGGCGATGGGTGGGATACCTACCCACCTTACCTATTGTCTGTGTGTTTGGGAAGATCAAGTGTTTTTCTGGACCCTCTGCTGTACTACTACGGATCATCTCATTACAGACAGCAGATCCAATCTGTGTTTTTTTGGGTCAGCAAGGCAAAAAGAGCTATTGTACCATGAAACACAATCACACAAAATCCTCTCATATAAGCTGCACTGTAAAACTAACAAAGAGCCTAAAGAAAAAGCATATCTCACTCTGTAGTAAGTAAATGTGTGAAAGAAAGTAAATAGACCACTGTGTTACTAGGCAAATGATTAGAGTAATCTGTGACTGTTGTAATACTTTATATGTAAACTTATCTATCTATAGTATCTATCTATCGACTGATCGATCGATCATGTCACCCATATCCCTGTCTCTCTATTAATAAATAAATAAACAAAATAACAAAACCTGAATGACCATTTGACTGAATGTGATCATTGACTTTACTGATGTCTTAGTTCTGCATTCACATAGCTGTGATTTAAAACAGTCCTCTAGGTGGCGATGTTTATCTACATGTCTACCCAACATTGGCTAAATAAACCATGCAACTTATGGTAGACAAATCTGTTGTTTAATGTAGTCTTTTATTTTAATTTGGTTATTTTTTATTTGATCATTTTAACTTGATTAAACTTTATCAATACAATATTTACCCCTAATGTCTTAAAAGAAACACACAGAGGCTGCAGTTATTATACGTTATCGACACAAATTGATTGGTGAAACAACAAACCCACAAATACTCTATAAACCAAGCATCAGGCTGTCTTTGAGTTCACATGAACAATGATTAAAGTTACTCGTCAGGCTACAGAAGAATACCACAATTCCTCCGTTCAACTCGGCCTAAGACATCGAGAGTCACGCAGACCTACACAACAACCCAGCCACAACACATATAACATGCCTTCCCTTAACACAGAACCGACCACAGAGGCCTGGGAATCTGTGAATCACTCATGCTATTAACGTCATCACTGCACAACCTCTCAGTAAAATCATAAATTAATTAAGCTCCCGTGCTCTTTTTTGCCATGGTGTCTATATGATGCTAACTGCAGAATGGATTTCAAGGACTTCGCGCGCAGATCAACAGACTCCAACGTTTTTATTTTTTTTCTATGAATCTTTGAGTTAACATGCACTAAACATGAGTGGAATTGCCCCGCAGCACCCCCACACCTTGATGCTCATGACAAGAATAGCATGTAGAGTTATCTTTATTGAAGTGAGTTAGGTTTAAATCACCATCATGCATGAATTATTATTTTAATTTTTTGCAATTTTACACATAATCCACGATGATCACATTACACAAAACTGAAATTGCACGTCAAAATAACACATTATCAATATTTTTGAGACCCCCCCAAAATTTCACAAATCACGTTTTCAGGGGAGCCCATGTCTTATTAAGGGGAGCCGAGCCCCCCCCTAACCCCCCCCCCCGTAGTTCGCACCCTGTACATGGGTATGTTTAAGGGTAGGTAAGCGGATAAACTCAGCTTTCATTTCCAAAAACGGAGGTAGCTCTCAGTGTATGTAAGTAACCATATCAGCTTACTCTCTGAAGATAACCTGCTCCGGAGAAGGTTCTGTTTCAGGGTTATTTTACTCCAAAGCTATCAGTGCATGCGTGACCCACTGACGAGACGAGATATTATATATTATTACAATATAGGATATAATAAACACTACTCTGATCCTTCACACCTTTATTTTCAATTAACCTTTGTCTTTCCACACAAGTCTTAATTTTATGATTTGTGATATATACTAACACTTTTTTAATGCATTTAGAAAAAGTAGCCTGATCAGGTGCAGAAGGCAGCAGTCCCCATCATTGCTGTAGAGGAGGAAGATGAAATGTCTCGAGGGAACCCACTGGATGTTTTAATACAAAGAGATGATGTTAACCTGATGTTAAGACTAGGTTCAGTGCACTGCTGCTGTTTTTGCACTTAATCACTCAAACTGATGATAAACAGACAATGATCAGGGTGCCTGAAACTATTTGAGGTTGACTTTTTGAAATTTAAGGCTTGGCAATTCTACAAAGCAGTGAAGTGTTTGAATGATTAAAATACAATATATCAATATTATCTTTTTTTCACTAAGCACCACTTTTAATGCAGAATTACCGCTGCAGCTTGTCTTGAACTGATGCCTGTTTTTAATGTATTCAATAGTGTTTTAAACTGGTATCACCGCTTTCTGCTATAATAACAGTCCATCTGAAATCGTATGTGCTTGCTTTCTCTTACACTTTTTATTAATTTGCATCATTGCATACTTGTGCTTGTTGCCGTTTGATATATATTAGTGTGTGTATATATTTATTTACCTTTTCTAGAATTTGAAAGCCAGAAGTGAGATCTGTTTGAAGTCTGAAAAAGTCGTTCTTAAAGTTCTGTAATTTCATTTTGCATTATATGTAATATTTCCTGTAACATGTTCAGATTTTTATCTCGGTAATAGTATAAAATGTATCGTGACATTGCGTGTCTTTGAATGCAGTGAATACCTGAAAGCATTCGCGCTTCTGTGCTGATGATAATAACTGTACAGGAGTGAAAAATAACACAGAGTCGATACAATGTCACAGCTTTGAGCGCCAATCAAACGCGCCGCTGTGTGTCACGTGACCGAACTCGGAAGTGCGCGCTGTGTTTATGTACTGCAGTGTCGAATGACCCTCAAACAACTGTTAATAACCAGCTATAACAATAACACTCATATTAGTATAATAACCGACGGCCAGTCTTCATTATGCGCGTTTATCCAGCAGGTATGTCCTTATGTTCTGCTTGTGTGTGAGGTGTGTGTCAGTTTGTCCTACATTTAAAGCACAACAGTCTATTATTTACATTCAAACTCATATTTCAGCATTGTTTTGGGCAGAAATGATAAATCACAGGTGCAGTGTAATCTTTATTTTGCGTTTTGTTCATATAATAGTATATCCCACATTCATATTCACTTAAAATATGAATTTTAAATATGCCATAGCAGTATTTGTTTATCTGTAACTGCTGAGAATAACGAGAAAACATGATAATTTCACAAAATCAGTTTATTTATTATTTTGCATTTTAATTATTCTGAATCTCGTTTTCTTCTAGATTCCATTAATTGTTTCATTCAATTTTAATAATAAGAAAGAATGTCTAATCAATTAAATTTACAAAACTTAAAAAAATGTATTATTATTATTATTATTATTTGTATTTATTATTATTATTATTATATATATATATATATATATTTTACAATAGTCTGACCCTGTGAAATGTTTTCTCTTTTCAGAAGTTCTGTTATATGTTTTTGTATTTATATTTATAATGTAATACAAATGTATCAGAAATGAAGGCATAAATCATTAACAATGTAACAAATCTTTTAACGTGATCAAATGAAAATGTAGCATTTATTATACTGTTACAATGAACATTCCGTAACAGAAGAGCGTGTATGTACGCTGTTCTTGTTTTGAAGCTATGCTGATATGAATGAGAATCTCAGTACCAGTGTTCATGTTGAGATGCTGCTGTGGTTCACAGGCGTCTGATGATGACGAGCAGCTGAAGACCCGTCCTGATGAGCGTGCTGTGTTTGTGTCACGTGTCCACCCTGAGCTGGAGGCCCGGGCCCGGCCGGAGGTTCTGGTTCTGCAGAGCGGGATCGTACGCAAGCGTCTCGTCCTTCAGCACGTCTCGCCGCGGGTCGACGGACCTGAGATCCCACGCGTCCCGTCTGAGGAGCGCTCTGGACTCGGTCCGGAAAGCAGCGACGCGACTCAAAGCCGAGGAGACCTCGAGCCCGCCTGCGGTTCAGTGTTACGCTCTTTTACACACTGTTGATTTGATTTTTGGTAGAATATTCACATATTTAACACTATTGCAGCATCTTTCTTCTCAGTTTGTCTCAACCAGGCCACGCCCCCTTGTTGCATATTCCATATGGCGGGAATTATGTAAATGAGTGACTTTGTGACATCACACGCTGTAGACCGGACGAAGTATTAGCTGTAGTTCGTTTAGAGCGCTCTTTCAGATTTGTAACGTTGCAGATTTATTTTTAAGCTCATTAACAATATTTCACACTAACTAAAGTTAAAAACGTGAAAAAGCATAATATGACCCCTTTCATATGTTGAATTTGATTTTATTTGATATTTTCTGCTTCCATGATAGTTTTAGTTAAAGCTTTAATATTTTCGTTGTGGTTTTTGTAATTTTTATTAGTTTTCATTGTTTTTAAATATCTCTATATAGCTTTTAATTTCACTTAAGTTTGAGTTATTTTAGTAAGTCAAGTTAAACTTTTTTCTTGGAAAAATAGTTGTAATATATATTTTTTTAATTTAACATTTATTTCAAGTAACAAAAATTATTTTAGTTTTTGTTTTGTTTAATTTTTTTCTTTTTATAGTTTTTATTCTTTCATTGCAATACATTTTTTTTTTATACAAATGTGTATAAATATTTTTTTGTTATGAATTTAGTTTTAGTTATGTTACTACATCAAGCTAAACTAAATGAAAATGAGGAATGTTTAGAAAAATGTGAAAAAAACTTTTTAAAATAGTTATTTATATTAATATTTTTTATTAAACATTTATTTAATGTAACAGAAGTGTTTTTTTATGATTTTGTTTTTTACCGTATGTAACTATATTTACCCTAAATATATTTATATATATTTATTTAAAAAATATTTTAAGCTTTTTTTTTTTTCAGGTAACATAAATGTTGTTTTTATGATTTTAGTTTGTTTTATTTAAAATTGAATTTATTATTAGTTTTTGTTGTTTTAAATATGTCTATATAGGTTTTATTAATTTTAATTCAGTTTTAGTTATTTTAGTTATTTTAGTACATCAAGTCAAATTCGCCTTGTAAATATATATATATTTGTTTCATTTAATATTTATTTCAAGTAACAGAACTGTGTTTTTATGACTTATGCTTTCATTTCAATAAAAAAATGTTGTTGTTTTTAAAAATACATATGTATATTTTTGTTATTAATTTTAGTGTAGTTTTAGTTATTTTACTACATCAAGCTAAACTAAATGAAAATGAGAAATTTAGGGAAAAAAAATTCTAAAATAGTTCTTTATATTTTATTTCTCTAATTAATTTGTATTAATTTATTTCATGTAACGTGTTTTTATGATGTTGGTTTTAACCTTATGTAACGATATTAACCCTGCGCCTGTTTCATCACAGGCTCCGCCCCCCGCACTTGTTGCGACTGCAACTGAAATCCAGGAAGAGAAGGTGCGCGGAGTGACCGGAACAGCCCCGTCCACTACACAGCAGGCTCCGCCCTCAGCAATTGTTGCAACTGAGATCCAGGAACAGAAAGAGTGCAAAGTAACTGTAACAGCTCCGCCCACCACACCAAAGGCCCTGCCCACCAAGCAGGCCACGCCCCTCTTCCACCCAGGCTCCCTCAGTGTGTATCTGGGCGAGACTTACGACTATCTGTCTCAGCATATCAACTCTTACTTCAGCAGCTTTACTAAAGCCGGGTCAGACGTCGCCCCGCCTGTGTCCTCTCGTGCCGAACCCCCGCTCTCTGTCAGTAAAGGACTCGGGAGTTATTTGAGAGTCCAGGGCTTCATAGGGAGCTACATCACACCGCTGGTCCCCCGGTTCAGAACGGAGCCCGGAAGCGCTCCGGTGGAGGTGGAGGAAGCTGGACGCAGGGACACGGTCCAGAGCGACGATCAGAGAGCCAGACGCCTGCGGCAGCAGAGAGAGAAGGTATATAACGTTTAGAGCAGTTTCAGAACGTCTCATGCCAGATTTACACCGCAGAGTTAATATCGTTAAATTCTCATTGCACATTTTACTCATTTTATTTCATTATTTGTTCCCTTTTCATTCTCACCTATATTTATATATATATATATATATTCTCTTGTGTTATGTGTCATTGTTTTATTGCTTTTTATTTATTTTTTGTATTTTTATATATATATATATATATATTTTTTTTTTTTGCACTTTCCATTGAGCGGACCTGTCCTGACTTACATTTCACTACTGATTATACCCTGTATGATTGTGTATGTGACAAATAATAAAGAACCTTGAACCTTGAACCAGAGGTGGCACTGAGTTACAGACGGTTTAATGCTGCTCGGTGTGTGTGTGTGTGTGTGTGTGTGTGTGTCTCTGTGTGTGTGTGTGTGTGTGTGTGTGTGTGTGTGTGTGTGTGTGTGTCTCTGTGTGTGTGTGTGTGTGTGTGTCTGTGTGTGTGTGTGTGTGTGTGTGTGTGTGTGTGTGTCTGCCTCAGATCGTGGCGCGGGTGTGTGTGGATAACCGGACCCGGGCGTTGGTTCAGGCTCTGAGTCGGGTGTCAGACGTGCGGCTCTACATCCGGCGGGTGGAGGATCTCAGTCTCCATCTGCTGGAGTTCCCAGAAACACGATGCGTGGCCGTCCAGGTGAGCTTCAGTGCATAACCCAGAAACACAACAGCATACAGCACGGTCCTCGGGGAAAAACAGATCACTTTTCAGGGTTTCTGTGCTCTTAAAAAGTCTTAATTATACAAATCAAGGCCTTAAATCTTAGACTCATAAAGCCGTGGCATTAAAAGTTGCATGTGCTGCAGTATCTTTCATGCAGTGTGTCATGCAGCAGTATGTGAAAATAAACTTTCAGCAAAGTTGTGAAGCCGGCAATGCGTGATAAATAAAGTTATTATCCATCAAAAAAAGAATCGGCTCCCAAACGCCAAGTCATCAGGAAATTTAATCTTATTCTGTTACGTCATGAAGTAACACATTTGCATAATGTCCGCCCACGGCTGTCATTCGTGCTGTAGACCAATCACAAATCACTGCGCCCTCTGACCAATCACAGCAGTGAGAGGCGTGGCTTAGAGACACTTAGAGTCGTTTAGGAATAATTTAGAAATGAGGTCAAATAAAAGTAAGTTTTTGAGAAAACTAAAGTGTTTTTTTATCTTGTATGCAGTACACTCATAAAACAACATTAGCAACCTTAAAAATGGTATAATAGGGGCACTTTAAATCAAGAGACATTTACTGAAGAAGCAAAATGAACACGTCTTGTTTTCTGAGTGTGTTTATGATTAAACAAGAATATCTGTCAGTGAATGAAAACTTGTTTCCCTTTCAATTAAGTGCATTTTTTTGGCTCCATTGGAAGATATTTGTTCTTGTTTTAATCATAAACTCACTTCATTTGTTTTTGCAGTGTGTGCAGTAAAATATATTTCCATATTTTCTTTTGTGAAATGAAAAAAAGAAATAGTTTCCTAAAATCCTAATAATTGTAATGTACAAATGTACATTTAGAGACCTTGTTGATGGATTGTGTTCCCTTCACTGTACTTAATTTATCTTCATAAACCTGCAGAAACCATGGAAATGTACAAATGTGAAGCTACGTTAATCTGTAGCATTTAAGCCTCTGTTGATGAATTATTATTTATTTCTATATTCTTTTCCACCAGGTGGCACCAGTCTGCCTCCATTCAGTAGATTTAGGTACTTTAGCTCCTTAAGTGCTGCATTACTTGGAAAAGAGTATAATCTTCTTTCTTTTTTTTTACATTTTACAAAAAATAAATCCTCCATAATTTAGATGTGAATATTGTTGTTGTGCAATTAAATCCCCTCAAAATAACCAAATATATATATATATGTTTTAATGAAATACATCAGAATCAGAAAGAGCCTTATTGCCAAGTATGCTTGCGCAACAACAACACACAGACAATACAAATAAGATGAGAAATGAAATACACATGTAAATATAAATAGACAAAATGGAAAATATCTTGAGAATAGAACAGCATGAGATGCAGGGCTGTACCAGGATGAAGGTGGTAAATAAATATAAGGTGGATGGAGGGAACATTTAACTGTTCATAAGGTCTGAGGAAGAAACTGTTCTTGTATTCGCCCGCCAGATATATTACATTCACTTCATACAAATAAAATCATCATCTGATTGTGTTCTGCGGTCTGTTTTGACTGCAAATAATATGAGTGTAACTCCTAAATGAACAATATGAGAGGATAAAACATGAAGCTCAGTCCAGAATCATGTTTCTAGTGACACATGTATGTTTGTGAAGCGCTGCGGTGCTTCTGGTGCTGTAGAAGATCAGATATGAAGCTGTGGATGAACGCATGTGTTAGATATAAGCATGTGTTAGATGAATGCATGTGTTAGATGAATGCATGTGTTAGATGAATGCATGTGTTAGATATAAACATGTGTTAGATGAATGCATGTGTTAGATGAATGCATGTGTTAGATGAATGCATGTGTTAGATATAAGCATGTGTTAGATGAATGCATGTGTTAGATGAATGCATGTGTTAGATGAATGCATGTGTTAGATGAATGCATGTGTTAGATGAATGCATGTGTTAGATGAATGCATGTGTTAGATATAAACATGTGTTAGATGAATGCATGTGTTAGATGAATGCATGTGTTAGATATAAACATGTGTTAGATGAATGCATGTGTTAGATGAATGCATGTGTTAGATGAATGCATGTGTTAGATGAATGCATGTGTTAGATATAAACGTGTTAGATGAATGCATGTGTTAGATGAATGCATGTGTTAGATATAAACATGTGTTAGATGAATGCATGTGTTAGATGAATGCATGTGTTAGATATAAAAATGTGTTAGATGAATGCATGTGTTAGATGAATGCATGTGTTAGATATAAACATGTGTTAGATGAATGCATGTGTTAGATGAATGCATGTGTTAGATATAAACATGTGTTAGATGAATGCATGTGTTAGATGAATGCATGTGTTAGATATAAGCATGTGTTAGATGAATGCATGTGTTAGATATAAGCATGTGTTAGATGAATGCATGTGTTAGATGAATGCATGTGTTAGATGACTGCATGTGTTAGATGAATGCATGTGTTAGATATAAACATGTGTTAGATGAATGCATGTGTTAGATGAATGCATGTGTTAGATGAATGCATGTGTTAGATGAATGCATGTGTTAGATGAATGCATGTGTTAGATATAAACATGTGTTAGATGAATGC